>OX352773.1:133729932-134264849 GCA_947095535.1 Poecilobothrus nobilitatus
GGCCTCGGTGACCTAGTGGGTAAGAGCGTATAAAATACGCGGTAAGCACCGAGGAAGTGTAGGATCAAATCCCACACACATCGTAAGAGTTATTCCCCATTACGACATTTACAGCCACACCTGAAAAGGAAAGGCTGTGTAATTTCCTGTTCACATTTATGTGGCAGAGAAATGCTCTAAAAATATATATATATATTTTTACATTGTGTTAACCGGTTGTTTTAACTACATAAAACCTTTTCCAAAAACTGAAGAAGGTTGCTTATACATATCACAATTTTTCCTTACATAAAAAGTTAAAAACAAAAAAATTTGAAATTTTGATGCAATAATGATAATAATGTACCTAATTACACCAAAAATTATAGTTTACTATTTCTCATACTAATTTATGTATATAACCTATATTAATTCTTATTAAATACAAATAATTTTTGTTGTTTTATTGTTTTTTTCCTTTTTTTTATTTTATATGAAAGACAAATTTATTACGCGAATTTTACTACTATTAATAATAGATAAGAAAAAAAACTAAGTCAATTAAATAAAAACAAGGTAGAATGTAAACCAACGGTTTTTAAAAGCGCACATTTCCAAACTCAATACAAACTGTTTAGAATTTTGACTTGCACAAAAATTTGAAAATTTCATGTAATACGAAAAAACGTGAAAATAGGACATGTTTGAAATTTTAAGGGGCCGTAAGTCCGGAATCCTATACTAAGAAAAGCCATTAACACGCATAAAAATATATTATTGAACGTTTAATTTTCATGCCTCGCCGAAGAAAAATTTTTACAGGTGCCTAAGTTACAGGTGTCTAAAAATAGCAAATTTTCAAAATTATTTTTTTTAAGAGACCTACCCATGGTTAAAATTTTTTTTCTCTATCTTTAACGGTGTAGAAGTTTTGTAAACAGACGGACGGACGGACGGACAGAGTGAAACTAATAAGCACATTTTTTCAAAATTTTTTTGGAAATGTGCTAAAAATAACATTGTAAAAAAAAATTTACTAATAGTATAGTAATTAATTATATACTATACCTATGTATATAATTAAACAAAAATTCAACCACAAAAGCCTCATAAATACAAAATTGAATAAAAAGACAGCACAACTATTTAACGTAATATTCACATATAATTTTAGTGTCAAAAAAAAAATAAAATAGATTTACATTAATATACCTTATGATAAAATATACATTAAAATATGAATTAAATTACACAAATAAGAAAACAAATTAATAATAAATTTAAATAATTTGTAAAGCTTTTTAAAAATACATATATATAGTTATTATACCCTTATGTTCAAGGGTATAATAAATTTTCCATTACGTTTGTGACACTTATATTGATTAGATCAGAATCGAAAAATTAGTCGATTAAGCCATGAACGTCCGCTCATCCGCACGATCACTTAAAAAATAAAAGAGCTAAGATTCAGAAAATTATGAAAGGTTCTGAAAGAGCTAACATTCTGATTCTTTACAAAAATTTTTAGTTTCAGTATTTGAATCCAGCAGGTTCGGCCGGCGGGTTCGAGTATCTGCCATACAACTTCTTTCTTTATATGAAAATAACTCAGTGCTTTTGAAGCTAGATATCTGAAATTTTGTGAAAACTTCAGATTCAAACTTCTCCAACAACTTCTGTAAAATTTGGTTGTGCTCGACAGCACGTTCAGGCTTGCATATATAGCTTGCATATAGCAAGCTATATATATAAAATATAGCTTGCATATATTTTGGAAGTTAAGTTAGGCATCTGAAATATTATAAAAGATGATCAAGTTTAATTGTAATAAATTTTGTAAAATGTGGTTGGTTCGGGGCAACTGGTTCGAGTAGCTGTCATACATCTCCAAAATTTACATAAATATATCTCGTATACCTACTTCAGTAAAACATTTGAAATTTTATCAAGCTTTATGAAAACAACATATATTATATTCATACGAGTATCCTACATTTGACTAGGTCTACCCTACAATCTTCCTCGATTTTATAAAAACAACAATTTATTTTAAATTTTGAAAGTACGAAAAAATAGCGTGATATTGTGTGGTTCTACCTCTAACTTAATGTATATGCAGCGCCTTTTATTGTCATCCTTTTTTAACAGCTGCCGTAGATTGAACTATATAAAATCTTTAATAGTAGTTATTCAGTTTCCCATAGCACTTATAGCCACAAAATTTACTAATCTTTGAATTAAAATGATTAAATCAAGCCATACTTCATTTAATTTTAGAAAAACCCTCTTAATAGTTAAGAAAACCTTTAACATAAGTAGAAATACAACATTCATTTGATACTTTTCAAATTTCATTTATATCTGTAAATTATGGTTTTAAACTAAAGTTCTACTACGAGTAGTGGGGCGGACATAGCGAAACAACAATTTGCTACTAAATAGATCTGGCCGAAGCAAGATCTACATATTATATAGATAAAAAAAAACTCATATCTCTACATCCTCTCACATCTCTACGCTTAAATATCTTTTGCTTCTGGGACAGTAATAAAAATTCTGTATTACAAAGCACTAATTTTTTTTAATTATATTTAATTCTGTGTTATAAAATTTAAAACAAAAGCACAACTAATTGAAGGTAAATGAGAATTCTTTCTATAGTCAGAAGAAAAAACGTATGTTTTACTCTTTTTTCAAATATTTTACAAAAATCAAGAATTTTTAACTCAGAATTTGTAATCCAAAATTTTGTAAAAGAACATTTTATAATTCAAAATTTAATACCCAACTCACTTTCTATGCACTGGAAGATAACATAAAGAGTGTTTTTTAGTAATTTAAAAAAAAAATTCAAGAAGATAACATGATAGTTTTTGAATTGGTTTTAAAAATTTCTTGTAAACCATTACTCAAAGTTTTTTAGCACCCATAGTTTAGAAAGATATAATATAATTGATTTAATATGGTTAAGATATTTTAATTAAAAATTACATATATATTTTTATAAAATCAAGGCACCTCGTAATTCTTAAGGAATCTACAAAAAAAAAAATTGCAACAATGTTATAAAAAGTATTTTTTTTTATAACATTCGTATTTTGCGGTGTAGTTTTTACCAAGAAATAAAAGCAAAACAAAAATCTTTTTTGCAAAAGTGTCAGGTTGCATTTATTTATAATAATTAAAACCCATGCTTGGTTAGGTATTTACGCAAACTAAATTCCTGTTAAATATTTAATAAACAAAAATTAAGACAAATAAAATTAAATTTGTACTCTATCTTTTCTGATTATTCTAATTTTTTTATTGTTAATGAAGTTTAATGTCACAAGATGTTGAGAAAAATGTAAATTAAACATATTACATATGTATATAAAAATTAGATAAAGAATTAGAAAGCACAGACAATTAACTATATATATATTATATTATATTTAATCCAACTTCGTATCATCAAAAAAGTTGTTTATAATTGATAAAAAGTTAGAAAATTTTTCAAAATGATGTCCGTGAAGGAAAAATTCTTTACCTATTAGTAAACATTTTAAACTAATATATGTGTGTCCAATAGTCTGTGTCTGTGTATAAAAAATTAACATTAAAGAACATGTTTACAATACAACATTAACTTAGCAAACTCTGATATTTCTCGTCGAATATATGTAAAAGTTATAGACTATAGAGGTTTAAGTACATGCATACATGCAAAATTTCTCTTAAATATATAGTAACTACGAATAGCAAGTTATTCAACCAAGTTAAATTTTATATAGGTACTATTAAAGGGAAACTTTATTAAATTATGACTGAAATTTCAGTTATTTCATTTCACTGACTTTAGTCAAGTGTCAATTAAACAATATTGATTATTTATAAACATAATCCGTATAAACATAAGGTATTCTGTTTCCATGACCTTATTTCGCTTTTGAATGAGAAATGAGGCTTGATAGTCTTTTGAAAAATTTCGAATGTTTTACTTAATTAAATACTGTGCTTTTTTCATTTAAATTTTGGAATTGTATGACAGCTACTCGAAGATGTTGCCTTGAACTAACGACATTTTATAGAAATTATTACCATCAGATATCTAACCTCAATAGACACACTTAGTTATTTTCATTTAAAAAGAGAAGTTGTATGGTAGCTACTCGAATCTGTTACCATCTTTATTATCTGGCTAGCCGCATATGGGTTTGTTTCACAATTGTATTATTTCTCATTCCAAAGCGAAATAAGGTCATTACGGCTTTATTTTATGGCGCCATGAATTATATTGAAAATAAGAATATATAGTTAAAACATTTTATTTTTATTTTATTAATGTATTATTGCAAACAAATGAATTAGTAAATATTATTATTATATAAAGTTAAATAAGTATCTTTGAGTTTAAGAAGAGTTTTAAATTATAGTTGAACTTGAAATTTTCTTTTTTAAATTCATCATATTTTTATTTCTCAAAACAAAAATCATAAAAAATGTTATCAAATATTTTAATTTTATTTTGAGGATATTCTGAGGTTTATTCAGTTGAAGACTGAAGGGCATTCAGTAGTCTGAAAATCAAACTAAAGTACTTCAAATTTCATACCTTTAATCAGCCATTGCAGAAGTTTAATAATAACTTAAATAAATATTTTTAAAATAATTTATTGGATTCTTTTAAAGCACTCATAAGTTGAGCGAATATACAATTTTAGATATATTTTTTAAAAAAATTAATTATTTTTTAATTCCTCCCAGCGAATTACAACTTTGTTTTTATATATGACATAAATATTTCTTCAAAACCATTTTTTTCTGTTATCACCCTGTATCCACAATTAAAAAATTTTAAACTATATATTTTCAAATTATAATCATACCCCCACAATCATATCAGATTTCAAAACATGTTAACTCTTACAATAAAAAAATACTAATTTCAAAAAACGCCTTATTACACTTATATGTTCTACATATACATATATACATCTAAATATGGATAAACATACCAAGTTATAAGAAGGTAATAATAGATGTGAAATTATCTTAAAATCAAATTCACACCTTTAAAATTATATTAGTACCAATATTGTATTTCTCACTCTATTATAAGCGAGTGATGTTTTAAATATACATATATATATTTTTTTTTAAATATCTTTTATCCTCTTTACATACCTTAAGTATCTATTTGCATATATTTAAATTACAAGATCAATAAAAAATTAGGGTTTATACGCTAAAAATAATAACAATCATTTATTTGTCAAAAATAATGGAAACATAAATATTCTTCAAAAAACAAGTTGTTTAATTTCCTCTATTTTTTATATTTTCAAAATTTTGAATTATAGTTTTTGGAAATTTCTTGTTAACATGTCAGAACCACTTAATATATATGTATATACGATACTTAGATTCATACGTATATTATATGTTTATTTCTATTTTTTATATACCTTAAGTAATTTTAGGTTTAAATATGTATATGAATATATATATTATAGGGGCTGCATCTAAAAAAAATTTGTAATACAATTTAATAGCTTGTGTATATAAGTTAAAGTGTTAAATTTTTAAGATATATTAAAAAAAGAGCTGCATGTCAAAACAGACCAAATAATTCTTCGATTTGAAATATTTTTATATAACAGTATATATATATATAAAACTAACATTATATATTTAAATAATATATAAAGTTTTCGTATGGTAAATTGAATAATTTAAAGAACTTTGCACTTTCATTTAAATATTGTATAAAATACAATACTCAATAATTTTAAAAATTTTGGCTTCCAAATCAATCAGAAAATAATTTTTTTAAACTACCTATTTACGCTGGTTTTTTCTCAAATAGAAAAAAGAATTCTTCTCTAATATTTTAATTGTTAAACTTTCAAAATGAGAAATTCATATTATGTCTGCCCATATTGCCGCTTGTATTGCCGCTTGATAATGCCGCTTGTTATATTTTTTAGATAAAATAGGTAATTTAGTTTTCAAATACTAGAATTGTTCTCAAATTACGATACTATTATTAGTAATACCGCACATAAAGTTATTAACCATTTAATAATAAATATAATTAAACATAAGAATAGTTTGAAAATTTCAGGTACTTTTTGTTTGTTATATACATATATATATATTATATATACATATATTTATATAATTTTTATATTTTAGGTACCTCAAAAATAACAAAAGCTTCCATTTTCCAGGAAGATGTTATATACTGTTGTTAGCAAAATAGTAATAATAATAGGCAGAATTATTGTTCCCTTATAGTCCCACTCCCAATTCAATGTTTCGGCATCCTTGTCGTATCCTTTCCTATCCTCCCGTCTTCCTATCCAATATACTGCGTTAAAAGGTAGGAGTTTCATCTCATTATATTGGCTAAAGGGGGAGGTTAGTTTAATATGTAAGAATCCGACACACTTTTTATTACAAAACATTATTTCTTAATACATAAAACACATAGTTCAAATTTCATTTAACTAGACCTAGCTTACAAAAATATGAAATGTATCAATTAATATTGTTATAATATTACTTATAATTTATATTATTTATATATGTGACACATTTTGCTCGTATTTATTTTTGCCCAATACATAATTTTAGTTGGGCGCCGCCTCCCTAACTATTTTTTTTCGCAAAATACAAATATACTGAATTTAGTATTAGTTATTATTGTTTTTATAAGTTTTTCATTATTACAATACCTTCATTATACGTATGCAAGAAGAAATAGGAATATATTCATAGGTGTATGAAAAGTAAACAAGAAAGTAAAATATAAATAATGTATGTATTTATATAGTTATACATATATACAAGCGCTGATACCAAACTCAAGGTTACAAAATAGTTAATAAATAATTGTTTTTTTGTTTTACCAAACGCAACGTCGCTCATATTATGAAACGTTTCTTAACATTCTAGTTTCTTTAATAAACCAAATGACTATGATAAACGGTCGTAAAGAAAAGAGATAGATAGTGAACACAGTATTTATTATGATAGGATGAAATAAAGCACATCGAGAATAACTATCTGAAATGGAAAAACAAGTTTATTAATAAAATTAAAGACTCTTTTGTTGCGCTACATTCGAATACTTCCTATAAATCAAGAAAATAATATTATACTTAATGTATAATATATATTGATTAATATATAGGTATATCTGAAATATCTGTTATCTCTTGTACTACAAAATTTGTATAAATTATGTTCACTTGAACATCTTTAAATGCTTGAATAATAGTTGAAGCGATCACGAAATCATTTTCAATTATATTTTTTAATTTAAACCAAAAAAAAAAAAAAAAACAAAATAAAAAAAAAAAAAACAACTGTTAAAATATTTTTTTTTACTGATTTTCAGATTTAAATTGAAAGTTTTCTCTTTTTATTCGTAATTTATTTCCAATTCATTAAAGTCTCATTTAAAATTTTTCTTATGAGTTTTCTTTTTGTCATGAATCTTTCATCAGACTATTTCTTAGTTTTTTTTTTTTTTTGTTTTTTTAAATTTTTTTTTTATTTAAAATTGATTAACTACAAAATGTGTTTCAATTATTATTTATGGATATAATGGCATTTGTTTATGTTGTTACTTATAAATAATTTTACTTATTCTTATATATCACATGTTACAGAACAAAACAATAATAAAATTATATGTAGTATATATTAATGAAAAATGAATTATTTAAAAAAAATAATCGAAAAACAATTAATAATTTACAAAAAACTAAAAGTTGCCTTTTTACCCAAACTAAGTATAATAATAGTACATATATATATATAAATATATAACACAATTAATGATGTCAACAATATTTATCGAATTGAAATTCTCAAATAATACAATAAAAAAAATGTTCATGGGCGTAAAATATTGGGAAATATATTGGAATAATATCATCTTTAATTATTTATTTTTATTAAATATAGTATTAATATCAATATTTAGTTTAGAAAGCTTTCTAATAAGTAAGTATGTGATTTAGAATACGAATTTACCAACAGTATACCTGTTAAATATACCTATTGTAAATTATAAAACTTCAAAATAAAATTACAAAAAAAAATATAATTAATTTTATTTTCTGATTTGAGATAAAACTAAACCACATAAAATATAATTATATATTTATTTCTCAATTAAATATAGCAGAATTTCCACAGAATTGATTCCACATTTCCACATTAAGAAAATTCGCTTAGCTAATATGAATATATAAAGTTTAAGTATTTGATTTTTACTTTAAATTTTTGGATTAGGTTTTATTTACCGCATTTTATCGTATCTTTTATAATAATTATGTATCTTTTATTTAAATATATAATTTAAAAATCAATGTAAAACTCAAATGGTGAAATGATTAAAATGGTAATCAATTGTTTTTAAGTGATAAATTTCCTTTTTTTTTTTCTTATTCAGATAATTATTTTTTTTTTTTACAATTAATACAACAGCTTAAAAGAAAATTTAATCGGTCGACATTAGTATATGTAAATATGCGCCCAAATAATCCTAATCCTAAATTAGTTAATACATAATTAAGTTATAGAATTTATAAATAAGAATTTATTTTGTTTAAATTTAATTCTTATTTAATGTCTAAACTCTAAACAATTCTGACTTAATTTACATTAAATATTTACTAATAATAAAAATATTTATTTATTGGTAGATATTCATATTTATAAGTAGATAATTTTTTAGACCTTGGTTCATAGACGTCTGGCCACGAAAAGTTTGTAATTTTATTATGTTAATACATACATATAATTAACTGCTTTTTTGCTTAGTATCTAATACGCGCATTTTCACTTTTGATTTACACTGAGATTCAATACAAATTTTGTTTGTTTGTTGGTTCTTTCACTTTACTTTAAATATTTTGAAACTTTGTTCTTTGAAAATAAATCTTTTAGCAATAGTGAAATTATTCTTAAGAAATTATTTTTAATAACGAGAAAATTGAAATTGTAAAGTCCTTTAACTACTTAAGGCTAACTATAGATAGTAAGCTTAAATGGTGTGACCATTCAGAACATATTACAAAAACAATAGCTCCTTACGTTTTTATTCTAAAAAGATTAAAAAAATATTTAAATCAGAATTCTCTTTATTGCATCTATACTCATCATATATTGTATCAAACTTGGTGTATGTAAATCCTATTTGGAGTAATTTACCAGGCTATTCAATTATCAAGGTTAGATAAGCTTAACAAAAAAGCCAATAAAATAATAAATAATCTCGCTGTAACACATTCATCTCATTTACTTTACACAAACAGGTGTCTTAGTCTAGCGTCTATAGGAAAAAGGAGCTATATATGATTGCTTTCAAAATAATAAATAATTTAATTAAGCACAATTTTATACTTAATAGGAACATTGGTATTCACAATTATAATACCAGGAATAAATCCAATTTTTATTTATCTCTATTTAAAACAGACAAACAAAAACGAACCTGCCTATATAATTGTTCAAAGATCTACAATGAGCTACCATAATCTGTAAAACAAATAGATAACATAGTAGTGTTTAAAAGAAAAGTGAAGAACAGTAGGAATAGAATTTGTCAAATAGGAATTAACTAATTACTAATTTTAATTTTAAATTTTAATGTTAAATACAAATATAAATTGTATTTAACAATTGTATTTTATGTTAAAATTTATTTTTAAATAAAATAAATTGTATTTAATGTTAAATACAAATATAAATTGTTAAATACAAATATATTTTTATTATTTTTTCTTTTATTAATTTGCTAAATTTTATTTCTTTAATATTTTTGTTTTATTTATTTTGTATAATATATTAATGCTCTTTAAATTTAATTTAAGAATGTATAAAATCATAAGACCAGACAGCGGTAACGCTACGGTCATCTAATTCTTTATATGTTACAATATTTAAAAATGATGGATAAATACATAATAATGAAAAAAAAAAATTTATTTTAATTTTAATGCTGAGTATTTAATAAGCGTGTTTAAAAATTACTATTATTTATACTTACATATATATTATATGGTCTTTCATCTGACAAAATTTTAATAAATACTGAAGTACCTCAGGGATCGGTTCTTTTGCCCATTCCATTTCTGATTCTCATCAACGATCTATTCTTCCTTATTTCCAATCCTCTTTATAGTTTTGCAGACGATAGCACTCCTTTTGCTACTTTCAAATTTTCAAATTCAATAAAAGACTAAACGTCAATCATCCAGTCAATATAGTATCAAAAAATTGCACTATACATGAACCAAATAATGATTTAGAAAAAATTTCATATTGGGGTAAAATCAACAGAGTTGACTTTAACATCTCCACAGTGCTGTCTAAAATCACGTAAAGTAAGTCAAAATTAAACCTTGCAGCATGCTGAAGAAATCAGTGAAACGTTTAGGCTTCCTGTATCGCTGTAATACCTTCTTTTCGTCTTTAGATTTGTTAACTATCTATAAATCATTCATCAGGCCTAGAATGGTATACTTTGCACATATTTGGGTAGAAGCCCCTCAAACATAATTGTATACCTATATAAAGTACAAAACAGAGCAATTCGTTTAATAAACGGTCCCATTGTTACCTCAACTCTGGCCGCACTATGTCAACGACGTGTCATTGGAGCACTCAGTCTATTTTATTTATATTTTGTTGGTATATACTTAGGAACCTGTTCAGGAAAAAGAAAAACATGAATGCCTCCTTTCAAAAATTTTAATCTAGATACAAGAAGGGCTGCACAGGCTAACTCCTATATCTTAAGCATCCCCAGATGGCACAGCTTCGCACATGGAAATTCGTTTGTTGCGTATAGTGTGAATATTCAATAGCTTGCCGCCGAAAATATTCTATAAAACCTGCAATCATAACGTGTATGATATCGACAAATTCAAGAAGAACATCATCATCTTCATTCTAAATAATCCTCGCAACATTCTATAACTTCCTATATTTCCCAATTTCCTTTATTCTTATTTTACCATCCTCAAACCAAACAGTACATTGTACCATAGGTTCTAATCTAATGTTTAGTTTAAAAAGGAGGTGGCATTTAGTTGGTTAAAGTTCAACACTACCAAAGCGAATTCGAGTGTTGTTCTCATTGGTGTCTTTCGAGATTCCCACCTACCCTAGCAAAAAAAACATAGCAGGATATTTATTAGTAAATAAAAATTGGATTATCAACGGAAAAAAAAAGCAAAACGAAAGTTAAATTAACAAAACGTTCTGATTATAAAATAAAACACAAAAATCATATATCTGGTAAATATTGGCAAAAAATAACAAAACAATATTATTATTAATAAAATTTTATGAAAAGTGATTGTAATTAGGGCATTTGATAACTGATTATTACCTAATTCAAATTGAACGATAAGTTTGACTATCATATATAACAACATTATATATACATACATTACATATATGTAGATATATCTTGAAAAGTATTCATGAAGTTTATTATAAACATTAAAACGAAAAAAGTTTATGAAAGAAGTATAGCAGAAAAATTCAATTAAAACGAAGAATTTAACAAACTTTATTTGTTTAGGGAAACATTTTGTAAAATTTCTATTTGCTCAATAAATAAGGTAAAATGTAAACCAAAAGTTTTTAAATTGCACATTTCCCAAAAGACAGTAAAAACAGTTCAGCTTTGTGAAATACAGTAATATCCCGGACATACCTGTACAATGGGACCGTGGCCAGTACGGAAAATGAAAGTTCACTTAAAGCGAATCACCTAATTTATTTTGATTACAAAAGTAAAAGTCATGTAACCTGTTTACAAATGAACGAAAAGTTAAAATCAATTTTAATAAACATTAAGTGTATGTTCAATTTAATAATTTTAAATAGTAAATGCTTATAAATACAAAAACTATATTATAAATCAAAATCGACATAATTTCATAGTTTTATTTTAAATATAAAATTCTAAAATATATTTTTGTTAACAGTTTTGTAATAGTTAGTAAATCTGTTAAAATACAAAAAAAACGAGGAAGAATACAGTTGCCTTTGTCAACTCTTAGATACCCGTACGAACCGTTAGTATGTTCACAGCCTGTCACTCTGCTTACAATATTATTTTTTTAATATTTTAGTATTTTAAAATAATTTGGGTGAATTTTATAATTTCTAGAACTATGGGTTGTACATATATTCAAACTATATGTTTATACATTCTTCAAAAGCAGATTTTAACCTTCCACATAACGATTATCAATCCAAAACTTTTTCAAATATTCTATAGTACCATTTATTATTGAGCGGTAAATGTATATTAAATTTACTTTGTACAAAATAGTAAATATAATTTTAAATATTATATTATATTAATGCGCACATAGTATATTTATATTGTTATAAGTATATCGCCATACATTGCAATATCTCTTTAAAAATATTTCCATTCATAGAATAATTTCTTATAAGTACAATAAAATACATATATGTATGTATGTAAATACGGCGCTATATAATATACATCTCTTTACTCTTATCATTCATTCATCAGTGACATATACGATATGTAAATAAACATGATATTATATAAGTATGTATGTATATCAATATCATATAAATAGAAATTCTTCAAGCAACCGTTATGTTGTTTATTTATTTACATTTTTTTGTACTACGCATTATATCCTCAACAATTTCAAATTATCGAGTAAAACAAAATGCAAAAAATTCGTTAAAGAAATTTGTTAGAAAATTTGAAAAAATCAAGTAACACTTTCGTCAATTATAAAGTAACCCTATATTATTAAAAAAAGTTGTTAACAGAAATAAGATATAATGTTGAAGCTTTAATTTTTGTGTATTACTTCAAAAAAATTTTTACAGGTGTTCAAGTTACAGGTATTTAAAAATAGGAAATTTTCAGTTTTTGACCCCTTACAGCTCCTAAACGGGGAGTGATACAAAAAAAATTTCTGAAATGACTCACACTTATTTTCACAGATCTAACATCTGTCAAAATTTCAAGTTTCCAACTTAAACCGTTTAGAAGATAGAAGGGTTAAAGGATTTTGCAAAATTTGAGTTTCGCATAACGGTAAATTAAGACACCGTATGCCACAAATATATATTTATTGTATATATAAATAAAAGTTATTAAAAATAAAATTAATATTTTTGTGACATCTATCAGCAGTTAAAATTTCATAGCTCTATTTCAAGAAAAATGTGGGGATCTAAAAGTTTGGTGTTCGAGAGCTACCTTAAGGTTTGGTCCAAACTCAACCAAAAAAAATAGGGAACCTACAAATTACTCCCAGAATATTTTGTGTAAATTTCAAGATTCTAGCTTTCTTAGTTTTTGAGTTAGCGTGCTGACGGACGGACGGACGGACGGACATGGCTCAAAAGTCTTAGAATTTTTTTCTGATCCGATCCATACCTTTCAAGGTATATCTAGCTCGCTTATTTCGAGGTGTTACAAACGGAGGAGTAATTTTATTATACCCGATCCTATCGTACGGGTATAAAAACAAGAAAAAAGTTTGGGATCGCAAATAAAACAACAAGTTGTAAAATAGTTGTGAAGTGAAGACATATTGTGGAAAATTGTACTTATGAGTTGTGAGTGAGTGTACGAAATGTATATGTATGAAAAATTGTGAAAAATCAAGAGACAGTTTCTTCAGTTATACTTATTGGAACCTAATTAAGAAAAACTTTTAATAATATATGTAAAAACATAATGTTGGAGTTTTAATATTTACGTTTTACCTTGAAAAAATTTGCATAGATGACTAAGTTATAGGTGTCTGAAAATAGCAAATTTTAAATTTCGTCCCCTAATAGTTCTGAAACGGGGGGTGCTACAAGAAATATTTCTGTGGTAACTTATAATAATTTCAAAAGATTTGTCTTCTCTGTAAATTTCCAGGTTCTAAGTAAAAGCGTTTCGCAGATATGATAGAATCAAAATCTTGTAAAAGCTTGTTAAATTATGTTTTAACATAACGGTAAGTTTAAATACTAAATTTGATAAAATTGTGTTTTTTTTTAAACATTGATTTATAAAATTATTAAAATTTCCTGTTGTTTGCCATATATAGATTACAAAAACATTCAGCAGAACTTGAGATATAAACTATTGAAAATAGGGTCTTTTTCCAAATTTGCAACTTCGAATGGTTATATAATCGGCTGTAGCTTCGAGTGGAGGTACAAAAGAAAATTATTCTATAACATTAATATATTAATGAGACCGTCTACCCATGACAAAAATTATATACTTCTATCTTTAACGATCATGAATTTTTGTAAACAGACAGATTGACGGATTGACAGAGTAGAACTAAGAAGCAAATTTTTGCTTCAACTTCAAAAACTGAAGAAAACGCATTATAACTATCAACAAGCAATGAAAAGTATGTAAGTATAGGAAATTATATTTAATAAAATAAATTTATACTAATATAAACATTGAAAAAAATGGTTAAAAAAATTTGTTACAAAAAATTCGGAAAAATCAAATCACCCTTTCGTCAATTTTAAGGTAACCCTATATTATTAAGGAAAGTTGTTAATAGAGATAAAAAATAATGTTAGAGCTTTAATTTTTATATATTACTTTAAAAAAATTTGGACAAGTGTTCAAGTTACTAGGGGCGACACAAAAATATTTTCTGAAATTATCGTTTGTAAGATACTTAAAAGGGATTAAGAATTTTGTATAAATTAAGTTTCACATAACAGTAAACTAAAATACTGTATGGTAAACTATTATATACATATATATATATTATATTTAGAAAGCTAAGAAAAGCAATTATCGATTGGCGTCCAAATTGAAGATATACCTAAAAGAACTTCTGTTGTTCCACGAAATTCATTTTTTTGTGATACTTATCTGTAGGTAAATTTTTATTGCTTTATTTTAAAAGATGTAGAAGTTTAGTAAACGCCTAGACGGACAGAGTCAAACTAATAAGCACATTTTTTCAAAATTTTTTAACTAAATGAATGTTAATTGAATTAACATTGCATTTCAAATTCGGATATTCGGTTATTCAAATATTCGAATATTTTAGTAAATTTCATAGTATCCGTTATTCGAATATATTTAAATCACTATTCGCGAATATACGAATATTTATTGGCTTACTTTCCAAATTTTGCTCAATAAAAAGGAACGAAAAAAACGTTCCCCAACTGATTTTCATTTGTCATTTCATAATTAATTGACATTTGACAATCAATGATTGACATTTCATTTAAATAAAAATCGTTTATTTAGGAATATCAAGTTTACAAATGTATGTATTCAGAAAAATTTTTATAGATCATCAAAATCTTTATTTTTCCAACTAGAAAGTAGCTCATAAAGGTAATTAGAAAGTATTTAATTAGAAATTATTTAAATATAAATACCAATGTTATTTTTTTATAGCCTATATAATAAAATATAAAATGTTTCGTCAAAAAAATCTGATGTGTGGAATTATTTCAAAAAGCTGAATAATAATAAGGAAGCAGTATGCTCTAAATGTTCTAAAATTCTAGGTTGCAAAGGATCAACTACCACTCCGTTAATAAACCATTTAAAAATACATGGCATTGTAATTGTTACATAGAATGTTGAAGAAGAAGTTGTATCGAAAAAATCCAAAATCGAAAATAGCACAATTTTAGATTTTATTAAACCAACAAAACCAAAATCTCTTGGTGCAATATTATCTCGATGTGCTGCTAAAGATGGCATGTCTGTTCGTGCAATAAGAAAATCAGAAGCAGTTAAAGGTTATCTTGAATATAAAAAATTAAAGATGCCAGCAAGTGAAACAACAATATGGAAATATATTTATGACTTTAATAATCAAATGAAAAAGGAAATGATTGTGCAAATTGAAGTGTACAAAAAGGAAAATGGAAAATTTTCAATAACTATTGATGAATGGACAGACAATAGTGCTATTAGATATATAAATGTCAGTTTGTGCATGTGCATATCATAGTAACACAAAATTATTTGAGAATTTTGACTTAGGTTTGGTAGAAATTAAAGAAAAGGCTGATACTAGAAACACTGAAATATATATAAAACAGAAGCTCAAAGATTTCAACATTGATATGGATGTAGATATTGTTGCATCAACTCATGATGGTGCAGCGGTTATGGTGAAATATGGAAATAATATATCTGCTATTTCTCAACTATGTTATAACCACGCGTTACATTTAGCAATAGTTGATTCGTTATATAAGAATAAATATTCAGAACAAACTTATAGTGGAGAAAGTTTTTGTTTAGAAAATGATGATAATTTATCTCCCGAATTAATTTACATTGACAGTGATAGTGAATATAGCTATATCTCATTTAATGATGAAAATGATGACAACAAATCAGTTGATTATAGTGATTTTCGAATTGAAAATACCAATTTGAATTTACAAATTACAGAAGATGATTGTTTAGTGGACTTGAATACAAAACTTTATTTTGTTGTTAACAAAGTTCGAAAAATAGTCAAAATGTTTCGAAAGTCCCCAGCTAAAAATAACAAATTGCAAGAATATGTTTTGAAGCAAGAAAATAAAAAACTCCGCCTGCTAATCGATGTAAAAACAAGGTGGAATTCAATGGCTACTATGATAAGACGATTTTTGCGGCTCAAGGATTGCATTAATCATACACTAGTTGAAATAGGTATGCAAACTATACCTGAGTGTGATGTATTAGTCTTACAGAACTTGCTTAATGTATTGACACCACTTGAAGTAGCAGTTAAAGAGCTCAGTAAAGTTAATGTAACACTCGTGACAGCTGAATGTGTTTATAAATTTTTATTCAATTCTCTTACAGGAATTGATAATGATTTAAGTAATATATTACTTATAGAAATAAAGAAAAGAATGGACCAACGAAGAGATAAAACATTAACTACATTATTTATATATCTTGATACTGGAACTATACCGCGATCAACAGAATATTTCAATTATGCATCCAAAAGTTCTGCTAAAGATTTAGCAGAAAATATTATGCAAAGAATTTATCCAGCAAATCTTAATAATAATAACAACAATAACATCAACACTGACAATGATGATGATGATGATGATATACTGCTTTCTGCCGAAACTGAAGACAATACATATAATGAAAATGGACTACAAAAACAGCTACATGAAGCAATCTGTTCAATTACCACTTTTTCAAGAAATCCTAGTGGTTCTGCTGAATCATCCACAGCTGGTAGAAAAAAACTAACAAAATATTTTAATTTTTTAGATGCGTTCAAAAAAAGAACAAATCAATTAAATATTTTATACAACGGACTTTTGACTATAAGTCCTACTTCAACAGCAACTGAGAGAGTTTTCTCTACAGCTGGTATTATCAAATCGAAACTAAGAAGCAGTCTGAAATTTAAAAATTTAAACGCAATATTATTTTTAAAATGTATATTTTAATAAAGAAAATCTCAAATAAAATATTTAATTTGTAATAATCAATTTTACGTTTTTCTATGTTCTTCTTTTATTGTCTTTGCTATTCTATTAGTTATGTTTTTGTTACTTTATTGGTTCCACTTTTTTTGCTATTACATATACAAACAAAATAATTCGAATAATATCCGAATAATCGAATATTTCAACAAAAAACTATTCGATATTCGGATAGTAAAAACACTCGAATAATTGAATGCACTATAATAATTCATTGTTAATTCATTCATGAATGTACTAAAAAAATGTTAATTCTAAAACTTCGAGATATGTATTGGTATGTTTTTCCAGTAAGAATGGAAAGTAAATTAAAGAAAAATATTTATTATTTAGCTAACTTTAATCAAAGCTAAGGGGTTTAACTGCATATTATGATGTACTTCTTAATATTAAGCGAATAATTAAGATTCAGAGAATAAAGTTTATAAAAAGATGTTTTGCCTTTTAGAACACAAGTTATTTGAGTAAACTATTCAAATTCCATTAATTTAAATTTATAAATAACTTTAATATACATACTTAAAAAATACATCTTTTCAAATTTTCATTTTGTGTGCCTTAATATAACTAAGGCTAAAAAATTAAAGTTTTAAAATTTAGATGGTTATCTACTATATCCTACAAATAAGTATACTGTCATATAAAGGGTCTTACAAATTGAGTTTTCAAAAGTAGGCGCCTGTATAACACACTTCAAACATTGAACGCATCCATATTATATGTCATTTTGACAGTTGAAGGTTTGCCATTTATAAAAATGAAGGCGTATACAATATACATTACAACAACGTGTTGAAGTTATTGAATTATTTTATGAAAATAGTCTTCGCAAATTACGCGATGTTTATGGTCGGCATAATCGTCCCACTGAGCAACAAATTGGTAATATTGTGCGGAAATTTCAACAAACTGGTGCAGCACAAAATCGAGAAAGATATCAGTATGCTCGTGCCAGTTGTTCACAAGAAAATATTGGTGCTGTAAGTGATAGTGTTACAGCTGACCCCACCGTATCAATTTCTCGACGTTCACAACAATTGGGACTTTCTGAGTCAACTGTATGTCGTATTATGCACAAAGATTTAGCGTTAAAGGCCTACAAAGTTCAGTTGACACGAGAATTACTGCCACAAGATCATTTCATGCGCCGGGACTTTGCCAAGTGGATACTGGAACAAAACGACGATTTTTAAAAAATAATCAACTTTTCGGACGAAGCACATTTCGGGATTGGTGGCTACGTAAATAAACAAAACTGCAGTATTTGGGGAGAGGAAAACCCTCGCATGATCCAAGAGAAACCAACGTATCCACAAAGAGTCACTGTTAGGTGTGCATTGTGGTCTGGTGGTGTGATTAGTCCGTACTTTTTCGAAAATGATGCTGGAAGAACCGTCAACGGTACCAGATATCGCGACATGATCACAACTTTTTTATGGTCAAAACTGGAAAATACTGATACTGAGGACATGTGGTTTCAACAAGAAAGGGCTACGTGTCATACAGCCAGAGAAACACTGCAATTACTGCATACAAAGTTTCCAGACCGTATTATTTCCAGATTCGGTGACGTGGCTTTCAAGATCCTGCGATTTGATACCGTTAGACTTCTTTCTCTGGGGCTATGTGAAAGGACAGATCTACAAGGATAATCCTCGAAACGTTGAAACATTGAAAGCAGAAATTATTCGAGTTATTGGTGAGATAGAGCCGCAACTATGCCAGAATGTGACCGAAAATTTTGATAAAAGAATCAGGTACTGTAGAGACACAAGTGGTGGTCACATGGGAGATATAATTTTCAGAGTATAAATGGCAAACATTGTACTTGAAAAATAAATAAAAACTTTTCCAGTTTCAATTTAAATTCTATGTCTTTTAATTATTTACTTTTGAAAACTCAATTTGAAAGACCCTATACATATATTAACATCAATTTTTTAACTTTACTACTATTATTAATTAATGTTAAAGTATATATAGTTTAACATTAAATATATGTATATGTGAGAAATAGAGCAGATGTATTTTATAATTATTATTGAAAAAGCAATTTACATTTAATTATTATATTTAACTATTAACCTCTAATTGCCATTAAAAAAAAGCATTGCAAAAATTACTAAAATTTACAGTTTGATGTACCATAATTAAATTTTATATTTTAATTTTTTGTTTAATTCTTTATTATCTTTACTATAATTAATTTTGAACAAACTAAATTTTATAGTTTATAAATTTAACCTAATAATATATTTTTACATATTAGATGTAATAATTCATCATAATTCCTTTAATTGTTTTCAAATTTTTTTTTTTATATAAGTTAACAAAATTGTTTACACTTTTTTTTTCCATAATAGTCTAAAAATGTAATCACAGTTTCACCACTGCTAGAAATAAATTCAATTTTGTTTATCGCAATAAATATTCAACAAAAGCAACCTGTTAGTGTTGCTTGCATGTACACATTTTACACATTTAAAAATAATTGTTCTCTCTTTCGATTACATTCAATTTCTATAACATTGTTAGAGAAAGTAAAAAATTTGCATGCCTGTGACACGTCAGACAGTAACTAAGGGTTAATATTAAATATACAAATCAATATTTCAAATATATTATGTACATATACGAAATGTTATTAACAATTTAAAATTTTAAAATACAATTTAAAAATGCTAAATATTGTAGACATATTTATATAATAACTATTAAATTTGTAACTATATGTAAGAAATTAAAAATTTCTTTCAATATAAAATATTACTAAATTTATAACAAGCCCCATCAAAAAAATGTGGTGTATTTGTGGAAAAAATTTTAATAAGCATGTGTTTTAACAAAGAGGTTTTGATTACCAAAATTAGATCATCCTCATTTTATCAAAATAACATAAAACCATTTTTTAACAGAAACCGTTAATTGAGATCCTGTTAAATAAAGCCTCCGGAGTGTTACTTCGCATTTAATGAGAAGCCTCAATTACCAATGAAAAATAAAGCCCCGGGGTGTAATTTCTCTTTCAATTTAATCTACGGGCTCTTGAGGAAAAAAGTTTCGTGGTGTTATTTCTCATTTCAACTGGGCTAGAAAATTAAAATAATACAATATTGTTCAAATATATTTTTGAAACAAAACGAAAAAAATATTAATTTTTATTCTGTTTAATTAAAGAAAAAGAAATTAAATTAAATATAATCTTATTATTTTGCATAATATTAAAGTAAACAAGGCAGAATGAAAATCAACGGTTTTTAAAGACTCGAATTTTTCAAAAGACAATACAAGACGATATATATAACGGAAAATTTAAATCCAAAATTTAAAAAACTTGTATAGTTTTGATATTGATATAATTATAAAGGCAAGAAAATGTTCTATTGTTTGGGGATTTTTAAAAAAATATTTAGCAGAACCTGAGATATACGCATTTAAAAATAGGGCTTTTAGAAATTTTCTATCCATGGTTAAAATTTTATTATTCTATCTTAAAGATGTAGAAATTTTGAAATCAGACGGACAGAGTGGAACTATATAGGCAAATTTTTTAAAAAGTTTTGATAAATGTGCCAAAAAAGAAATTAATTACGGCATAAGTTTTGTTTTTTAAACATAAACTATAACTGAATTTTTAACAATTATTGTACAAGTTATGTTAATAAAAAATAATTAGGAAGTTGGAGAAGAATTGTGTTAGGAAGAATTATATTGAGTGGAACTGTTTGCGAAAATTGTATTGTATGAAAATTGTATGAAAATCTTAAATATTTTATAAAAGAGTCTATTTATCTACATTTTTATAAAACACCATATTATGTATATTCTGGAAAAGGATAATATACTTTTTTAGTCAGTTTCGTAATATTCTACTTTAGTTAAATGTGGATTTCTATGAAAAAATAATTTGTTTTCTATAAAGTTTTTATTTTTGAGAATTATAAAACTATGTTTTATTACACATCTAATATTAAATCTCCGAGGCTTTATTATACTCTAAAAGTCGTAAATTAAGTTGAGGTTAACTTAAATTCACATTTTAAGATTTTATTTTTCTATTACCTATATAAAGTATTTACCTATTGGCTATTAACATATAAAGTATTTTTTGTTATATTTCATTTTAAATTTATAAAAATAATTTAAAAAATTTTTAATTTTTAATGAAAATAGTTAGAAACTTATATAAGTACTTTACATATTACCAGTGTTCTGTCTGAAATCTATGGCATCAATATAAGATAAGCTAGGTTTAAACATTTCCAAATATATGAAGAAAATTAAATGTTTAATATTTTTTTATTTTATTTATATGTATATACACACTTCATTTATTTCATAAATTAACTTTACTTTTTATTTATTAAATTAATTTCAAAACGTATAAAAAATTATTTCCATTTTACAAGTACATTCATATAAAAAATGTATTTCAAACCTCAGAATAAAAAAAATTAATATTATTGAGACATATTGTATAGTTATATTAAACGTAATTAATGCAAACTATTTACCACATTAACCGAAAGATGTTATTTATCATAATACAAGTCTCTTATTATCATATCTTTAAAAAAAAAAATGTTTAACCCTTTTCTAGAAGCCATAGGACTGTAATAAAACATTTTTACTTTTCTTAATTTTTTAAATATCGTCTGGAAACAAAACCAATTTATTTAGACATTACAAATTAATTTAATAATGTTTAATTCCTAATTTATTAAATAGAACAGTTGCTATTTAAAAAACATATTTATTTTTGCTATAGGTATTAAGTACATAATATAAAAATACCTAAATTTTTACATGAAATCTGTATAAGATATAATAATTTTCTATAAATTTTAATTCATGGAAATTTTCTTATCTTCAAATAAATGTTATTAATACGTTTTTTCTTACATTTTAAATTTATTTTCCATCGTAATTTAATTTTTTTTCTTTGTATTACTTATATTTATACTAATATTATTATTTACATAATTTAAGTATGGATGGTGTGTTACTAATATAAAATATATGATAATGAATAAATAATTTTAAAGTAATAAAAACTTTCTTTTAGAACATTTTCAAAAAAAGTGATAAAATTTCCTATGAGTTTCACTCTGCCCCTCTGTCTGTCTGGGTATTTACAAAATTTCTACACCGTTTGAAATAAAGGAATAAAATTTTAACTATACGGAGAGATATCGTCAAAAACTTAATTTTCTCTAAGCCCTAAGTATATTTAAATTGTTATAACATAAGTTCTATAAAATATAACCAGGTATAACTTTAATGTGGAAATGAAAACGATAGCTGTTTTTAATTTTTCCAACATTGCATTATATTTTTATTTGTTGATTTTTATAATTTATATACAGGTACATATAAATATAACATATATAAGCAAAAAAATCATATTATACAACTTTCATAAAACAGTGATACATTATATATTTAAGTGATTGGTTCACAATTTATTTTACAAATTTATTGAAATAATTCTTTAACAATAACTTTTATTTAATAAAATAACTGTATGAATTAAAAATGGCTATTTCACGAATGAACTAAAGCCGCACGTGTTTCTTGACTTTACTTCATTTATGATTTTCAACATTACTTCATATGAAAATAAAATCGGAAAAATATGTTAGGAACTAAAAACGAAGAACAAACATAAAAATTAAAAGAATTAAAGAAAATCTTACAGTGATTAAAATGAAATTATTTTATTAAAAAATTTTAACAAAATAATATGCCAAAACAACGAATGTGCTAAAACTCTGTTGTAAAATAACGTACACCAAAATAGAAAGTATCTAAAAAAAATGGGTCTGTATCGAAATCCCGTTTTTCCAAATCCCGCCAATTAAAACTCCAATATATCAAAATATTTTTAATTGTTAGGATTTTGATATGGCGCGATTTTAATTGGCGGGGTTTTGATATGGCGCGATTTTAATTGACGGCATTTTGATTTGGCGGGATTTCGATTTACGGGATTTGGAAAAACGGGATTTCGATACGGACCCAAAAAAAAAATGGAAATTTCATATTCAAATGAAATAGGAGACTAAATGTAAACTCAAAAGCCGATTTGCAAAGCTCAATTAGATATTCAAACTCATTTTTCTCAAAACTTTAATTTTGCACATAAGTTGTTTTGGCAATGCATGTAATGTAATGCATTTGGCATGTGATGAAATGTTAAAATCCTGTTAATTTTTTGACTTTACATGATTTGTACGTTCTTGATATTAATTATTTCAATTTATATTTATATTTGAATAGGTACGAAATATTTGTATACCTATAGTAAAATTTTACTCAGAACAGGTCAAAATTATAGAATTTTATTATGTTTCCTGAGGATCTACTATTACAACCGTGCGCATTTTAATGTTTCAACAAATGTAATGGAGTGATTTAAATAATATTATTCTCGACACAGATCAAAAAATATTTAATATCATACATTTAAAATAAATTAAATACAATATTAAAATTACAAAAATTAGTCAGTCATGTCAAGTTCAAGTTTTTGCACCCTGTATATAATTTAATGAACTTGTTATGATTTGTGGAAAATAATTTGATTTTGTTCAAAATTATGCCTAAATGATGTTCAGAAATCGATACCTAGTGATGGTAAAAAAAAGTCGTAACTGATCAGCAATTTGGTGATGTAAATTTATTATTTAGCAAAGCAAACATGTATATATGAGTAGTGAGTACATAACTTATATTTCTACTTTGTGTTGTAAAATATAAATAACAAATAGTGCAGATTTATTGCAATTGAAATACATCTGCAATTGCGACGAGGAAATATATTTTCTTTTTAAATCGTGTTAAATTAAAATCGCGTATCTACTAAAAAATAACGTTCTAAACTGTAATTGGTGAGGTTTGAATTGAGAATAAAACAAATAAATGTAACAGTAAATCGATGAAACCGACTTATTTATACCCTACACCTAAAAAATTGAAATTAATTAAAAATTAAGTTATTTTAGTTATATAAGTTATTTTAGTTAGGTATTTAATATAAGCTAAAAAAAATAAATGCTGCTACAACTTTTGTATAAAATTTCAGATTTCTATCTTTATTAAATTCCAAGATATGCTTGTTAGGTCTTGGGAGTTGTGTGGAAGATACGCGAACAACCATTCTAATTCATCTGAAATTTTAGGCAAATCAGGGATTCAGGAAACAACACCCTCGTATCAAATTTGCAGTTTCTATCTTTATTAATTTCGAAAATATGCTTGTTCCGTTTTAGGAGTTGTGTGGGAGGTACCCGAACAACTCCTCTAATTCATCTCAAATTTTTGACAAATCAGGGATTCAGAAAACAACACCCCAGTACTAAATTTGAAGAGTTCTATATAAAATTCTTTAACAAAGCCATAATTTCAACCACTTTTTATATTAATTACAACTGTATTAAAAATATAAAAATTTAATAGCAGCAGACAGTATAAGGCTATATTATCTCTACTTCATAAAAATAGCATAATATAATGCTTCTTCAGTACTAAGTTTCCCAAATAAAACACGTAGTTAACCTGCAAATATCCTGTCATAAGATTGTAATAAAATTAAGATTTGCTGGATGAATAGGCTGAACGAACTGATTCGTTAAACGAATGTTTTGAGCAAGCAGTTTTTCGTTTTGAGTAAAACTGATTTTAATGAACCAATAACTTTTATTAAATTTTAGAAGGTATTCAAAGAAGGTATTTCAGAAAGTATTCAAAACCTTTTTTATTAGAAGGCAATGTTTAAGGCCAATATTTTTTTTTTGAAAGTATTCTACTACCTAATTGTATGTAAATATAGGTATAATTTACTTCCATTTATATTTTAAATATAGAAGACGGAATAACTTATACAAATGATTAGATCTAACTAAATGAAATTCAGCTTACTTTCTCGGTGTTAAAAATTTATTTTTATTTTATAATTTTGTAGGGGTACGCACTGTATAAAAGAAATTGTAGTCAAAAAAGTATAAAATCAAAAAATGAATGTTTAGCGAAAATTTTTAAAAAAGTTGTACATCTAAGATAAAGGAGTTCCACATAAAATGATAACCAAAAACGAGAACGTTTAAATACTATTTGGTATCTAGATAAATAAAAATGTGGCACACTTCAAATTAAACAGGCGAGCGTGAAGTGGTTTATACAAATCAAATGAAAGCCATATCGAAAAAAAATTATACCTATCTATTAAACTTAGCCATCAATATATGTATAAGTTGTATAGACATTACCTTAGAGACCATAAGATTTTCACACTTCAACATATTTTGTAGTTTTATATTATCCAATATATCAACCATTATTTTCTCCGTCTTATTATACAAGAAAGTCAAGGCAAGATCATTCCTGGACTATATTTTTTTTTATTTTTTTTTTATTTATTTATTAAGCTTTAAAAAAAACATTTTGTGTACAAAAAAAGCCAATATTTACAAATTTAGAAGATCATACTATAATAGGAGTATTTTCAACTTTGACTTAAAATTAAGAGAAAAGAATTAATATTTATTATTAAACAATTTAGTTGGTGTAGGAAAAATGGCTAAAAAACCTACTGACACATTTTTCAACGACTTATAACTAGATACTTAAAACTAACCTATAGACTAATTATTAAATTTAGAATTTACATATAGTTAACTTAGATTATACTGAAAATATTATTTAGTAGAGGATTTAAATTGTTAAAGCAGTTCTCTTAAAAAATTGGAAAAAGTCTATCAATTTTGTCTTGAATTGTAGGCACTTGGGCGATTTCATATAACCTTGCGGTTGAAAACATCTGTTTTTCTTTAGAATTAATTCTAGCACGGGTTCTGCTTTCTTTGTAAAAGATGTGATCTGACTCATGGCGCAGTGGTTAAGTCGCCAACCTTTCAATCGAAGGGTCTTGGGTTCAAACCCCGGTCAGGTCATAAATAAAAAATATGTAGTACTTTTATATCGTAATAATGTATATCGTATAATTAATATTAGTAATAATAACAATAATAATATTATTAATAATAATAATAATAACAATAATTATAATAATAATAATAATAGCTGACTCTGTAGTAAAATAATAATAATATTAATAAGAATATTAATACCAATAATAACAGCCGCTACAGTGACAGTGGGGGTTGCCTTCAATAATTACCTAATGTAGCAATATATACTACTACTTATTGTAACTGTTGTAACGGCTTTAGTCACTGTTAGCAAAATAATAATAATAGGCGGATTCATTGTTTCCTTACAGTCCCACTCCCAATTCAATGTTCCCGTATCCATTTTCCTATCCTTTCCTATCCCTACTCCCTAGCCAATATACTGCGTTCGCAGGTAAAGGTTTCAGTCAGAGGTGGGTTTAGTCATTAAGAATCTGACACTACCAAGGGGTAATTCTTGGTGTCTTTGGAAAATTCCCACCTCCCTTAGGAAAAAAAAAATGCGACTTTGCAGAATCCATCCATACGGCGAAAGCGTTGAAATGAATGCTGCTAAATATCACTTTATATATTAATAATTTATTGTCTATGCTCAGATACGATTTTCTGTTTAAAATTGGATGAAGCGCTTTGACACAGAGGTCCATCTTATTTATGACCTTAAGAATGTGACATTTTAAGAGTAATTTCCTATCTAAATTAATGCCTAGATATTTGATGGATTCATTCTCCCAATTGATTTCATTATTATCTTATAGTACTAAATTTTTGTTTGGTAAGTGACTTGGTTTTCTTTTTCTGGTAAAGAAGATAATTTTTGTTTTCTCACCGTTAATTTTAATTTTCCACTTATAGTAATAGTCTCTGATTCTGGAGAAACCATTCTCTAAATACCTAATAATATCGGCAGGGTTTGGCGAGGATGCTAATACCGCGGTGTCGTCTGCATACAAAGCAATTTCACAATTCGGGGGTTTTGGGATGTCTGAAATGTAAATGTTATAGAGAACTGGTGATAGCGGGGAGCCTTGGGGTACTCCTGCGTTAATTCTTTTGTTGTCCGATTGGATTGAACCGATTTTAACCGAAAAAGTTCTATCATTTAAGAAACTGTGAATAATTTTAGTTAGGTATTTAGTGAATCTATATAGCTTATCATTTTGTGGATTACCGCCTTATGCCAAACAGAGTCAAAGGCTTTTTCAATATCTAACGTTATCATTCCCACTGAATTTTTATTATCAAGTTCTTTTTCGATTATTTTCTTTATTCTGCAGATTTGTTGCGAAGTATTATGCGTCCTTCTGATGAAACCGAATTGTTCATTTAAAAGGATTTGAATCTTCAATTCGAAATCTTGAATTAAAAGGATTATTTGAATCTTCCAAAAAATTTTCAATTTTATTTTTTAGAAGTTTTTCAAATGACTTACCGGCTGTATTTTGTAGACTGATTGGACGGTAACTTTCAATTTTGGAAGCATCTTTACCCATTTTGGGAATGCAAGCCACTATAGCTATTTTCCAACTTCTGGGAAAATAGCCTAGTCTCAGACATTCGTTGAAAATCTTATTCAGGATCCTGCAATTTGATCTTGAAAGATTTTTCAGCATCATGTTGGGTATCTTATCTTGTCCGGCAGCTTTTCTCGTTTTTAATGATTGGGGATTTTTGTAAAATGTCATTAACAGAAAAGCTTGGATTATATTTTTAATTTCTCATAAATATTTTTTTATATACATATGTAGGTACATATTACATACTACCTATCAAAATGTTGTTAAAAAATATTTTTTATACCAAGTAGACCAGTAATTTTTTTTTTGTTTTATTAATTAATACTTACAATTTACATACGTTTCATTCCCTAAGTGGCATTATAGAAACTCTTCTACATAATGTTGGCAACAATAATAATTCATAATAATTCATATATTGTTACAAATTAATTATAAATAAAACAATTTCATTCAATGCATTCAATTAAAAAGATAAGTTTTAATGTTGAATTATGCTCCAAATAAATTATAATAATCGTTTACTTTAAAATAATTTTTTTTTTATTTATAGAAATAAATTTTTATATGTGTATACTCGTATGTCTATGTATATAAATTTTTCTTTTAAACACTCAATCATAAATAAATTTACGTAAATATATTTCAAATCAAATGCGATCTATAAGTCAATCAAATATTACCTTAATTCAATGCACATGTTTAAATATCAAATTTAAAACCACAAAAATTATATTTCCACAATTAAAAATTTAAATTGCACGCCTAATTCTTTTATTATAGGTACCTATATATAAATCGAGTGAATGGGAAAAATATTAAATATGTACATACATATGTATGTAAATCAAAATGATGAACAACAAGTTAGATACCATTTCGTCTTAAATTGTTTTTCTCGTTGCAATTTAATAAACCATATCATTTAATACTTATACTGATGTACATATTATGTGTTCATCATATTATGCTTATGTGCGCATGACATATTTTATCATTATTTATTTTTTCTTTTTCAAACATCACTAAAATTATTAACACCTCCAGTCAGTCTATTGACACCTTTATAAAGATTTAAAAAAATTAATAACAAATAATAAAAAAATATTTATGCGGTTACTGTACATACATATGTATGTATGTGTGGTTATATGAATAATATTATAATTCATAAAAAAATATTTTTAATAATCGTAACTGTTTATTAAATTAACGGCAATGCTAAAACCGGTACATATTATTACATTTAGGTTCGTATTATTACAAAATCTCAGAGTTTATTTAATTATAACCCTTTTTTAAAATTTTATATAAAACTAGGGGCCCCTGTTAATGTGTAGTCAAATTCTATGTTGAATCCCAATTCATATAATAGACAGTTGCAGTTTCGAAAAATAGAATTTATGGAAAAAGCACAATCCGTAAAAATTCAGAAAGCAAAACCAAATTCGTCCAAACACTAACTGAAATTATTTTTAAAATAACGCCAAAACAGAATGAAATTGTATAAAGAGCCTGCAGTTGGTGTACGTATATTAAAATTATTTGGTATTGTGAGTGAGGACTATTATGTCTATTTAATTATCGAGTGTGGAATAAATGTTTTAAAGGTACGTGGGGAAAACAGAATAGGTATCCGTAAAATATTCGTAAAATGCACAAACAAAGTTTGGGGAAAAATGCAGTTAAATTTTTTTTATGAGCAACGTTGTCTGTAACAATTTTGCCGTTGTTCGTTTTATCTTGCCCTAATGTAAAAAATTTAAAATCTAAAAAGACCGTATATTTGCGTACAATCCTTGATTAAGATTGTACATGTAACATGGTATATACATGGTATTGACATACAAAATATTTAAAAATTTATTCAAATTTAATGTTGGTTGTAAAAACTGCTGTATACTAAAATTTAAGTACTTATATCTGAAGAAATTGAATTAAAAAAAGAATACAATTAGAAAAGTTTTCTAATCGCTTCAAATAATATAAAAACACTCATACATAAATGCAACAATTTAATAGAAAAGTAAAAAACCAAAACAATTATATATTTCAATTTTAAAGAGACTCACCCGCTGGTTATACATAAGTACATACTTAGATACATATTGATTATTAATATCAGATTAATATCATTCATCATTATTTAAAATTTCAATAAATATTGTGATAAGTGACGATTTTTATCAATTTTTAAATTTTTTTCTTTATGCATGCATAAGTTAGTACATACATATAGCCAAAGAATAGTTGAGCCGTTGAGGTCGAGTCGAGACTCGTGACTCGAGAGGAAAAAAAGAATACACAATTTTAAAAAGAGTAATTGAGAATGTCTCTTATAATTTTGTTTTTTTTTTGTTATTCTGTTCTGTTGTGTACGTTTTGTTACTACTACCGCTATCGTAGGTACCATACTACTGTAATGTAAATATGAAATGTGTTGTTTATGTTTAATTATTAATATTATGTATAGGTTTTATAGTAGAAAAATCAAAAAAAATATATAGTTACTGATGTTCAAAGCTTGAAACGGAATTCATAATATTTAGTGTGTGTCTGAAAACTACTAAATTATAATTATAGATTTTAAATTTGTGAAAGTTTATATATGTATGTACATATATCATATTATAAATATATGACATTTTTAACACAATATTGTAAATTTTCATTTAACATTGCAGAATCAATATATTTTGACAACTTTTGTCCAGTCCTCCTATAATTAGCATAGGGTATCGCTAAATCGATGTACTCTACTATTATAAAAGCACCAGTTTCTTGAATCATTATTTTCACTAAGATATTAATTACGCACTACTCGGCAATCGTTAATGTGCCTGTTTATGAAACATAAATATTATACATATGTATGTATTTGTACGCCATCTATTATGTTATATGCAAGAATTATGTATTTATAACTTGTGCAAGAATTATGGACTACTATCTAATACCCGGTGGCGCCCCTCAATAAATAAAACAAATGGGTTTTTAATTGAAGATATAACAAATTCCAAATCTGTTAATTGTTAATTTGGTTAACAAATTCCAAATCTGTTAATAGAGTCAACTCCACTGTCAAAGAGCAACACGTACAGAAAATTTGAATCCAATTGGTCAAACCGTTTTTATTTTAGAGCGGAAAAGGTTAAATATTTGCACCACAGCGCTTATTTAGCGGCCTGTTAAAATAAAATGGTTAACTCAGAAACATTCCCCGTACCTAAAATCCTTTATATACAAATTTTCATGATGATCGGTTGAGCAGTTTAGGAGTCTATAAATCAGAAACAGACAGACAAAAAACAAACATTCGCTTTTATATAATAGTAGAAGATTACCTACGATATAAATTACTACTATTGAAAAAATGAAAATATGAACTAACCTGTCTTTGAATAAAATCTTTTGATTGAAAAACTGCAGCGTTAACCTAAGCTATAGGACAGATATATTATTTTTAACAAATTAAGAATTTTTTTATTTCTTTAGGTTTATAAACGTTTCATTTTAAGTAAATTAATATAGAATTTACCATTTAAATGAAGATAACAACGGAATAACATAATATTATATTAATTATGTATACTTGCAAATTTTATTGTAAACGTAATATAACAATAATGATAAAAATAATATTGTATTATAATATATAAGAACAAAAAACTGCTTTTTAAAAATAATTTTTTCCTTCTGCACTTAGTACTATAAAACATAACGTCACATTTATGTTTAAATTTAAAACATGATTACGTATAAAAATAAATAGTTATATCATATAATTATAACCGTTGATTTTACTACATTAGAATCAATTAAATAAATAAATAAACTGTTATATGCAAAAATTTTGCCATTTATATTCTATCACCTCATTTAATACTGCTAAGTGATAAGTAATTATTTTTTTATTTTATATAGTGTTAACCCCCTATAGTCAAAAATATTTGAAAAACTGCTTATTACTGTTTTACTCTGTCCCTCTTTTTGTACTTCTGTTCCCCCGTTCGTCAGTTTATTTGCAAAATTTCTATGTAAGTATAAGTAGTTGAAAATGCAATGGAATTTCAAAAAGCTTTTAAACAACTGTTTTATGTAGCCCTAATAAATTAGCAAGCTACAGTTCCCCGAAAATTTTAAAAAATTCTATAAATATGTGTAAAATACAAGTTTTTTTTTTAGAAAATATAGCCGAAATTTCAGAATGCTTTATATAATATAAAGCTAAATATAATATAATAATATTAACATTTTGAAAACATGCGCTTTTATAAACACTTCGTTTTACATTCTGCTTTGTTTTTATGTTCGTAAAAAATTGTTTTATTAGAAATATAAAGTCCTTATAATGATGATTGCCCCTTCTTTATATTTTATTTTAATAAAGTAGAAGTATAAAAGATGAAAATTAATATCTTAAATCTTTCAGGTATATGAGCTCCTAAATAATTTATATGGATATAATTTTTCTTAACATTTTTTTAATTAAATGCAAATGTATATACTATATTTATGTGTATGTGAAATAGGTATATAAATAAATATTTTTACATGAAAAAAGAAAATATTAATAAACAAATCTTTCTGTGGTTATTATTATTGAAAATTGGTTATTTGAAATGCTTTATTATAGTTATTACATCTTTATTTGTGGTTAATTTATAACACTTGAATGACAAATGTATGTAGATACGTATAATAATTTTTTTTTTTAAGAATAAACTAAGTTATAAGGATTCAATTACTGTTTTTAATGCCCAAACCGCGTCATATTAAAAATAAGTGGTATAACAATAGGTAAAAATTTACTTGATAGAGTTTTGCTAATTTTGTTTTTAAATCAAATTTTGTTGTTAACATTATCTTTTATCCCACATATTATAATTATGATAATGACAATTTACTCACACTTCAAGAAATCTATGTCTAAGGTTAACTGCACTATTTCAAATGAGACAAATTACAGTTTTTTTTTATATATTTTTTACTGAAAAAATTTAATTTTCGTTAAAAAAACGTATTATTATTTATTATGTATTTTCTTGTATTAACACAGTTACATATCTTCTATAAATATGACAAAAACTATTATAAATGAATTGTGTCAATATGTTATTATGTTCATTCACTACTTCCCGATAAATCAGTTAATTAACTTTTTTTATTTAGTATTTACTTTATAATTAAAACAAATTTTTTTAAGTAAATTGTTTTAAAATTTATAGAAAAGCTTTCTTTAAAAAAAACACCAACTAAAATTTTTTTCTTTCTTCAAAATCGGACTTTATAACATGTTTAAAATATTTAAAAAAAAATCGTGCAAGGCCGAGTAGTTCTGCTATAGTAATATTACATAACTAATTACTACAATTAGTATAACGCAAAAAACAGTAACCACCGATTTTTTTTTAATTTCTTCCAAAGACGGGCACAGCCCAAAATATTGTTCTAACAATTTGAAACATCGTGAAAGTGACTCTAATATCTTATTTGCACATTTAAATATGCAACCTCCTAGTTTTTTAGTTCTCAAAATAATATTTATTCTATTAGTGCTCGCTACCCGAATGGGTGTACACCACAAAATGGATCTACAGTATAGCAGTGATATAATTAATTAAAAAAATATTTTATCATTATCAATTAATTCGAAAATCTATATGTTGACGCATTAGTTAACACTAGTTTTTCGATCATTTTTTTCCATTATTGTAAAATTCAAAAAAAAAAATGAAAGCTTAAGTACATCTTAGTTATAAATACTTCCACCAAAATCATTACTCTATATTCCAGCTTCAAACTTATGTAAATCGTTGTTTTGAATTTTATAAAGTGGTTACGAATGTAGCTGAGCTGGTTTTTTTCAAAAATTTTGAAAAAAAGTGGTGAATTGCCAATTGTGTTTATATAATATACTTAATTTGTTTATTAATTTAAGGTATATGTGTTAAGGTATAAAACAGATATACATTTTATAAATAAAAACATAATTTTTAACACTTAAAGATTAACACATTATCTTACAAATTATTTTGTCAAGTAAGGTGTAAAAATTAAAATTATAGCCACAAAGAATATAATATTATAGTTACTTAATTGTTTTTTTTAAGATTTTTTCCCATATAAGTACTTAGTTGTTTTACTAAAGCACCGATAAAAAGTTTATTGTAAATAAATACATCCGAAACAAAGTTTATTCTAAATAAATACATCCGACATGCAATCGAAAACGATATATTTATATTCACAGGCGGCTTTAAAATAAGTAGCAAAACCGGTCTTGGAGTTTTCTCTCAGAAATTAAATTGTCGTGTATCGATGAAATTGCCTGATTTTTGTAGGGTTTTCGTAGCAAAAGTTCTCATATAGCTGGCAACTGGTAGCTGGTAACAATGGATAAAAGGTAACTTTCAGGTAACAAAATTTGGTAGTCAAGCGGCATGTCCTTAGCAACAAGAGTTACCAAATTTAAAGTGATAGAAGGCTGTCGAATTGAAAATATTGGCCGCACAGAATAATCTATGGGACCCTAATTTGGGTCCCAAAACATGCGGATATTACAGGAAATGATAAAAACAAAAAAGTCCCAGCTCATGTTTTGGGTCATTACTTGGGTCCCAAAACATGAGCTGGGATTACTCTATTTGTTCGCGTAATTTTTTTAGTTTTATTTTTAATAGTTTTATTTCGTCGCTTAAAAAATATATAGGTCTCTTAAATTAAAGTACAATTACAGCAAGGATAGAAAGCACAACATATGTAATTTAAAATTTCTTTTCGTATTATATTACTATATACTGTCCTATAATCGCAGTTAAAATAACATTTTGCGACACGTTCTTTGAATTCGGATAAATTTTCTCTTTCTTTTATCTTTTTGATATGCATATCAATAATTTTTAGCATAGCTGGATTTATTTTGTCGTAAATTTCGTGTAGCACTACCCACTGGAAATCGGAAATGCACGATGTCGTAAATTGATAACTATAATTAAACGGCACTGTTTGGTAGTTTTTGTTTACTTCTCATTGAGCTGGAACTTTTAAGAACTTAGGAAAAGTCGCCCTTAGATATTAAGTATTTACTAATATATTAAATAATTCGCAGCATCTTTTTTACGGTAGAAGAGGGTGAAGAAATAAAGCAAGTCTTTTTCTACAAGATCGGGTATTATTTTACTTACTGACTGATTGTGTATATACATTTCTTTTATAAAATTTTGACTATAGACCACTGTAATTGCATCAAGACAACCGTTGGAGTCGCTTAATTTATATCCATCCTGTCCATGTTTTGGATCCGGCTCTATAATCAGAAAAGAACAACAAGAAAAAAACAATGAAAAATTGAAATAAGGATAGCATTTATTCCTCATAATATATATTTTGAGTAGTTATAAGTAAAGATCTGATCTGATATAACTAACTTTTTATAAACATTTATACACTTTATAAACTTTCCTCTCATCAGAATTTGTTACAATGAGGTGTAACAAATTAAGAGAACAAAAGCTTTGGAGTTTGGAAATAACTTTCAACATCATATCTCTTTAATAGAGGAGAGTGAAAGATTAATTATTACGGTACCTAATAAGTATTACTTCATTTTTTAAAATTTTCATAATCAATTGTGAGCAACCGTGATTTACATAATTTTGATATTACAAATAATTTTATTTTATTACATTGTCTGGTAATTCGCGGAAGTTTATTATAATAAAATGGAGCTAAGGAATCATAAAATCTTTTGTAGTGGGTTTTAAAAGCGGAATTTTTACAAAACCTAAATTGTTTATTCTGAGATTATAAGTATTGTAATTTCGATTTGGCATTTGATTTGTATTTTGTGAAATATTATTAGACATTTATAAGCGTAAAGATTTCTAATAGGGAGTACTTTAGAATCTTGAAAAATTCGCCAACAACTAAACGTTTTCTCCTTTCTATAAATTATGCGAAGTAAACATTTTTGTACTAGAAAAAATGGTTGAATCGTATTAAAGTAGCTGCCACCCCAATTGACAATACCGTATTGAAGTTTAAACAAATAATAATTGAAGTTTAGACAGATAAAATTGCTAAGAATGTAAGAGAGTTGAAAGAAACATTTACACGTTTGCAAGATGATGCTAGAAATATGGGACTGATAATAAATGAACGCAAAACTAAATACTTCGTAAAAAGCAAATCACATATACCAACAGAAGATCTGAATATGAATGATTATACGTTCGAAGGTGTGCATGATTATACGTTCGAAGGTGTGTTTAAGTATCTCGGAGTTGTGTACAGTAAGAATGAAGACACCGCTGTGGCAATACGGGAAAAAATACAAGCCGGAAATAGAAGTTACTATACATACTCTAAACTTATGAAATCCAGTCGGTTGTCAAGAAACACAAAGCTTAAATTATACAAAACATTAATCAGACCGGTTAAAAATGAAAATGGTTCATACAGGTCAAGATATAATTTCAAGCTTGAACAATTGACTGGATATAGAACCATAGTAAGATTTATTCAAAGCAGAAAGGTTAAGAAGGATAGGACATATTATAAGAATGCAGAATCACAGAATAAGAAAAACAGTATTTCCTCATCAAATGTAAGGTACTAGAGGTAGAGAGCGACTAAAAAAAGAATGCCAAATACTGTTAAAGAGCATTAGGAATAAGAAATTGGAAGAGAGCTGCACAAGGTCGAGATGTATGAAATAGACACGAAGGTTTTGAAAAGAAGTGTGAAACTGTTACTTATTCACAACAGCACACGCTAAACTTTTCGGCATAAAATTTTTTTTAGGCCGAATCAGGAAAGATATATTATATTGTTTGTTAAATTTTTTATGATATTTTTAACTTTTAAGATGATATTTTAAACATCTTTTTTGATATTTTTAGCATCTAAACACCTGAAAGGTAATAATTAGTTTTAATTGTAGTCAACTTCCACATTAATAACTTAAATAATTTTGTTAAAATTTAAAAATATAGTTTAAACTTTAGAAAAAAATAATATACAAACCGAACTTATTAAAAACTATTCTTACAAACAATTTGGAGAATTTAATATCAATTATTCATTTAAAAAATTAATAAAACTAATTAATATTTTATATTGTTAACAAAAGTTTAAAATTAATTCCCAACAATATTATTCAATGGCTATATTCATCGGACTCAACTGATTTGATTTTGTTTTAAAATGAACTCAACTTAAAATTGAATAAACAATGCTATATTCAATTATGTCTTTACGTTATGTTATTATTGTAAATTTATTTATAATTAATTAAGTAGTTACCTACTTATACAATAAATTTAAATATGTTTTGTTTTAAGTATTTTTTGTTTATTCCCCTGCCCCATAAATGAGACTAGGAAATTTACATAGCCTTTTCTTTTCAGGAGTTGCTTGGATTTAATTTGAATTTTTAATCTATTTTTTTAACTAAAAATAAATTTAAATTTAAAAATAGTGTTAAAATTAAATTTTATTTTAATGGTACAATAGTGTCATCACAATTGGTGCCCAATTTAAAAAGAAGAGCGCCTAGTACCCCTAGAATTAATAAAAACTAATTAATAAGTATAATTCTTTAATTTTAATCAGCCCAAATAATTAAAAAAAAAACATAACAATATTTAAACACTTTCGCAAACTAGTGTACATATATATTAATTATAGAGAACGATTTATCTTGAAAACTTTGTTACCATTTTCGAGAAATTTCTGCTAAAAAGAAAAAAATTTAAAATTAAAAATTTTTGAGGGCCTCAGTGGCCTGCGGTGGATAAGAGCGTATGAAATACGTTTTAAACTTGCATAAAATGTGGGTTGGAATCCCACACATGTCGTAAGAATATTGCCCCTTACGACATTTCAGCCACACCTGAAAAGGAAAAGCTGTGTAATTTCCTTGTTACATTTATCCGACAGGGATAACCAAAAAAAATAAATTTAATTGAACCGTTAAAAAAAGTCTATATTTTTTCTTTAAAAAAACTTTAAAAAACAAAATCTAACATCAACTTTTTTAAAAATGTATAACTAAGGCAATATTTATTTTATCGAACTAGTCTATATTTTTAGTTTAAAAAGGCACTAAGTATTTACTTTTTAAAATTATTTTTTTTCTAATTAAAAGCTTAAGTAAATCCGTCATATTTAGTTTTATATACATATCCATAAGACACACACTTAATACTTTTGTTTTACCAAAAATAGTCATAAAAATTTTAACTACAAATGATAAAACATGTTTTTTTTCTATCGAACATTAAAAACTCACATTTCGAAAGAAAATAATATACTGATTACATAAGATATCGTACAACAAATAGCAGTTTTAAAATGATGTAAAAGGTAAAATGGGTTCAATAGACTGACATTATGTTTTTAAGGGTTTGTTAAAATTTGATGAAAATATATTTCTAATTTTTAATTTCAAAATACTAGTTTAATCATTTCTTTTTTTTTGCAAACTCTTACATTCCTTTTTTTCGGCAAACTAAACTAGCTGTTTACAGTTTACTAGCTATAGTATCTAAACTTTGTATCTAAAATATTTTTAGTGATTACGAGAATAAAAAAAGCGGAAACTAAATAATTCCGGTACCTAAAAATTCAAAATTTTGTGAATTGCTTTACATAAAAATAAAGAAAATCAATAAAAAATGAAAACAAATATCTTATCTATTCAATAAAATTTCAGAATTTATAAAGAATTTTGATTTAAGAGTTATATATGTAACATCTAACATGGCTGCATGGTTAGTTTTAAAAATGGGCCAAAAAAAAATTGTTAAATTAAATCCCTAGGTTTTATGAAATTTAAAATTTAAAATCAAAATATTATTATTATGTACCACTATAAGTATGTAATTAAAAAATTTGCTATTGTTGTCAATATTTTTATACTTATTAAGTAAATAAATAAAATAAATGAAATACATACACTTAACTTTTAGTAAACTGGTAACTGGTGTAAATAGATATAAGGATTAAATTTTCGATTTTCTATTAGTCAAATAATGATGCTTATAAAGAGTATTTAGCTAATTTAGTTTGACTAATTTTACAAAATATAAGATTCCATACCTTTATAACAAAAAGAATTTTTTAACAATCTTGTATTTACCTATAATAAATTTTTGCACTTTTTAATTACAAATTATATACATATTCGTATATTTGTGTAGATATTTATATATAGAAAAACTAATTATGAAGAAGCTTTATTAAAACAACTACCAAGTTTTAAGAAAATAATTTCAACATCTGAGTTTTTTTTAAGTTATCAGTAAAATAAGTGAATTTTTTTTTTATCATATTAAATTTACAGCTTAGCATGTAACTTGTAGTTGATATTTCGTATTTCGTCAAAACTTAATTATCCTACACGAGCAATTAAGGGTACAATTAATATAAAAATAGTAATACAAACGAACACTAACAGGGTCAAAAAAAAAATTAATGCAACTAACTTTTAAGTTCCCAACAACCAATAATTACACAATAAGTTTTTTCCTCATTTTCTTTCTTTTATGTCTCATCTAGATTTAACTTATATGCATACATTCATATACATAAGTACATATATATATACTTAAATATGTGTATATATATACATATAATGTAAAGTAATTACCAACAAAAGTACCTACTTCACATACAAAAACATTTCACAGAAAGAAATAATCATAGAACAGAAGACAAGGATTATAATAAATACTACATACATATTATACATGGATCTGTGTATGTATGTATATTTAACCGTTAATTTGTACGGCAAAGGGCAATGTTGAAAATTTTAAACCAAAAATATGTACATGTGCACATAATGTGTACCTATATTCAAAAATTTATTTATGTACATATATGTAATATAATATTTTTTATAAATATACGGAATCAAAAAGTGATTTAATTGTAGAAAATCTCTTATACAAATAACGGAACAAACATTTTATTTTAAATACAGAAATAAGGTTTGGAAAAATAATTGTTTAATTTTCAATTTAATGACATTTATACTTTTAATGGTAAAATAATTAAAACAATATACATACATGTACTTATGTAACATATATAAAAAATTTTAAATATACCCATAAGTAATATATACTAGATACGATACATTTGGGACATTTTTCAATTGTGGTTAAATAAAGTCAAGATTTATTGTTAGATATTCTAGCATTTTAAATATTATAAAACTTTGCGCCAACAAAAATAAAAAGTATGACAATTAACAAAGGACATTTTGTTTAAAATCTTTGTTTTTGTTGGTAAAAGGACGTTTGTGGTATAATTAAAATTATAAATATTAACGTAAATGGGGTTAATACTAAAAAATTTAAATGAAAATATTTATTTTAATTTTGGAAATATACCTATCAAATAACATTTATTTTAATTTATGAAAATAACAAGCTACATAGGTATATATATATGTATAGAACCTTTTTGTTCCAATAATAAATTCCATTACACATAATTAAAATTTATAAAATCATTTTAAAAAGCTTTGTGGTGTAATAACTTTAATTTTTCTCTTCAGAAATTTTCTAAATGTTAAAAACTTTAACACTTTTGAATTATATCGAAAAATATTGAACATAATATAAACTTTTCTTTGTAATTTAAGTCTTTTTTATTAACTATTACTATTAAAGAAAAAAAAATAATAACTAAAAAGTATACAATAAAAATATAACAAGACGATACATTTATATTGAAATAGAAATTCTTAAAGATAAGTATATATGTACTTAAATGAACAAAATAAAATTTAAGTTTTTATAGTCAAACTAAGTTCATATTATTAATTTTAATATTTGATATTTAACATTATATTTCTAAATTTCTTTCTTACCCTTAATTTATTACTTTAAAAGAAAATGAAATATAAGATCAAATTAAGTTTAAACTAAAATTTAACTCAAAAAGGTTTAAAATAGATATTTAATCTATATATGTATATGTATGTATGTACTTAATATGAATTATAATTGAATACATCTAAGTACTTTTAATAACTCAAATATTAATTTTTAAAAAGTTTTTTCGTAGTTTATTTTTTAGTTTCAAAAAATCCTATTTTTATTTTACCTAGTTATACATACTTAATAAATTAAATTAAATTTAGATATTTGTTTTCGCATAAAAATTCGAAAAAAAAATTTTATGTTATTCTTACCAGAACTAGGACGATCGCTGTATCTAGTACAATAAACCCAAGCTGGCCAAACCATAGGAGTACCACTCCCCGATTCTGAATTTGAAGTATTTGAAGTTGTTGTTAATGTTGTTGTTGATGTACTACTATTAATAGCACTAGAGGAACATGAACTTTTAGGTGATTTTAATGGTGAATTATTTTGTTGATTATTAATTTTTTCATTAATATTTATTGTACTACTTGAGTCACTACTACATGTGCTACTAACACTACTTAGATTCGAATTAATCGCTAAACTTGTATTCGTATCAATTTGATTTAATTTCTTTTTTGAATACTCTGACTGTTTTGCGGATTTTTTTTTATTACTTAAATTGAATTCTAACGAAGAAAAATTTCCAGATCCCTTTAAAATTGGACTTTCTAAACGTCTTCCAAAATCGGCTTTTAAAATGTTATCAATACTAAATTTCAAATTTGAATCGTGTAAATTATTATTAAAAAATGGATGAATTTGATGTAAATGTTGCAAATGTTCATTACGTTGATTTAAAGATTTAATTGCTATCGAATTTGTAAGGTTATTATTTTGGCAATCGCTGGTATTATCGGCTTTATTGTTATACCTTATTTTATTATTGCTATCAGAGCAATCATTTTCATTACTATTACGACTGTTATTAATACTTTTATTATTATTACTAATACTATTACTACTACTATTATTATTATTATCATTATTATTAATATTATTACAGTATGTTGAAGTTTCCTTTGAATAGGGTGAAGGTGATAACATATTAAATACAGTGAATTTATTTAAAGATTGATTACTTTCAGGCATATTTCCAGTACCAGTCATTTTGGAAATTGTAGTTAAATGTGTCTGAATTTCATTAAAATTAGGTACATCGTGTTTTAGAACTGAAAGTGAAGATTTTGTACCACTATCATCCACATTTTGTTTAACATGAGGTCTAAATCCAACTTTGCTTATTTCAGTATTTCCACTAAATAAAGTAGATGAATTGCTATTTACTGCAACAGCGGCTGCATTACGTAAATGTGTAAAAGCACTAACTCTTGCAGCAGCCATTATATGCATTTGTTGTTTCATTAACTCTTCAGCATACAAATGTGATTTTCGCAAAAATTCTTCCTGAAGACGTGTTGGACTTGGTCGAACTATTGATGGTATAACGGGTAATCTTAACCCATTTGCAGCCATTAATATTGGATCAATAATTGGAATATCATTATTACATTCCATTGCACTTTGGCGAAGTAGGGTATGCTGGTGCTGTTGATGTTGAATTGAATTTTGTTGATTTACTAGAGAAGGAGTTGAATCGTTACTTAATTCTTCACTGGCTGCACGCTCACTAATCACAGATGATGTTTGTTGATCGCTACGACTACATTCTAAAGGAACACCCGACGTACTTAAACTACGATCGTAATTATCTGAAATATCACTAGATAAAATACTTTCACTTTCATCGTCAATAATTACATTATTACTAATTAAAACATCATTATCACTATTATTAATTAAGTCATTTTTAGTTTTAATATCGCTAATATTATCATTTCTATTATTATTACTAATATTACTATGAATATTAAAAGATATACATTCACTAGAATTTTGCATTATGGTTGTTTTATTATTAGTATTTTTTTCATCATTATCATCACACCCTTCTTGTCCTACTGATAATTCACTATCTTCACTACCATAACTCATTTGGCTATCATTTTCATTGTCATAATTCCCAAATGACATTATATCATCATTTATATTATTACGTTTTCTGCGATTATGAATTTTTCTGTTTTTATTTAATTTAGGAATTTGAGTTTTATTATTAATATCTTGATCTGGTTTTTGTTCTCTATATATTATATTTTCAGAGCCCTTTTTTTTGTCATATTTGCAATAAGAATTGGTTGATCCATTATCATAAATTACCTGTTTACTTAAACGTGGACTTGTTACACCATGATTTTGTAAAAATAAATTATCCGGATGCATTTCTAATAAAGTTTCTTTTTCACCGACGGTAATATCAACCTTCGTTGAAATGGATATACTTCCATTCAATAACGTTTCATGTGGTAAAATGTTATCTATAGTTTTAATATTACTATCTTGTCGTGGAAATCCAGAAATGAATAATGATAAGTTGTTTGATGAAATATTTTGTTTGCGTTTTTCACAACTATTATTTAATGGTTTTATATTACCAACAGTTGATTTTACTACCAAAGGTAATAGAGCAATAGGACCAGTTTTCAAGGTAGTCATGTATGTGTAAGTACACTATTGCAAATTCGATTTCTTTGTTAATTATGCAAATATTACAGTTTTAAATTTTATTAAAATTATTAAACAATATTAGACTTATAACATTTGATACAGAAAATAAACATATATGTACATTTATAATATGGAAAATCATCCGTCGGTTTTTCATTATTCTTTTTTTTTTTTTTAAATATGTATTATTTTAATATGTATTATTTTAATATTTGTTTGCTTATTTTTTTATTATTTCTTTAAACATTTTTAAATTGAAAACTTTTGATATATGTACATACATATTATAAATTCACTCAATAATAAAGTAGGTACTATTTAAAAAATTTAAATTAGGTAATTAGACTTTTTTTTCAATAAATTCAATTCAATTTTTTTTAAATTTAGTTAAATAAATATATTAAGTAGTATTAGTATAAATTCTATACAATCTTATTCAATTTAAAAACTGAAAACCAAAACTTTCAAAGATTGATAATTTATTTATTAAATAAAATTATAATTATTTTTATATAACATGCTAAAATAGATACTCGTACATATGTATTTATGAGTTGTCTATATAGTATATTATTTTTTATTTTGCTTTTTAACAGTTATCAAACAGCGTAAAACACAAATTATTTATTTCAAAAGCACTATACATATCCACGTCGTTTCCAGTCAGACCACGTCGAATAACTGAGTATGATACACGATTAAACTAATCTAAATTATAATAGGCGGCGCTTTTGTTCGAATTTCTTGCTTATTTCTTTCTATTTTTATTGTATGTATTATAAATATATACAACGTTAAAATAACTTTTAAAAATTTAAATAACATCCACTATTTCACTCGACACTCACTATACTAAATATTATATATATGTAAATTGTATAAAACATACTCACAAACTCACTCACTGCATCATCTAACTTTTGCTTATTATATATTGTATAAGTATAACAATATGCTAAAAATATTTTAACAGTACATTGATTTTGATGTTTGAATGTACATATTTGGTCCTATGTAGAAATAAAAAACATTTAATTTTATGAGGTTTGTTACTTTTAGACTACTTAAGTTATTTTATAATATACTGCAATGCAATATCACGATTCACGTTCATATTCATTTTTACCATACCAAGTTTTAAAGCAAATAAGCAATTCACACTTTACACTTCAGTCTTCAAAACTAAATCTCAAATCCCAAATCCAAATTGAGTATTGATAAAAATATACTCACAATCACAAACTCTTTACTCACAACACAACCACAACACATCGCAACGCAACCCATCACAACACAGCTCACAAGTCACAAACACATTTAACATAAAATTAAAATATCAAGGAGAAAGAATTAAGGAAATAAAGGATATTAAAAATAGTATTTATTCTCTTTCTCTCTGCATATTCTATTTCTCTCTTGTTATTTATTAATTCTTATAAGAATTATAAATAAATTTATAAATTGTAATTCGGTAAATAGGATTTTGAATTTTGATGCTCCCCTTAATCTAAGGCGTTTTTATTTACTTTTTTATAAATAAAATTTGTAAGCTTACGGCTTACAATTGGTTTACACAAACAATTGTACATTTTTATTAAATTTTTATTCTCTTTTATAATTGTGTTAGTATTAAAATAAAAGCAATATCTAAAAACATATCCATACATAGTTAGAAATTTATAATTAATATTATAATATGATGTATATATACAGAATAGACATAGAGTATAGCTATGAAGAATGAACAACGAACAAAACAACTATAATATAATTTAAACTAACAATACAACTCACAATTCAAAACTTTTTACTTGTGATTCACAAGTGAAATAAAATGTATGTATATATGCATACACATGTAATATCAACAATAAAAAAAAACAGGGAAAAGTTATAACTTGAAGCTATCAAATCAATAATTTTACTGAATTTATTATACATATAGTAATAGTATTAGTAATTGTAATATTTTTATAAATTTTTATGTTTATCATATGTTAATGTATTATTGTTGTATTTTCAAATTTGTATCATTGTAATTTTTAAATTCATACTTTTTTGTTTTAGAAATTTAAATTACTTCCAGTTTTTCATCATTATGATGGTACACTTAAAATTGTCATTTTCAATAATGTCAAAATTGATATTTTATTTGATTATAAATTTATTTTATTCAATATTTACATAATAATTCTTTTTATGCAAAAATTTTGCTTTTATTACTATTAAATTTTTTACTTTTTTTTAATTATTATTTTAACTTAAACTTTTAGCCTTAAATATGGTTTTAATTATATTTTTATATTTTATTATTTGCTAATATAAATATCATATATGTATGTATGTATGCATATACTATGTATATAATATAGTATAACCCTTAAATAGTTAAACATTTAAGTAAAATTTTAGAGTGGAATAATCAGATTGAATAAATTAATTTTTCGATTATTAAATTAATATTAGGTAGGGAGCTCGGTGTCCTAATGGGTAAGAGCGTATAAAATACGCTGTAAACACCGGTTCAAATCCCACACACATCGTAAGAATAATTTCATTTACAGCCACCTCTGAAAAGGAACGACTGTGTAATTTTCTTGTCACATTTATGAGGCAGGAGAATGTACTTACAAAAAAAAAACAATATTTTAAGAAAGCAACAAAAACATTTTGAAAATTTTTTCTGTTATATTCAAAGGATGAATTTGTTAGCTATATAACATTATAATATAAAGCTACCATTTTCTCTTATATAGTAAATTAGGTTTTTATAGTTATTTATTACTAATTTCAGTGTTGCGTAATATGTTACCTTTTAATTAATGAATTTGCAAAAAAAAAATAAGATTTAAAGTTATGGATTTCATAAAAAGAAATTATTATTGATATTAAATAAAGTTTACATAATTTTAAACAGTTAAGAATTATTTTGTTCTCAAATAAATAAAATGTTTACTAACAAAATAAGAGAATAATTTTCCATCTATTTGACGATTGCTAGAAACTTAACTCAAATTAAAACAAGGAAACTTTAGAAAAACAGTGACATACTTTGCTTGGAGCTACTGATTTAATATCAAATTATCAGTATAATAATGTTTAAGTCGTTAGATTTTGCCATAATTTAAATAAGGCAACAAAATTTTCAAAAGTATAACATTTTAAAATCAATTATGTTATAACTTATACATATATGTATATGCATAGGTACACATATAATGTTATCTAAATTATCATTCTTTTCAATGTTTTTTTTTGAATAAAAACTCATGGATACTACGCCGTACAAAGTATAAATAAAAGAAAATATTAATTACATTATATACATAAATGTATACTTTGTAAACTAAAAATATTAAACAAAAACGCAAACGAAATGGGTCTGCAAATAAATATTAACAAAACAAAAATTATGAGATGCAATACAAGAAACCAGAGGGGCCTAGAAATAGATAATACACCAATTGAAGATGCAGAAAGTTTTGAATATCTATAGGTAGCATCATTGTCACTAATATATAGATAATAAACTGAGCAAAGCAAGAACGGTATTTGGCAAATTTAGAAAGAAACGGTATTTGGCTATCTGAAGGAGTTGTAAGGGGGAAAAACATATGTACTTTAAAAATGCAACTTAAACATTAAGATGAAAATAAACACTTGAAAAAAATACATTTATTCTTTTAATATCAAATCAAAAATTTATTTCTATTTATTTATTTTTCTTTTGTCAAAATAAATTTTGATAGTAAAGTAAAGATCAGAAGCCTAGAGCTTATAGATCACAAACCTACAGATTTACATAATTGCTTATTTACGCTAATCATAATAATTGAAAAATTAAAAATAAACATAAAGTCAATACAAATATAAAATGTTATACTTGTATGCTACTTATTATATGCTATAATATTAGTACATATATTCTTTCATATAAAACTATGTACCTATTTATTTTTTTTGTTTTAACTTAAATCTTAATAAATTTTTTAAAGGACATAAAGTTTAAAAGAGATGTAGTTGTTGAAGAGTTAACAAATTTTAATTTATTGTAAAAAACTGAAATAAAAAACTGATGGTTATTAAAATTAGATCACACAATGATATAAACAATATTAATAATTCCCATATTAACTAAATGGAAAAATTATTGGGATAAATTATCGATTGATTTAATGAATCACTTTTCTGCCTTTAGTTAAAAACAATACAAATGTAATGGTTTATTCCAAAATATTTTAAATTCTTGAATATCAACAGAATATAAAAAATTTAATAGAAAATTTTAACCTTTTGGTTTCTCACCTAGAACAGAAGTATTTATGAATAAATCCGTGTTCATTTTTATTTTCGAAGTATGGATTATTCAATTTGTGGTTTCAATTTCTACGTAGTAACAAATGATAATTATGCAGCAGATATGGTGTTGCTTGTTTTATCAAATGATGTGCGCATGATGTGCGTATCAAGTAGATTATTTTAAGAAGAAGAATTTGGGAAATTTCTACTTAATGAAAAAATCAAATAATTTAATATAGTTATAGGATATTTTAATTTTTACTTCCTAAATTTGAATAATGATCTTGACAACTACATAAATTTATTAGTTTTAAATGGCTTACTATTGGTTATTTATTTACCATTCCACTATAGGACAGAGCCCGGCAAATGTGTTTATCATATTTATCTTCGGCTTGGTAACATTCTCTTTAGTTCATGTGTGATGTGTAAGTGGTTATTTTAAATTCAATATTACAGACCATTCAATGACTTGCTTGTTAATTAGGAACTTAGCAAATAACCACTTTTCAACCTATGTTCATTCTCAACCTAGAAAAACTAATTGATTTTAATGGACCTAATAATTTTCTTATTTATCAAAATTTGCAAGATTTCTCTATGCAAGAAGATGTCACTCAAGTTTAAGACAAGTTTTTGAAATTATTATAAAATTATAATAATTCTTCAAAATAAAATCAAAAATAAATTAGCATTGAAATGTGCTCAGAACCCATCCAATTTAGGACTAAAAATTAAGTATTAGATGTTAAGTAAAAGGTTAAAAAAAGAAATTTTATAAAGTAAATATCTACTTTATAAAAATGAATTACAGAGGCAACCTAATGGAAAGGTGACGTGTAGTAAATAACATGTTAAATAGAAAACTAAACGCAGAAGATCTATAGTTCTACAACGAATTGGCATATTATATAACTAACAAAATGAAATAGCAAATATTTTTAAGATTATGAGTATTCCTTCGGGCATTTTACTGAGAGATTGGAGTTAGCTGACCTTATCACTTATTCAAAAAAGGTGAAAGTAAAGAAGCTAATAATGAAATTATCCAAATTTCACTTCTACCTTTGATAAGTAAACTGCTAGAAAAATAAGTTAAAAAACGAATTTTAAATTATTTAAAAAAGTTTGAGTTTTCTAGTTCGGCGTTGTTTGGATTTAGGGGAAAAAAATCTTCTGAAAATGCCCTTCTACTATTTTGCTCTGAAGTTTTTTTCAATTTGGACAATAAGAAACCTACATGATCTAAAAATTGTTTATGGTAGATATACTAATCTGTTAAATCTTACTGCAGATTTTAATTTTTACCTAAATTTATTGAGCGGCAAAACTAAAATCGTGTATCCCAATTTCTCATACCGAGCACGTTAGAAACCGAATTACTTTCATGCTGCAAAGCAAACTGTAGACAATTTCCATTGTCTGTTAATAATACTGTATAGTGATTGTCGTTTTTTTTTTAATGTCGTTTGCAGTAATGATTTTTTTATAATTGAATTTTGCAAACTTTTAAATATTTGGATATTAACAGATTGAAGATTGAGGATAACAGATTGAGGATAACAGATTGAGATGGTCCACTCATATTGACGGCCTCAAACAAGATCTCCACTCAATACTCTGAAACGTTTTTCTTATAAAGAAAGTATGTTATACAGATATCGTACTAGTAGCTATTTACTATGAACTATTTCACTTAAAACTCCAATATGGTTTGACTTGTTGGGAAGATGCTTGTTCCAACAAAATACAACTGATATTAATTTTACAAAAATATACCGTACGAATTATCTGTAAAAAAAAGATGCCTGTATCCAAGTTTATGTTTATTTGTTTGTCAAAATATTTTATCTTTGCGTGTCTTGTATTAGTTTTAAAGTTCTAAAAATATTTTTTATAAGCTGCTGTTACTTAAACAGCAGAATATCATTGATCTACTCTCTACATATTACTAGTCTTAGAATTCCTAATTACCGAATCACATCTTACAAAAATGATAATAATGTCTCATCTTTCGTTACTATTCAATAACCTGCTATTGGCTGTTAGAAAAGTTTTATCTTACTCATATGTAAAGCAATATGTAAAACAATGATTTAAATTGTGAAAACACTATTTTTTTTATAAATAATAAGTGATTACATTACGTTTCTATTATTATATTAAAAGTTTTATAATTTAAAAATTAATAAATAATAAAAATCAAAATAGGTACATCTTCCTTATTTATAAATATCAAATCTAAATAGAATACAACAATATGACAGATATTATGATACAACAGCCAATATACAATGCTAAAGTGTTTTAAACTTTTACGATACCTAAGTATTAAAATTTTGAAATTGAATAAACAGAGCGAAGAGTTAGAGACAATTCGTTTACAAAAAATCTTTAAAGGAATCAATAATCTATTGAGTACACAATTACGGCGAAGTGAGTTTTCACAATATATTATTCGCTAATACCGCAACATAAAATCGTATTTCAATTATAAAAGACCATAATGTAATTCATTTTTTTGCGTAAGTAATGCCACTTCATATTTTCATGAATTATACTTTTAAGTACATTTTGCAAAACTGGCTATTAGCTTCACCCTGTCCGTCCGTCTGTTTACAAAACTTATACACTGTCTAATAAAGAGCAATGAAATATTAATCATGTATAGGTCTCTTAAAAGAGTAATGTTGTAGAACAACTTTTCTATGTACCCTCACCGTTGGAAATCCTACAGCACCTACAGCTCTTCAAATTTTGAAAAAACTTCTTTTTAAATTCATACATCTCACGTTCTGTTTAAAATAATTTTAATATAAAAAGGACAGCATTGTTTTTTACTTTTTTATTTTTTTACGTTAACTTTTTCTAATACATAAATATGTTTTCAAATAGGTATTGAATAAGGCTACAAATATGTGTAAGAACTGTGTATGGATAAGAATGTAAGGTTTCAGTTCTTTAAGTTTGTATGTACTCATTTATGATTAAATACTGTACAAAAATGTGAATATCTTTTCTAATTTAATTGATTATGTTTATAGTATTTTTAAATACTTATAATAATTATATATTATATATGTAGTATATATACATATTTCAATGACATTTTTTGGGAAATTTATTATACACATACATCTTATATAGGTACACTGTGTACATCTTATATAGGTATATAGGTAGGTATGTTGGTAATGCATTCCTGAACATGATGATTGTCGTATGGAGGATATTATTTCTGTTTTTTAATAACGGCCAAAAATGTTATGTTGTTAAAACTTAAACACAGTATTCTAAAGATAATTAATTAGCTTATTTTAATTACTATTAATGTATGCATTGCATTGAAAACTTGTTATGGAATATCAAAAACAATATAGACAAAAGTAAAGAGTGTTGGAAATATCTTTTTAATAATAATAAGAATACAAAAAATTGGGCAGGATATTTTTAATAGGTACTCGTTCAGAAATGTGTTAACCAACGTTAATAACAATTTTGTCAAAACGGGTTAATGTATCGTAACCAAATCAACTTAGTGACCTTCTGTGGTAAAAAGCTACACTTATGTAAATTTTCAACTCGATTGGTCAAACCGTTTAAGCGCGACAACAAAGAAATTAAAAAAACTTCATTGAGGCCTGGTGCCGCAACGGATTAATTGATGGTAGTCAAATCAATTTAGTGAACTTCGGTAGTAAAGAGCTACACTTTTGTAAATTTTCAACTCAATTGGTTAAACTGCTTAAGCGCGACAACAAAGAAATTAAAAAACTTCATTGAGACCTGGTGCTGAATCGGGTTAATGGATCGTAACCAAATTAACCTATTGAACTTTTGTGCTAAAGAGCAACAGTTTTTCAAGTTTTCAAATCGGGTTAGAAGAACTAAATCGGAAACAAAAAATGTTTGGAAGCCCACCGGGCCGAATCCGGTTAATATATGGGAACCAGATTTCTTTAGAACACCTCTAAAGCTAAGAAGAATATTTGTGTATATTTTCAACTCAATCGATCAACTGACAAAGAAAAAATCGAACAAGGACAAAGAAAAAGTATTAGTATATATTGTTTGAATGTCGGCTGATGTTATCTCGTCTTCCAAGATTGACAGATTATTTAAATCTTTATTCATCTTTTTCGAACTTAATTTGCTAAAATATCATGTGGTATTTCTGATACTATTAAAAAAGATAATTTTTTGTTTGCTGTAAATTCTTGAATAGGCAATAGGAACATACTGGAATGCTTAATAATTATGATACAAATATGTAAAAAAAAATACAAATTTTAACTTTCAATTACATTATGCAACTATGGATAAGCTGACACAACATTTAAATATTTTCAGTTAAAATAATTAATGTACGTCAGTATGAATTTATACAAAAAAATATTTTTAAATGATCTACATTAACTTCATATGAATCATATTACAAACAAATTTATATTAAAAAAAGAATGTATTAAAATTATTAAAGGTAAAGTAGAATTTAATAAACTCTAATGTTGTTACATAAATAAAAACTTGTTGTTACATAAATAGAAACTTAAAATTTAAGTTAATGTTAAATAGTATATTTTATTATTATAGGTTTAGATTTTATTTTTATTTTTATGTTCTGCGAACATTCTCCCCCCGAGTTGAATTAATAATCAAAAGGATGCTGTCTAGGAACGACTGTAGGTGTGTTGCTAGTTACTGTAGTCACTGATTCTAAAATCTTTATAATTGGATCAATGGTTGATGTCTTCGATAAAGTTACCAAAACTCTTTTATAACACTTCAACCAGTAGCAAATAACTATTACACAAACTAATACAAGAATTATATAAATCATGGCATAATGATAAACATCATGAATATTAATATTTCTAACTAGTGCTATTTCATTTCTTTGATCATTTATTTTAATATGTATTGTTTGAATGTCGAAGAAGAAGAAAGAAAAAAGAAAAAAAACCACCCAGTCAAAAAAGTTTTGAAACTCAAGTCACCCAAAAGAAAACCTGGTAGAACAAAGTGCACATGGCTTAGTAGAGTACAAAAAGATCTGAAAGAAAAGCATCTTAACAACGAGACAGCCCAAGATAGGAAAACTTGGCGCCTCAGGACACGTAGAGCGGACCCTAAGTGATTGGAACAAACGCAAGAAAGAAGAAGAAGATTGTTTGAATGTCGGATGATGTTATCTCGTCTCCCAAAATTGACAAATTATTTAAATCTTTATTCATTTTTTCCAAACTTAACCCATGCATTTTAACCCATTTGAGGTCTATGACGAACTCTTTATTTTGCAAAAAGTAGATAGCCTTGTTTCTAAGGATAATAAGTCCATTTCGCATCGAGTAATGTTTGTTCCTAGACTACACATTCGTGAATTAAATCTGCATAAAAGATGGTCAGATTTCCAAGACCTGCTCAAATTTATATCAATTTCGCTCATAGGTAAGTATCCATCGCGACGTTTTTTTAGCAATAAATACTTACTATAGGGTTGAATGTATATAAACTTATTAGCTCTAGTTAGAGTAATAGGAATAAGCTGATATATCTGATAATACTCTGCATCTAGCAATGGCAATTTTATTTAAAAAATTACGTTGTTTGGAGTAACTCGTGCTTTTACTTGCATTAAAGAATCTAATGTCAAAATTTGGTTTTGATCATCTGGTATTTTTAGCCTAGGAATATGTTCTCGAAATATTTTAAATTGTGATTTTAGTTGTTCAAGAGTTAGTAACAACGTATTAATTCGTCCATAATGTGTGTCGGTTATAATAGAAAGAATCGATTGTTGTATATGTTACTTACTACTTAAATCCAATGTCATTACTAAGGTATAGCTGAGTTAAATTTTTAAATAAAGCTTCCGTTTGTTTTGTTCTATTTATATCATCTTGGAAAGAAGAAAGTTGTTTTCTCATAGCTAAATATTGCTGATTTTCATACATCTGTTCGCGTTTAATTATGTTAAGAGTTGAATCAGATATGGAAGTTTGCCTTAGAAAAAAAAAGTTTATAATTGTGCTATAATAGGTTTAAAATGATCTTCAAATTCAATATAAGCAGAAAACTTGTTGCATGTTTCTTTTAAATAGGTTATGGATTTGGTTAGTATATTAGTTATATAAAAATAAGTTAAAGTGTACGATTAAGTTCCATTCACTGCTATAAATATTAGGGTTTCAATGTTTTCGAAGTACATGCCTTGTTCATTGCCAAATTGAGTATTACTGCAGTAGTCAAATGATTTACTTGCCAGTGCCATCGTATAGAAAAAACTTAAAATAATGACAAATATCATAGAGATTAAACTGCGACATGTTGACTTAGATGTTTTTATCTTTTTATTGTCGTGTTCTTTTTTGGAGTACTTGTGTTACCTCTCGAAAGATAAATGATTTGTTTCATTTTTATTTTTATTTTTAGATCTGCAGTATCGTCGTTGCGTCATTGGTAGAATTAACTTCATTATCTATAATTGGCAATAATGATAGCTTGGTTTATGTTTTTAAAATAACAACTCTAACAAAACCGTTATCATCGCAAGTTGTTTCTATCACTCTTGCAAGTGACCATCTTGTTGGTGGTAAATTGTCTTCCTTTATTAAAACTATGTTACCAATCTTTAAATTTGGTTGCTGTTGAGCTCATTTTGGTCTTTGTTGTAATCTAGACAAGTATTCTTTAGACCATCTGTGCCAGAACCTTTGATGAAGCTGATCCTGAACTTGCCATCTTGTTAGTAAATTAGGATTTTCATTTAAAACATTTTCTTCAGGAACGGTTAATAATGCTGCTTCTGTTAAAAAGTGTCCTGGTGTTAAAACTTCTAAGTTTTCTGGAACATTCGAAAGATAAAATAGTGTCCATTTTTATTCTCTTCATATGGTATTTGGTTGATTATATATCAGCTTCCCACAGGCCGCCAAAGTGCGGTGATGCGAGTGGTATAAAATGCCACTGAACTCAATGCCACCTTCTTTGTTTAACGAATTTTTAATTTTGTTTTGATAGTTTGGTTGGTTGAATAAATCAACAAAAATTTTGCTTGCTCCACAGAAATTCGTGGCGTTCATTATAAACTTTTGCAACTGGTCCAACAAATCTGGTGCTAACAAATCTTTTAAATGCTGCAAGAAATCCACTTGATGTTAAATTACTAACCACTTCCAAATGTATTACTTTGGTACTCTAACAAATAAATAGAGCTATATAACCCTTAAATGTCTTAATTCCCCGACCAACAGATGTTTTTAAGGTAAAAGGTCCAGCATAATCAACACCGCAATTAGTGAGCGGTCTAGATATCGTTACACGAGGCTTAGGAATATTTCCCATTAACTGAGAAGCTGAAGATGCTTTAAAGCGATAACAAGATGTATATCTATGTATACATCGTTTAACTGCCTTTAATTAATTTAGTATCCAAAATGATTGTCTCATATATTTCAAAGTTTGATTATTACCTCCATGTAAGGAATGTAAATGTGCATGCTTTATGATCAAGTCGGTGTTATCAAGATGAGTAGTTATGAAATAAAGTCTCAAACAAGGAAGTATCCATTTCAGTTTTTATTTTGCTTACCGTTGTCTTGGAGGCCTTAAATTCCTCTTGTTTTAACCATGTGGGACCTTCTCACCAAAGTGTATAGTTTTCTAATTTTATTGGATAAATACCTCGTGGAGTTAAATCAGCTGGGTTACTTGATGAACTGATGTGATACCAACTTTCCGGGCCAATGCGAGCCTGAATTTCAGCTACTCGATTCACAACAAATGTTTGCCAACAGTTTGGAGTAGATTGCAGAAATGATAATACAATAGTTGAGTCTGTCCAAGCTAAATTTTCAATATTCTCCATATCCAAAGCCCTTTGAACTTCCTTTAGTAATCTAGCTAATAAAAATGCTTCGTTTAATTCTAATCGTGGTAAAGAAAGTTGAGATTTCAAAGGCGCCACCTTTTTTTTTGCAGCTATGAGTGTTGCACTAATATATCCTTCGTTTTTTATTGTTCTATACAACCGTAAGGCTTTTCAGACGCATCAGAAAATTCGTGTTAGTGGTATTTTCGAATACTACCTCCATAACCAATCTATCTACAAATTTCTATTTTTCTTAATGATGGTAGCTCATCTTCAGTTTTTTGCCATTCCTTAAGAATGTAATTTGATACTAACTGATCCCAATCAGTCTCTTCCAACCATATTTGTTGAAATAATAATTTGATTTTTATGGTATCTGGAGATAACAATCCGAAATTGGTTGAATATTTATGTTTGGTCGCTTTTTGGTACCCAATAGATTCCTAAGGCCTTAACAGCTTCTCCATCATGAAATGTTTTATTATTTCCACAGTGTCTTAATTCAGGTGGTATTTGTTTTAATAAACGAGAATCATTAGAATTCCATTTGCGTAAATTGAAATCTCCTGCCCTTAACAAGTTAATTAATTGAATACTTGCTGAAGCTGCTTCTTCGTAACTATGTGCTCCTGAGACGACGTCATCCATATAGGTATCGCCCCTTGCCGCCAAAGGATATAATTGGCCATCATCTGAAACTAGTTGGCGCAACGTTCTTATATTTAAGAAAGGCGCTGGCCCAGTTGCATAGGTAACGGTTGTTAACTTATATTCCTTTATCGGCTCGTTTGGAGATTTTTTCCAAAAGATCCTCTGAAAGTCTTGAATGAATTTGGTGATACATTTTTCCAATATTCGCTGTAAATACCACCTTATGCTTGCGCCATCGCATCAAAACTTCGGTTATATTCTGCTGTGAGTTTTCTCCAATCATCATTATGTCGTTATGACTTTTAGATAAATTTGATGGCCCAAGCATCAAAAACTACTCTCAATTTAGTTGTCGTGCTTAAATAGTGCATGATGAGGTAGATAGTATTTGCTTTCGGTATTTTCAGAAGCAAATAATCTAGCAAATGCTAATTCTCTAGATGTAATTTTTTTTTCCTAAGGGAGGTGGGAATCTTCCAAAGACACCAAGAATTTCCCCTTGGTAGTGTCAGATTCTTACTGACTAAACCCACCTCCCCCTTTAGCCAATATAGTGGGATGAAACCCTTACCTGCGAACGCAGTATATTGGCTAGGGAGTAGGGATAGGAAAGGATAGGAAAATGGATACGGAAACATTGAATTGGGAGTGGGACTGTAAGGAAACAATGAATCCGCCTATTATTATTATTTTGCTAACAGTGGCTAAAGCCGTCACAACAGTTACAACATGTAGTAGTAGTATATAGTACTACATGAGGTAATTATTGAAGGCAACCCCCACTGTCACTGTAATGGCTACTATTATTGATATTAGTATTCTTATTAATACTATTATTATTTTACTACAGAGTCAGCGCCATCAGTGGATTACAACGTGCAGCAGTATATAACATCTTACTTGCATGATATACCCAAAGATGGCTCTACTGTAGCAGCTATTATTATTACTATTATTATTATTATTATTATTATTATTATTATTATTATTATTATTATTATTATTATTATTATTATTATTATTATTATTATTATTATTATTATTATTATTATTATTCTAATTATTGTTTTTATTACTATTACTATTATAATTATTGTTTTTATTACTATTACTATTATTATTATAATTATTATTATTATTACTATTATTATTATTATTATTACTATTATTGTTATTATTGTTATTATTTTTACTACATAGTCAGCGCCATCCGTGAATTACAACATGCAGAAGTATATAACATCTTACTTGCATGATATAACCAATATAGCTCCACTCGCAATAATAACCAAAGATAGCTCCACTGTATCAGCTATTATTATTATTATTATTACTATTATTATTAACAGCTTTTTTTTTTTAATATTATTATTGTTATTATTACTACTATTGATTATACGATATACATTATTACGATATAAAAGTACTACATATTTTTTATTTATGACCTAACCGGGGTTTGAACCCAAGACCCTTCGATTGAAAGGTTGGCGACTTAATCACTGCGCCATGAGTCAGATAAATTGCTGTGGTTTGTTAAAATTAAAAGGTTGGCGAAACGGTATTCGTATATTATATGTTCTATTCTTTTGGCGCAGATGAGTGAATTTGAAATGAATCTCGCACTCTATTACTTCAGCTGTCGCAGTCCTCTCTGGTGAAAGCTCTTCACTCTCCCAAAGTTTACTTAGTTCTTTGCTAATGTCAGCTTCACCAATAATGCATTTAATTGTATTTTCTGTAGCCTCATTTTTTACTTCACCTGATAAGATACAGCCAAATTTGGTTTTCTGTGCTATAGAAGTACCTGGCTTTCGCCGTATAACCTTATTTTGAATTAATTGGAAAAAGACATCACTTTCCAAAATTATATCTATTCTATTTAGTGTATATAATTTTGGATTTGCTAGTTCTAAACTTCGGACATGTTTCCAATTGCGATAGGAAGTTACATTTTCTGATGGCAAATAGCCGGTCAATTTTGGTAAGACTAATGCTTTGTTTACGCATAAAAATTATGTATTCAATCTCCATTTTAATGTAATTTCTACTATGTAATTTTGAACTATACCGGATTTTGTATTGCCAATTCGCAATACGATTGCATGTACTATCAATTCTCTTTGTATTGTCAATTGATACAATTGCCAAATGTATGACCACGGTTCGCGTAACGGCAGTATTAACACAAGATGTGCTTTCTGTGTCGGCAATCATTCTACTACTGAATGCACAAATAAAGAAAATAAAAAATATGCAAACTGTCATGGTGAACATCATTTTACTGATAGCATATGTGAATGATAGTAAAAAACGTACATCTGTCTATAATGAGCCGCAAAAATACGAAAAAAGGTCTCATCTTCAAACAACAACAATACAATATTGAGTAGTAATTACGGTACACTCTTTCTAAATTCTCTCAACATTAATAGTCATTTCATTACAACAACAATGTAAATAACAACAACAACAATCCTAATTCTCATACATTACCTTTCAATATCATATACAGATCGAACTCATGCGATGGCAACAACAACAACATCAGTAACACTACCGCAAGTACGAACCGTCATAACACTAAATACTCTAATAATAATAATAGTATAGTAACAATAAATTTACTAACAATAATAATATTTTAATTAAGAATAATACTAATCTTTTTTCTGTTGATGAAAGAATACAATTAACTAATGAATTATTAAGTAAATTAAGTAAATGTGTAAATAATGCCGAACAATTTTCTATAATAAAACAACTTTCGGTCAAATATTTGTATTCGAAATGAATGCTAATAATAAAATCAATATAATATTTTAACTTGGAATTGTAAATCAAACCAAAACAAAAATTATGAATTCTTTAACTTTTTTTAAAAAACAATATTCATGTTAGCTTAATATGCGAAATATGGCTTAATAATAGTATTAATAGTAAAACATTTGCATTTTAACGTGTATAGAAAAGATCGACAACTAGTGGTGGTGGTGTCGCAATAATTATTAGAAAAGGCGTTTAGCACGAACTTATATCACCTTTAAAATTAGACTTAGTATAAAATATTTGTATTGAAATAACACTAAACGATTAGAAGAAAATTAAACTGTATTCGGTTTTTTATAGTATAAATAGTTTAAATATAAGTATCTAATCTTAACAAAAGCAAAATGAATAATTTATTCAAAAAAGACTTACTAAAAATTTCAAGAACCGCAGGTGACTTCATTGTAGGTGGTGACATAAATAGTAAACACAGAATGTGGGGATGTTCTCTGGCTAATATTTGGGGAAATATTTTACAACAGTTGCTACTAACTGACAGGTTCACGTTGTTATACACTCTTGATTCTACCTAAGCAAAATGTTAATAAGTAAGCAAATTATTACACATGATCGTACTTATTTGAATTTTAATAATGCAAATTGGTACTTGAATCAGAAGTTCTTAAAAAAATAAATTACTATTATTAATAGTGATTCTATTGACTATTATTATCAAATAGACAATATGATATTTAACTTAAATTCCAAAATTAAAGCAGCTACAGAACTGGCAGTACCTAGGAAAGTAATTAAACAGTCCATTGAAAAATTACCATATTATATATTAAAATAATATAATAAGGCAAAGAAATAGTGTTAGAAAAAAATGGTTGCGAAGTCAAACTCTAATTTTTTACGCTCAGTTAAATCATTTAAATTATTTAATTAAAAATAAAATTAAGGAATATCGCAATATGAAATGGTTTAATGCCTTAATGACACTTAAAAAATCATTAAAGCCATTTTGGAAAATCTCAAAGGTTATAAAAGTAAAAATAAATATATAGCCATCTTAAAAGACAACATGTGCTTTGCTAATGCTTTAGCCAAAAACTTTCACGACAAACATACCATTAATAATAATTTAGGTGACAGCGCTACTAGTTTAATGGTTAAGGAATCTATAAGTAAAATTGAACAAGCAGTAATAGAAACTAATAGAATTAAAAACAAATAGAATTCAAATCTATCAATAAAATTTTCTCTCAATTAAAAACTAAAAAATCGACAGGTATAGACCATATCTCTAATCTTTGCATCAAAAAATTAGCTGAAAATGCCAAAAAAATATTTAATTTTGATTTACAATTTATGTTTGAAATTAGGTTATTTTTCTAATGCATAGAAAGAAGCCCGTGTTATTCCGATTCCTAAGCCTGGAAAACGAACAGAGAAATTAAAAAGCTGTCGACCAATCAGCTTACTATGCAGTTTCTTAAAAATTTTTGAAAAAGTAATAATTAAACTGGATAAGATAGTCTCAGATAAAAGAATTCTTCCAAATGAGCAGTTTGGACTCAGAGAAAATCATAGCACAATTCATCCTCTGTTACATGTTAAAAATTTTGTTAAATCCAACTTACAAGAACGTAACTCTACTGGTCTAGTAGCACTGGAAATAAATTCAGCATTCGATACTGTTTAACACTGTGTCTGCTTCATAAATGGGAAGTTAATAATAATTGTACAACATTTACACCGCAGATATCCCGAGATTAAATCGCACAAAAATTTCAATATTTACAGATGACACTGCCATTTATTCCGCTCGTACTAATCCCAAAGTTATCTTAAAAAATTTACAAAATTCGCGGGATATTCTGTCTGAATACTTTTCGAAATGAAAAATTCAAATTAATGTTTTGAAAGCAGTATCCATCTATTTTACTAAAAAAAGAAAAGCCTCTCTCGTGCCATCTACGTTCCTAAAATTAGATAATGCTGAAATAAAATGGTCTGACAGTATAACATACCTTGGCGTTACCTTTGATGAAGGGTAACCTTTCAGACACACACTTCGATAACTATAATGATAAAATAAATAACTGCACTCGCATATTGTATCCTTTTATTAATAGAAAACCACTTTGTCAACAGAAAATAAACTAATTTTTATTAAAACAATTTTTCAGGCAATAATTTTATACGCAGCAACAACAGTCTGGTGTGATTGTGCTGCAACTCATACTAAAAAATTACAAATTGCAGAAAATAAACTTCTAAAACTAGTGTTTAATGTTCCCAGGTGGTTTCCAACCAATAAGCTGCGAAACAAAGCCAACATTAATACTGTTATGGAAAAAAATTTATATTTACCCAAAAAGTTCTACTCGCAATATTAATAACATCAAATAATATCTTAATTAGAAATTTAAATGTAAGTAATTAAGTAGGCTAGTTTAGCTTTAAGTTATTGTTTAAGTTAGCTTTAAGTTTTGAGTTTAAAAAAAAAAATAAAAAGTTTTTCCTATTTTCCTTTAAAATAAATTTTGTTAATTCTCACTTAAACTAATTTTTGTTAACTGCAGTAAAGATATATACTTATAACATATCTATATCTATAAATGAAACATTTGTAATAAATTGTACAATTTATGGAGCATAAAATATAAAACAATAATAAAATATATATTTATATATACGAGTATATAAAATAATTTGATTATTTAACTAGTAAAAAGGATAAGACTAGATAGTCAAGAAAATGACATTACTGTACATTTATTAACATTTAGTTTAACAGTTCAAAAAAATTAAAAATTCTTACAGGTTTAGGTACCTTTTATATTTCAAAAAAAAATTACTTGACGTTCGTTGTTTAGTTTTCTAATTGCCTACATATTTAGTTCTGGCAATTCATGAAATTTTTGAGTTATTTATTTTATTTTGATAAATTAAATATTGAATTTATTTTTGCGATAAACTCAGTTTTGTAAAATTTTTTATCAAATCAATAAATTTTGAAAAAAAAAGTGTTTTCATATATTTTTCTGATTTTATTTTCATTTCATTTCGCTTACTATTTCACTACAGCCTCGATGGTTTAAAATTTTCTCTTTCATACAAATTAAATTTTTATAACCATCTGTTTCTTCTAATTTTTTTTAAATTTATCTATACAATATAATATATCTTTGTACGTTAACAAAAATTTTTCCTCAATGACGTCACAGTTATATTTCTAGTTATTATTTGGTTCTAAATTTTGATATTAGCATTTTAATTCTTATACATAGGTACGTACATACATATATTATATAAAATTTTACAAAAATGTGCTGTAAGTTGAAAAATAATAATACATATTACTACTTATAAAAATACATATTAATTTTTTCATTATGTTTTTATTATATTTTTTATTGATTTATCAAAATTTTGTAATATACTGATTCTATTATTGTAAGTTAGTTAATTTTCTTAACTTTCTTAATTTCTGATTTATGTGATTTATGACAAAGTGAAATTAAACTAAAGCATTTTCATCGTACTTACGCTTAATCTTAAAGTTTCAACTTATTCAAACGATGGGAAGGGAACTAATTTTCCGTTAGCGCAGCACAAAGAGTTTACTTAATTGGCTTTCGTTTTTTTAGCAAGATCTTTCCTTCACGGAAAAGTTTCTGAATAATTTAATTACACATTAATCCACAAAACAGAAGGTTTCTATAGCTGTAATATATATAATTCCTGTGACAAATTCCTTTAATTCATTGTTGCACATTATTCATATGAAATAAGTTGTTCGCCTTTGTTTTGCGGTTGGTATTCTTCGTTAAAATTTTGAAAGTTTCTATGGATTCTAGCAAAAAAAATTTTACTATTTATTGTTATAAAACATTTAATACCAAATTTTTTAAAATATTCTGAATAATTATTTAATAGAAAAGAAACTCTTATCTACTCACATGATTAACAAGAGTGGTCTGTTAATGTTATTACCGTTTATTAGTGATAATCTATTTTATAGCATGGTATTTAGTTTCATAGGTATATATTTTATCGATTATAGGAGTTATTCACTGTTTATTTTCGACTTCAATGCTAAATCGATATTTACTTTGTAAAATGTATGCTGGGAATTGAATGTTGTTAACACATACATACATATGTATCTACATTTGGTTGTGGATGAAATAACTGAATGAATTTGATCTATCTTTTGAATACAAGAATACTGAATTATTGCTATTGTATCAACAATTTCATACAAACCTCACCATTTCGCACGTTATCTTGAGAAACCGTTGAATGACACAAAAGTTAGAGCGTGACCTCTCATTTTAGGGCTCTAATTCGAGTCCCGATAAAGGTGAATTTTTTTCAGGTTTTTCACTTGATTCAGCTTACCAATTTCTAAAAAGGAAATTAAATAGCAAACAATTTTAATTAATACTTTATAATTTACATATTAAAATAATTGTAAGCGAAATCATTCAATTGAACTTATAATACTTCTTAAAATTAATTTCTTTTTGCAAAACTCCATTATTTGTTTGAATTAAATAAATTTTCCAATCTAATTTTGACAGATCAAATTCATATTTAACTCTAGTCGTTTCGAAATGGCAGAGTAAAGTTAACTTTGCATGTGAGTATGTATAGTTAATCCTATAAAAGCATAAACTCTATTCGGATTAGGAAACGAAACGCACTCCAGTGAACGTGATACTAAGAAAAATAAATTGTATGTACTTTTGTATTACTAATTGTATTACTTTGTACTAATTGTATTGTACTTTTGCAAATACAGTTTTTTGTTGTAGAAAAATGCATTAGTATTAGTAAAAAAAAGTGCAACTATCTGACTCATGGCGGAATGGTTAGTTCGCAGAAAACGCTGTAAAGAAACGAAAAACTGTAAAGAAGAACTTAAAGCACTGATTGGATTGTTGGTTTTATCAACAGTTCTTAAGAACAATCATTTTACAGTTAGAATAAGTTCGATTCTTCACTCTCTGGGTCTCGTTATAAGTCATGTATGAGTTCAGAAAGATTCGAATTTCTTTTAAATTGCCTACGTTTCGACGGCAGGCAAACTCGAGACGAGAGAAAGAAAACTGATGCATTTGCTCATATTCTCGTGAATTGGGAGATATTAATAGAAAACTACCGAAAATATTACAAACTGTTTTCTTGCTATATAAGTGGTTTGCTAAAAACATAAATTTAAATATTTGGAGGATGTTGTAAAGCAAGACTTCTCAGTGGTTAGTGAATGAATAAATAAATAAAAATTGACTGTCAATACAAGAAAAACGAAATATGTATTTAAAAATTAAAGAAATTTAGATATCAATATTAGATTCAATAAATGCAAACTAAAGAGTGTAGACTCTTATAAGTATCTGGGTAAACTAGAGAGGGTAGACTCTTATAAATATCTTATAAATAAACCTACTTATATAAATATAAATTGGTAGTCCAGATTCATCTCATATTGACTCAAAATATCATGAATTTTATTTAAATCAAATTTAGGAATTAATTAAATAGTAATAGATAGTTAAAATATTTTTATTTTTTGTTTTTTTTTTTTAATTTTTATTAATACTTTTCATTGTAATAGTATATTAATTTTTTTTTTGTTTTATAATATTTTCTTTGTTTTTAATACATTGTATTATGTATTATAGTTTTCCATTATTTTATGTGCACTTTTATGTGATTATTTTATGTGCACTGGATTATTTTTAATTTTGTTATTTTTTATATAAATATGTATACTCTGTACGAGCGATTAAGCTCTTTGAGAATTGAATTGAATAAATAAATAAACCTGGATCATATGTTACTATCGATGAGCAGTTATTAGGATTTCTGGGGAGATGTCCCTTCAGAATGTATATATCCCAAATAAACCGTCGAAATACTGTATAAAAATTGTTATCGTATGTGAAACAGGAACAAGCTACATGATTGATGCTTCTCCATATTTAAGTAAAAGTACAAAAACCAATGCAATTCCACTTGGCGAGTATTATGTTAAAACACTTACTAAAACGCTTCATGGGTCTCATAGAAATGTCACAATGGATAATTGGTTTACGTCCGTCAAACTATTTAGCGATCTTTTAGATCCCATACAATTTAACGGCTGTTGCAACTTTAAGAAGCAACAAGCTAGAAATTCCAAAGGAAATGCTAAAAAGGAAAAGATAGGAAATAAATACTTCAATTTTTTGTTTTGATAAAAGAAAATTTAATAAATAGAAGTAAATTTATGATTACTTTATCTGAAGAATTAATGCAACCATGTTTAAAATATCGTTTAAATTCAAAAATTTTGCCAAGGTTGATAAAGTTATCTATTACAGATATATTGAAAATAAACGTTGTACAAGAAGCTTCATCTTCTTCTGGACAAAAACGTACAGTCTGTCAGCTTTGTGGATACAAGAAGGGGAAAATGACAACAACTTATTGTTACCTCTGCCATCTAGCATTTTGTGCAGAGCATCGTGCAAAAATATGCACAAATTGTGCAAAAGAGCTATAAAGTTCAGAAATTTTTTTTTTAAATATGTTCCTAAATATTAATTAAAAAATATTTTCTTAAATAATAATGCTAAAATTGATTTAGGATTAAAAATATGAAAGTTATAAAATGCTGGATGTGAAATGAAATCAAAAAAATCACCTGTCTCCACCACAGGATCGACAAACAGGATTATCAAAACGCAACTTGATATTGTATTCAACTCTAATGTGCATCCAACTTACATTTTTACATATATATTCCAACAAGAAAACAAAAACGCAAAATAAATGTATGAGAAATAAAGAATGAAAATGTTTTTTTATTAAAATTATTGTTTCAGTTTCGCATTTGTGTCCTCTGGTGGGGCTATTTGCCAATATATATCATATTTATTATATACCGTTGAAAAGAGTATAAAGAGTACTTTCTAACGGTATAATAATAAATATTAATTTCCTTTGTATAGTGAAATTTCATATATGTGCCATAAAGCCTGTGAAATTAAAATAAAAGCTCAAGGCAATATTTTTAAAATTTTAGTTTATAGTTATGCGTTTAATGCCTCCAGTTTTTATTTTAATTTCACAGGCTTTATGGTACATATATAAATGCTATATTGAGATAAATTGTTTTAAAGAAATTTCCATCGTAACAATATAACTTAGAAAATTGCGGAAAAATTCGCAATTCAACTTTTATTTTCTACTTCTTAGTTCAAAAAAAGCTGTTTTTTAAAAATTTATTTATTATTTGTTTTATCCTTTTTAGTCATGGAGAAATGTACCTATTAAATTGAATTTTTTTTTAGTTTTTAAATAATGTGTGTAGGTATGTGTATATTATGTAGGTTACATACTATAGTGTACTAATACTAATATAAAAAATAAGCAACAGAGCAAAATGCATTAGATGGCGAGTTAAGTATTTAGATCTTTTTTCATATTTTTTGCTGAAAATAATTTCTGAAATTAATTCTGTAATATTATAATAGGATAGCATATTACATAATATTTTCTTAATATGGATTGTTATCCATATTATCCTTTTCTTCGGAATACATATCCTTTTCTTCGGAAATTCTCATTTCAAAAGTTTTAATATTAATATGTTATACTGCTATACATACTTAAATAGACATAATATGCATAATATATTATACAAGCGTATAAAAATCAATCAAAAATTTGCCATATTTTCGAGATATGGTACATACATTATGTATGTACTTATGTATGTACTAGCTGTTGGCCCGTCATAGAATGACGGAGTTAATTACGGTAGATTTTATTTTTATATACATAGGTATTTGTTTTTGCAATTTCGGAATAATGTATAATTTCGACTTTGCCAAATAATGCAGTAAATAAAAAAAAGTTATATTTGTAATTTATATACCTATAAAAAAAATATTATATTTTCATCCGGAATCGTACCTGCACACTACCGTGTCAGAGTCAGACACATTAAATATGTATACTAATAAGAAGAAATGAAAACACACTATAAAAATATTTTGTAACTAAATTAAACTAACTTAATGTAAAAATGGGAAGTTATAAAAAATGCACGAAATAGCATGCATGTATAGTTATAGCATGCACGAAAAAACAGAATAAAAAAAACGATTTGAAATTGAAAATTTGAAATTGACGATTTGACCAAAAAATATAAAATACTCATTTGGGTACCTACTACCCTTATATATACACACAATTCCAATTTCAGTTATCCCTATGCATTATACTCGCACACCAGGTACCCGTAATAAAATTACCATCTAAAAATATATAGTGTTATTTTTTTTTATTTTAGAACAGTGGATATGGAAAATAGAAAAATATATTGCACCGGCTCTTGAAAATTGACTTTTTTGCTGTATGAAAAATGATTTAGGTTTAGTAAAAAGTAAAACTACTTCCTATAACTAAACTTTGATGGTGACGTATCAGAAGTTCCATTGGTATTTTTGAATCACTTCAAATTCCCTGGCCTGGCTGGCCGGAATTTGGAAAATAACTATATCTGATTTTATAGTTGTCCGGGGCATAAATTGAAGTTTAGTCTAGAAAGTTTACTATAAACGATATTATTACATTATTAATTATTATCATTATCCAGCCAATGGCGTAGTTGTTAAGACACCGGTCTTTCATACATAAGGTCTAGGATTTAAACTCCTGCTGGGTCATATAGATAAATAAAAAATATTAGACATTATTCTTATAATATATAATTTTTTTTTTTTTTCCTTTATAGCCCCTCTTGGGAGCATTGGATATCTACTAGGCATCTCCATCTGACTCTATTCGGAGCAGTTATTTTTGCTTCCTCTCATGTTTTTCCAATGGAGGTCAGTTCCTCTGATATCGTTTGCCTCCAGATGTTACTGGGGCGACCTCGTTTTCGGGTTCCTTGTGGATTCCAATCTAGTGCTTCCCTGGCTATGCATTCTTGCGGCTTTCTAAGTATGTGTCCTATCCATCTCCACTTTTTCCTTTTAATCTCTTGCCCAATCGGTTCCACTTTGGCAAGCTTCCAGAGGTCATTGTTACTTATTATATTTGGCCAGTATACTCTGTATATGATTCTTAGACACTTATTAATGAAAACCTGTAGTTTTTGTGTTGTTCGTAACTAACCAGGATTCACTTCCATATGTTAAGGAGGTCTTTGCGCAGGTTTCGAATATTGTCAATTTTGTACCCCTGCATATTTGTGTATTTTTCTATATTGGCTGCAAGCGGCCGAACATTGCCCTGGCCTTCTTAATTCTATTTTCAATGTCGGCGTGTATGTTGCCGCTGTTATTTATAATGCAGCCTAAGTAGTGGAAGTTATCTACATATTCGTGTGGTGTGTTGTTTATCATTGGGTGACATGGATTGTTGATGTTAATGACCATTGCTTTCGTCTTGTCAATATTTATTTCAAGACCCACACTTTGAGCTAATGTTACTAGTTGATCTATTTTAGCTTACATGTTATTTATTGTATGCGATAGCAGACAGATATCATCGGCATAATCTAGATCTTCTAATTGCCTAAAGAGATTCCATGTTATTCCAGTTCTTTTGAGACTGATCTCTTTCATGATGTCATCTAGTACTACTGTGAAGAGGATTGGTGACAGTGGGCAACCCTGTTTTACTCCTATGTTGGTGATGAATGGTTTGCTGGTATTACCATTGTGGAGTACTGAGAGTTGAGTGTCTTCATACATGTTCTGTATTATTTCTATTATTTTTTCCGGCACATTTCGATTCCTAAGTGCTTTTCATATGGCTTTTCTACTTATACAATCAAATGCTTTCTTGAAATCGATGAATACCAGATATGATGGGGCTCACCATTCTATTGATTGCTCAACGATGATTCTGAGCGTATTTACCTGGTCTATGCAGCTTCTATGAGGGCGGATTCCTGCTTGTTCATCCTTTATTTGGTTCTCTAGTTTGTCCTGTAGCCTTGTTTGTATTATTGTTGCCATAATTTTGTAAATTGTGCACTGTTATGCCTCTCCAGTTATCGCACTTGGTGATTCTTAGGAAGTTTGATGATTATTCTATTTTTCCATGTAACCGGTAATCTACCTTCATCTACCTTCATCATGGTTAGAGACGCTGGTATTACTGGTTTCTACGAAGTGTCGTCTCCATATTCGAGTTTATTCTTCGGGACATGTTATTAATTCACCATTTTGGTCTTTCATGGGGTGGTTTTTGTAGTTTCTTTTTCCAGTGAGCTTATTCACGATTTTATGTAGCTCTCTTGCGTTGTTATGTATTGCAGTTGTTTCAGCCTTATTTGCGAGATCGTTATTGTATGTTCTTTTGCCTCTTCTCGCAGCCTTTTTAACTTGTTTAGCTATTAGCTATTAGTGTATTGTTGTCTTATAGCGTTGTTGATATTCATTTGTTGTTTTAGGCTGTTTCTTTGTGTAATTAGATTCCAGGTGTTATTGGAAATCCATATTTTTCTTTGCGGCTGAATTGTTCCGAGTTGTTCTTCTCGAGTTGTTTTTCAGAGTCTCGACAATGTGTTCCCATGTGTGTGGTTGGTTTATTGGGAGGGTCGGCGTATTGTTTCTACCATGTTATTTCTTGTGTCAATATTACGGAGTTCTAGGAGATTTATCTTTCTTCTTATGTTTGTTCGTGATCTTCTTTTGTTGTTTTGACATATTCTAACATCTCCGGTTATTAACTCGTGGTCGCTTCCTATATCCACACCTCTCTTATTTCTGACATCTTGTAATGTGTTTCTTCATTTTCTGCTGATACATATATGGTCGATTTAGTTTTTCGTTTGACCGCTTGGTGAGGTCCATGTAAACTTGTGTATTTCATTATGGGGAAAAAACGAGCCGCCGATGATTAATTGGAATGTTTGACATAGAGCTATGAGTCGTTCTCCACTGTTGTTTCTAACTCCGCAGCCATGTGTCGCTATTGTATCTTCTATACCTTGATTGTCTGATACTATTTTACCATTGAAATCACCCATTAGTATCGTAATATCACCTTTCCTTATGCTATTTACCGCTGTTGTTAATTGTTCGTAGAAGTCGTCTTTAATCTCATTTTCTGCGTCTTCTGTAGGTGTGTACGATAATACAATTCGTTATATTTTTAATTCTTATCCCAAATCGTGCCATGAGTATTCTATCTGATATTGGCTTCCAGCTGCTTAGTGAGTTGCGAAAATTTCTTGATATTATGATACCTACTCCGCTCTCGCCCACTCTATCTTTTCCACTGTATATTAGTTTGTTACCATTTGTTGTTATTTCTTCTTCACTTGTGTTCCACTTCATTTCACTGATTCCGAGGATATCCAAGTTATATTTTCTCATTTGTTGTTCTACTTGCGCCAGTTTGGATGCTTCACGTAGCGTTCTTACATTCCATTGTCCAATTCTTGTCCGTTTGACTGCATTAAATTTTGTTACCGTGAATTCATTTCTGTATCCGAGGCTCTGCCTTGTGTTTTGAATCGTTTTTTCCCTTTTTCGATTAAGTAAATTATTGGTCTACTGTAATGTATCTACAAGATGTCTCTTTCTTAATTTTCCCCTAGTGTCATCTATGGGTCAAGTAGAGAAACCGTGTCAAGTACTTTCGGATGCTTGCTACCATTGTAATTCTGTATAACAATTTCAATTACGTTGATTTTCTCTTGTCAATGATGTCATTTTGACAAGAGCATATGCTATAGATATTTTTTAGTATATATTAAATATTGGTTATGGTGTTAAGAATATTTCAGGAACATGATTATTATTTTTTTTTTTTTTAGATATTAATTATTATGATATACATTATTATTATTGGATATATGAATGTATTCGTATATTCTAATATGGATATACATATATATGTTTTTACCTAGCCGGGGATCGAACCCGAGACCCCTCATTCCATTACGAATAGTGATGGGGTGATATTTTAGTAACAGTGATTCAGTTATTGTGATTTATAAGTAGCAATCACTGCCTGCTATCATTATCGCTAATCACCAGTGATTGTGATTAGCTATTTTGTATGAAATTTTTTTTGTATTATTCTACAAGTTATTAGAATGTAGAATATTACAAATAGCAAATATAAAAATATTGCTAATTACCTACTACAATATTTTCAAAATTTACACAAATACTACCTTACCTATCCCATTTAAACGAAAACTAAATGTAAGTTGCTTAGTAAAAATTAAATATTTTTACTCTCAGCATTAAATACAAGCGCACTCTTGTCTCTAATATATTATATAGTATGTACTATGTAATAATTAATAAAATAAAGTATGCAATACAAATATACAACACATATTCAGTTATTATACTTTTACTTGCATATGCAATGCAATGCAAGTAAAAGTATAATAACTGAATATGCATATGTATGGAAAGAACACATTACTCTCTCAATATGCCAATTAAATGCTGAGAAATTTGCATATAGTTTATTAAATGGGTTAAAGTAGTGTTTGTATAAATCGAGACTCACATCAATTATCAGGCCATGAAGTGCAGAGAGTAAAAGCTTAATAAGGGGCCAGCTTTTAACAAATTTACACGTAGTCTTATGGAAAAAAATAGGGGGCCGACTATAAATCTTGAAATAATACAAAAACCATTTACTTTATTTAATTTGGTCCAAAGAGAAAATTAAAGTCGCATCTTTTTTAGATAATTCATTAAAGAAAAAATTTTAAAATATAATATTTTCATTCATAAATATGCATTTAAAAATTGTATTTCTTTAAATTTTTTATTTTAAGGAGGCTTCTTAAAGTTCTTAAGATGTGAGTCTCGTGAAAGTCGATGAGAGTGTGTTTATAGTACACTACTGGTAACAAAAAAAGTTTTAATGACAATTTTGATTTTAAATTAACTTAGTAAAAATTTTTATTAAATTTTAAAAATAAAAAATTATTAACTGAAATATAAGTTATTGTGAAATAAGTAATAATTAAATAATATTTATATAAGTAGTAATTTATAATATCTAAAAATTTTTCCCATTCCCACACCACCTTTGAAGTAGGGAATATGGAGCGTTTTTTTTAAAGTGGTGTCCCCAATAGGCCTAATCCACTGAATTCTAAAAAAGACAGTGTAATATTTATGAATAAATAATAAGTAGAAACAAAAATATTAATAAAAAAACAATAAATAAAAAAAATATCACAAAATTCAAAGTTAACAAAATATCACGAAATTAAAAATTAAAAAATATCACAAAAAATTATATAACCCTTCTTAATTTTTTTGAAATATTTTTAATTTGCAATTTTGTCTATTAGATTTTAATATGCCATTTTCCCGTTTTGTGTAATTATTTAATAAAATATTTGCAAATGTTTTACTTATTTGGAAAAAAATTATGCGGCTACTATTGCCGCATTTACACGTCGATTCCAAATCAATGTCATTCATGCCTAAACAAAGACTATTTAACGTCAGTTCAGTTAGTATTCTTTTTTGATTACTTTGCTCAAAGAAATTTTTTTTTAAATTTGTTTCCCGTAAAATTTCCTAAAAAATTGCTGTCATATGAAATGAAACATAATTTGTCTGATCCATCGGTAAAGACCCCCTCTGTTAAGTTCGTCAAAGTAAAATTGCACCCAGCTAGAGATCGAAATAAACGTAATCTATTTTCTAAAGAATCAGTTTGTAATTTGCGTAATAAAACATAGTCCATTTGAAGCTCCGTTAAGGATAGATGAACTAAATCTATTAATGTTTTAGTAGTGAATACTAAAGCATTGAAAGAGTCTTTCGAAAATCTATTTTTATTATCATTTGTATTCCAAACTGATAACCAATGATAATTCTAAATTTAAAATTGCAACCGAAATAATTATCATTTTGTAAAAAATATAAAATAATATTAGTTTCATTTTTATATACAAACCAGCCATTCACATTGATTATTTTATCAATATTTGAAACTAAATTAGTAAAACTTAAAATTAAATCACTAGCGTGAGAAGTATTTGCATTATTATTTGATAAAACTACCAGATAATTAGGGAAAATACGCTGTTCCAAGTATTTGGCAAGTATCTGGCAATAAGCGGTGCCGTTTACCACAATATTCTGCGAAATGCAGAGAACATATGTAACTACATACCGAAGGTTGCCAATTTGGTTTGGATATTGCTTTTATCCACAATGTTCTATAAGGTTCTTTGTTGGGAAATTGAAAAGCTGGAACCTTTTTCACACTGGAAAATAATTGGATCTACATCCAGACACCAAACATTTTGGAACCATTACAGAATATATTAGAAAAGTTTATATGTATAAAAAATTAAAAAGGGCTATATAAAAAAATAAGATAAAAGACAAAAAAATATAACAACTTATAAAACAAAAAACCTGTAAATACAAAATTATGAAACTAATTTAACATAAAAAACAAACAAAACTAATTATAATAAATAATAACTAATTAATTATATCTTATAAAAAAAAATTTAAAATTACTTATATATGGAGTGTATCAAAATATTTATTAATTTGCTTACCAGAATTTGTGACTCCCTTTTTTTATGTGCTCGAAATATGGCTGAAAAATACGAGTTGAAAATTAATTTTCTTACAAGAGGAAAGAAAAAATTCTAAATTTTAGACATTTTTAAAATGTTTAAATAAAATTAAGAATATTAAAACTCATTTTGATTATAAAAGTACTTACCTATTTCACATACAATTTTTATATAAATTTTAGGTTATGGTTAAAAGCTTTCAAATAAAACTTTCAATCCCACTCTTATTTTTTGAAAAAAAATTCTCTTCTTCTACTTTTACAAATGTCAAAAAGCAAGTGGAAAAAAATAACTAAAAAGACCTAAAAGTAATTTCATTAAATATTAAGTTAAAATTACGAGTTGAAAGCTAATTTTTTGATATGTTGTAGGATGTTTCATATAAAATTCGACATATTTTGGGGAATATTTCATAACGAAAACTCGTAAAAAAAATCTTTTAAAATTAAATTTTAATGTCATTTGCCATTAATTTTAATTTCATTTGCCATTTTAATGTCATTTAATGACTCGATTGCCATTCTCTCACAACTACATTCATGCGTTTTCAGTTCTTGGTCTGTTTATTTAGAGCTTGGTATAAATTGCAAAAATGTAATGTAAACGAGACACATCAATTTAAATAGTAAATTACTTATGGATGTTATGTTATGAAGTTAAATTTTATTATTTTTATATTAAAAATTTATAATTATATAATTATAATTATAATAAATTATTCTTTCATTTCAAATATTAATATGTAGAAAAAAACTAACAGTTAAATGACAATAAAAAATTTTTACAAATCAATAAAAAACAGTGATTGAAATCAGTGATTCAAAAGTAGCAATCGCCGATGGTATGGTAACAGTGATTCGAAAATCACACTTTTTTCCATCCCTAATTACGAATGAGAGGCGGTGTTTTTACGCACTGCACCATTGGCTGGATTATAATATATAATTAATAGAATATAATTAAAATAAAAATAAGTGTATATGTATGTCCTTTAAATTATAATTTAATATCATATTGTTAAGAGCTATATAATAAAATAATAATAAACTATAATACTTGTATAAGATAATAGATAGCGTAGAAATAAAAGAAACGTCTCATAATCTTGTACAATAGCTACAGCCGAGTAATCAACGGCTTAGTGAAATTAATGATTCCAGAAACTGAAACTTAGTCAAATATGAATAAATAAATGAATTAGTGGATGCCCAATGCTTCTTATAGGAGTGGCAAGAAGAAAAAAAAAATATTATCATTACAAAAGGAAAATTGGGAGTTTTGACTCACTTGAAAAAGACAGAAGTGTCATGGGATATATATAGAAGTCCATGCAATATATAGAAGATTATAATAAAATTTAAAAAGAAATTTAGAAAAAATTTCTTCTTAACAAACCAAAAAATTCGAAACAAAATAAAGATTACCCATTACAATTTACAATTCATAAACAATATTATAAAATATGTATTCCTGCTTCCTATAATAAAATATTTGTTTGGCTTTCTTTATTTAAATCTATAAAATGACATTTTAAAATTTATAAAAACATTTTGTTTGTATTTATGCATATATGGGTATGTATGTATGTCTTAAATTAATTTAAAAAAAAATCAATTCGAAGAAATTAATGAATGAAAAATAATTTTTTTGTTTTTTTATTATTTTTTTCTTTCCCTTTACCTTTTTGTAATGTATCATAGTTTTAAAAAATAAAAAAAATATTTCCAATTAAAAATTATATCTATACTGTATATACATTATAGCTATGTATATTTTATTTTTTTTCTATAATAGAACACATCCAACACAACACTTCAAATTGAATGCGTTTGTTACACATCATTTTTCTGGACAAATATTTATATTAATAATAATAATCATAATAATAATAATAATAATAATAATAATAATAATAACAATAATAATAATAATAATAATAATAATAATAATAATAATAATAATAATATAATAATAATAATAATAATAATAATAATAATAATAATAATAAAATAAAAGCAAATTATTTAACATTTTTATTTTTTTGCTAGTAACATTTTTCAGAACGGGGTAATGAAGTAATTTTTTCTTAACAAAAAAATTAATTTTGCGTTTATGAGTCCATATCTTCTAAACGGTAAATATCATAAATTAATAAATTACAAACTTTGTTAGAAAATTTTATTAGTAATCTAATAAGATATTAACATTAGGTATAAACCGGCAAATGATTTTCAAGTTATAGTAGTTTTAGTCAATTTGTTTGATTCCATTTTTTTGTACTACATGCTACATGTCTACATAGTTATATTTCCGTATAACAATATAACTATGTAGACATATACCTATTTTTAAATATACATTATTTTTCTAAACTAATTTCTGCAAATTATTTATTTTTATTTATTTATTTATTTACTTTATTCTTGTTTAACATTATTAACATATTTCATTTAACATTATCTATTTGATTTCAATTACTTAATGTTATGTTATAATATAATACAATAGCAATTAACATTTAGCAACAGTATTTTGTTAATTTATTTTTTTAGGCAAATTCACATTCCGTATAGATATATGTACATATGTACATACATAATTTATTCTTTTCTTTTAAATGCCTGTAATTAATTCTGTAATGTATGTAGCAAACAGAAACAATAACAAACTACCGAACTTTTGATTTTGTTTTCTTTTTCCAATATTCATCGTCAATTTTTTTTGTGTTGCTTATGTTTTACTTGCGTTCAAATGTCAAAGAAAAACGAGGAATAATACAGTTGCCTTTGCCAACTCTTAGATACCCGTACGAACCATTAGTATGTTCATAGCCTGTCACTCTGCTTATAATATTATTTTTTTAGTATTTTAAAATAATTTGGGAGAATTTTATAATTTCTAGAACTATGGTTTGTACATATGTACATATATTCAAACTAATATGTTTATACGTTCTTCAAAAGCAGATTCTAACCTTCCAAATAACGATTATTAATCCAAAACTTTCCCCAATATGCTATAGTACCATTTAATACTTAGCGGCAAATGTATAATAATTTATACTATACATACATACATGTGTATTATATATCATTCAATTATCAGTGACATATACGAAATGTAAATAAACATGAGTTATATAAGTTGTATACTAATATCATATAAATATAAATTATTCAAGCAACCGTTATATTTTTTATATATTTAATTTTTTTTGTACTACGCATCATCCTCAACAATTTCAAATTATCGAAGTAAAAAAAATGAAAAAAATTGTTTAAAAAAATTTAGAAAAATGAAGTCACACTTTCGTCAATTTTAAGGTAACCCTATATTATTAAGGAAAGTTGTTAATAGAAATAAAAATATAATGTTGGAGTTTTAATTTGTGTATATTACTTCAAAAAAATTTTAACAGGTGTTTAAAAATAAGGAATTTTTTAGTTTTTGACTCCATACAGCTCCGAAGCGGGGGGCAATACAAAAATATTTTCTGAAATGACTCATACTTAACCTAACGTAAGATCTAACTTCTCTCAAAATTTCAAGTTACATACATATATCTTTGAGTCAATTCAGATAATATTTTTGTATCGCCCTCCGTTTAGAATTGTAAGGGGTTAAAAACTGAAAATTTCTATTTTTAAACACCTGTAACTTGAACACCCGTTCCAATTTTTTTGAAATAATACATACAAATTAAAGCTGCAACATTTATACTTTTATTTCTGTTAGCAACTTTTCTTAATAACATAGCGATATCTTCAAAATTGACGAAAGTGTGACTTGATTTTTTTTCAAATTTTCTAACAAATTTCTTTAACAATTTTTTTTACTCGATAATTTAAAATTGTTGAGGTTATAATGCGTAGTAGAAAAAAATGTAAATAAATAAACAACATAACGGTTGCTTGAAGAATTTTTATTTATAGATATTGATATGCGTGTATATGTATACGTGTTTTATTATAGTTATAAGAAATTATTCTATCAATGAAATATTTTTACAGAAATATTGCAATGTGTGATGATATATAAAAATATAGTATGTATACATGAATGAATGCATATGCATAGTAATATATGTATATGTATTTGGTATTTTGTAGTAAGTTTAGTATAAATTAATTATGTATGTACATTTGCCGCTTACTAACAAATGGTAATAGCATTTTTGGAAAAGTTTTGAATTGATAATCGTCAGATGGAAGGTTAGAATCTGCTTTTGAAAAATGTTAAAACATTTTCATATAGGTAGTTTGAATATACATACATACATACATATGTACAAACCATAGTTCTAGAAATTATAAACTTCACCCAAATTATTTGAAATACCGAAAAATTAAAAATATAATATTATTCATAGACAGACTATGAACATACTAACGGGTTCGTACGGGTATCTAAGAATTGACAAAGGCAACTGTATTCTTACTCGTTTTTTTATGGAATTTAAATAAAAATAATAGCAGTGAAGACCTTAAAAAAAAATTGTCTTCAATTGGAAAATTTATTGATGGTTTTATTTGTGGTCTTAAGCATAATTTTAACAATGCCCGTTTCTGTAGCAAGTGCAGAAAGAAGCTTCTCAAAGTTGAAATTAATAAAAAACTGTTTAAGAACAACAATGACCCAAAATAGATTAAATGGTTTATTAACAATATCTATAGAAAAAGATATTTTAAAAGAAATAAATTTAGATGATATAATAAACAAGTTTGCCACAATTAAATCACGTAAAGTCAAATTTTAACTTTCTACTTAATGTTAGTAGTACCTAAAAGTTATCATCTATTTATTAATAAAACTATTATAAGAAAAAACAAATCAATAAAAAATTAAAATATCATAATACACTATTATATATTTCTACAAACGAAATCAAATAATTTTTATTTTTTGAATTCCTAAATAATAATTTCGCATAACATTTCAAATATTTGAGTTGTTGTTTCAGATCCTGATCTTTTAATTCTAAAATACAAGAATGTACATGACGTCTTCATTTCGAACAATGTATAGGTAAACTATACATTGTTGAAAATATGTATGGGTAAACTAAATGTATAAAATTATATATGTATGTACATATATGTAACATTTAGTTTTGGCTATAGCTATAATTAAAACTTAAAAGGCAACAACAAACTCACACATGCCAAGGCAAATTTTTTATTTTACTTTGTAATAATTCTGTAAAAAAATCTGTAATTCCACGATTCCTTTAACCACGAGTAAGTTCAATAAAAGCTGTTAATAAAAATAATAAATCTATGTACGAGTATGTATAACTAAACCATAAACTCATTTATATATCGATATTATTGACTGGAAAGCTAAAAATTAAGAAAATCTTATAAAGAGAAAATTCAAAATTTAATTGTAAATATTGCGATTTTATATTTTAAATTGTGCTCCTTTAAAACCTTTGATTTTGCACACTGATTTATTTTTTATTTCTCTTCTCAATATTACATTTGTTTTTTTTCTCTTTTCTATTTTTCTGTTATCAAAGTTAAAGGACTTTTTGAATAATTTTTATAAATACGCGTACTTATTTGATGAATGAATGACTTTTACGCTTTCTTATTGAAAATATTTAAAAACAATCAGAGTAGCCTTTCGTATATTTCTATTCGCAGCGGTATCATTAAACAGGTCTTGGCGAGCTTAACAACTTTTGTTTGGGGACTCTGGTTTCAGGATACCCTGCTTGGGTCCAGAAAACTTTTATAAGTCCTTGATATAAAATCAGCTGTATATTATCATGCGGGGTATCATTGAAAAGATTTTGGTGAGCTCTCCAACTTTAGATTGGAGGCCAATATTCTAGGACGCCCTGTTTGGTCCTTGAAACTGTTTATAAGCCCTTAATATAAAAATCAGCGGTATATAATTATCATGTGGGGTATCATTAAAAAGGTCTTGGGGAGCTTATCAACTTTTGTTTGGGGACTCTGGTTTCAGGATACCCTGCTTCGGTCCAGAAACCTTTTATAAGCCCTTGATATAAAATAAACCGTATACGATTGTGTGGGGTATCATTGAAAAGGTTTTGGCAGGCTCTTCAACTTTTGTTTAGAGACCATTCTTCTAGGATGCCCTGCTTGGTTCCTCAAACTGTTTATAAACCCTTAATATAAAAGACAACGGTATATTATCATGTGGGGTATCACTAAAAAGATCTTGGCCAGCTTTACAACTTTTGTTTGTGGACTATGGTTCAAGACTGTCCTGTTGGAGGATGAGAGCGTGTATAAACCCTTACTATAAAAGTCAGAGATACAATGCTTTTTCAAAATTAATCAACTGATGGACGCTTGCAAGGCAAGCATACATTACTAGTATTTATATATAGATATATAGGGTCTTTCAAATTGTGTTTCCAAAAGTAAATAATTAAAAGACTTAGAATTTGAATTGAAACTGGAAAAGTTTTTATTTATTTTTGAAGTATAATGTTTGCCATTTATACTCTGAAAATGATATCTCCCATGTGGCCACCTTTTGCGTCTCTACAGTACCTGATTCTTTTATTAAAATTTTCGGTCACATTCTGGCATAGTTGCGGATATATCTCACCAATAACTCGAATAATTTCTGCTTTCAATGCTTCAACTTTTCAAAGATTATCTTTGTAGACCTGTCCTTTCACATAGCCCTAGATAAAGGTGTCAAATTGCAGGATCTTGAAGACTAATTCACGTCACCGAGTCTGGAAATAACACGGTCACGGTCTTTGTATGAAAGAGAAAAAAAGTTGTGTTCATGTCGCGATATCTGGTACCGATAACGGTTATGGCTCTTCCAGCATCATTTTCGAAAAAGTACGGACCAATCACACCATCAGACCACAATGCAAACCAAACAGTAACTCTTTGTGGATGCGTTGGCTTTTCTTGGATCACGCGAGGGTTTTCCTCTTCCCAAATACGGCAGTTTTGTTTATAGCCACCCACCGATCTCGAAATGCGCTTTGTCCGAAAAGGTGATTTTTTTTAAAAAATGGTCGTTTTGTTCCAGTATCCAATTGGCAAAGTCCCGGCGCAAGCAATGATCTTGTGGCAGCAATTCTTGTGTCAATTGAACTTTGTAGGCCTTCAACGTTAAATCTTTGTGCATAATACGCCATACAGTTGACTCAGAAAATCCCAATTGTTGTGAACGTCGGGAAATTGATATAGTAGGGTCAGCTGTAACACTATCACTTGCACAGCATCAATATTTTCTGTGAACGCCCGGAACGAACGACTGATGTCTTTCTCGATCTTGTACTGCACCAGTTTCTTGAAATTTCCCCACAATATTAAGTTCTAGTGCAGAACGAGGAACTCTTATTACAAAAATTTGCCATTCATGCCATTCGTTACAATAGCGCTTTCGTAGTTTTTTTTTTAAATGTTGATAGTTACTTAAATCGAATCGAAATCGAATAAATGACATTTTCAAAATTTCAAAAAGTAAATAAACAAATTTAAAAAAATCTATATTTCTTTATTTTTTTTAAACTTTATTTTTGTTCATACAGTTCAAATTTATCTGACCAATGGTGCAGTGCTTAAGTCAACGGTCTTTCAGGCGCAAGATCTCGATTTCAAACCCTGGTCAGGTCAAAAATAATATGTAAAATATAATAAAATATTAAATATATTATATTTAATATATTTATTATATTATAATTGAATACTTGTACCGATATGGCCCACATACTAATGTCAAAAGGGTCCTAAAAATATTGGTAGATATTTATATCTGCACGATATAATATAAAAAAAAAATTCAAATTTTTTTAAAAGCAAATTTTTAACTATAAAACTTACATTTGTGTAAACTCCTTATATTTATTATTTACTTTCAAATTGGAACTGAAATGTCAGAAATCAGAACGATATTTTTTATATGTCAATATAGGGTTTGCCAACTTAAAATAGTTATCCTGATCATTAACACGAAGCGTTCATTTGGAACTTATCCAAAGATCTGAATAAAAAACAGGCTAAAATATCAGCCTTAGTTTTTAACAACGAAACCTTAACCACTGATAAAAATCTATGAAACTAGCAGAGTTTTTTGCTAATCAAAACTCTTTTGATTTTGATTTTGACTCACTAAGTGCAAACACTAGCTATAACAATTGTCCAAGGTTTTCTGTAAATCACATTTTACAAATAACTCAATCATTAAAAATGAGAAAAGCTCCCGGATAAGATAAAATACCCAACATTGTGCTTAAAAATCTTTCAATATCAAATTGCATAAGGTTCTCAATAAAATTGGCTATTTTAAGGCTATTTTTCCAGAAGTTGGAAAATAGCTATAGTGACTGGCATTCCCAAAATGGGTAAAGATGCTTCCAAAATTGAAAGTTGCCATTCAATCAGTCTACTAAATACAACCGGTAAGGTATTTGAAAAACTGGTAAAAAATAAAATTGAAAATTTTTTGGAAGATTCAAATATTCTTTTAAATGAACAATTTGGTTTCAGAAGGAAGCATAATACTTCGCAACAAATCTGCAGAATAAAGAAAATAATCAAAAAAGAACTTGATAATAAAAATTCAGTGGGAATGATAATGTTAGATATTGAAAAAGCCTTTGACTCTGTTTGGCATAAGGCGTTAATCCACAAAACGATAAGCTATAGATTTCCTAAATACCTATAGCTAAAATTATATACAGTTTTTTAAATGATAGAACATTTTCGGTTAAAATGGGTTCAAACCAATCGGACAACAAAAGAATCAGCGAAGAAGTACGCCAAGGCTCTGCGCTATCACCAGTTCTTTATAACATTTACATTTCAGATATTCCAAAACCCTCAAATTGTGAAATTGCTCTGTATGCAAACGACACCGCGGTATTATCATCCTCACCAAACTCTGTCGATATTATTAGGTATTAAGAGAATGGTTTCTCCAGAATCAGAGACTATTACCTATAAGTGGAAAATTAAAATTAATGGTGAGAAAACAAAAACTATCTTTTTTAACAGAAAAAGAAAACCAAGTCACTTACCAAACAGAAGCTTAATACTAGATAATATGAAATCAATTGGGAGAATGAATCTATTAAATTTCTAGGCATTCTGAAGAATAAGAAAAGTTTTCTTTTGGCTGTTATTTCACTAAAATTGGTTAAGAAGTTTTTTGCAAATCGGTACCGAAATTTTAATATGTTTATGGACATATTACATACATATGTATACATATATGTATGTATGTATGCACATATACGCATTTAAATTGTGCTATTAGTAAAAGTTGTTTAACCATGTTTACAACATTTTAGTAAATTTCTAGACCCACAATATAATTTAAACTTGTTTTTAAACCGTCTAGCTTTTTTCTTTAAACGTCATTCTTCTGGTTACGTTGGTCTGTCAATTATTTGGTGTCAAATATTTTTAACAATTATGAGTATATAATCAATTATAATTTTTGAGAGCTCCGGACAGCTTCTATACGCTTCACAACATTCTCTATACAAACGTATAGATAACACCTATTGAGAAAATCTAATTACTTTTTAATAATATTTTGTAAAATTTTTTCCACCGTTTTTTTTCCCGTAAAATTCTTTTGAAAATAACAATAAACCACATTCAGTTGTTCAACTTGCTCATACACAAATATTAAAACATTCAACCAATAATCAAACCCACGCCCACATAAATTAAACAATTTCGATTTTTTTACAAACAAAGTTTAAAGCGTCAAAATGGTTTCAAAAAATATGTTCACTAACTATTCAACACGTTCTAAATTTCCTGTTTTAAACATGTTTAATTGTATGGTCAGCATTAGAATTAGTTTTAAAAAATTGTTTTATTTTCGTTTCGTTATCGTTTTTTTAAATCGTTTTATTTTTTAAGTAGGGGCCAGTTAATAGCTATCAATTATCATTGAAATGCTTCCGGAAAAAACGTTTCATTGAAAACTTATACTTTTTTCCGTATAGGCGATTATAGCTATCAGAAATAACTGTCAGTTAAATTATTTGTCAAATGGCAAATGACAATAATGAAGGCAAAATAAAAATAAATGTAATTTAAATTTAAATTGTTGTTAGCGTTATTTCGATGTTTGCAAAATAAAGTTTTATTATTTTAATTTATTTCATTATTATTGGTAGAAAATGGTACGAATAAAGATTAAAAAAAGATTTTTTTATTTAATAATGACGGCTGAATTGAGAAGAATAAGAAAGTATAAATTTTCTAGAATTTTTTTTTTTTTTTTACTTTTTTTTGAAATTTCCATTTTAAAACAAAAAATTTTAAAACTAAACTTAAACAAAATAATAAAAAAAACAAATTCAGTTGTTCAGGAAAATAATTACCAATCCGGAAAATGATAAAATTGATTTTTTTTTTAAATATTTAACTTAAAATTTAAAAAATTCGTGGCAGAATTTATTCTTTAGAAATTATTTAACCACTAAATCAACACTTTTGTTAAATTTTATATGTCTTTGCTGCAAAAAATTTGAAAACAAACATTTTCCGGAAGCATTTGAATGAAAGCTATAATTGGCGCCGTACTATCATTTGAGATTTCATTCTTCATTTCAGTCCAAAACTGTCAATTAAACTGATAGTGTATATATTGGGAGGAATGAAGGAATGACATTTTAAATGATGGAATATCAACATTTTTTGATTTGGACTGACAGTTTTGGAAAGAATGTCATTTTAAATGATGGTGTTATCCAGAAAAACAAAAATGTACAGTACTACCCATAGATATATTAACTAATAGATGGGAAGTTAGGAATAGCCGTTTCTTTTCATCTTATGTGTTTTCCTATCTTAAGGTATTCAGTCAAAAAAATATATGCGTTTTATAATATGTATACAATTCGTTCACTCAGCTGTTTAAATTTATTAAAATAATGTAAAGCAGTTTTTCATAATCAGTTTTATTCAGAGATCTTAAGTTTTTTTTTTTATATTACCTAATAATTGATATATGTACATACATATATGTATGTACATAAGTATTTGGTTTTTAAAATTAAAATTTAATTTAATTAAGGTTATTCAACATTTTACTTACTTCTAAAGTAACAAAATAAGTGATAAAATTCCTTTAAAAATTAGAAATGAAATTATTTCACCTTTTAGGAATCTATTTCTGAGGAAACTAAGACAATACATACGCACGGTTCACTCAGCTGTTTCTCAAAATTGGCTGAAAGTGTGTTCACTGCCTATCTATTAGTTAATGTATCTATGGTATTACCTCTTGTGTTATTTCATAAATCTAATTCAAATAGAAATGACAACAGGCTTTATTTTGAGAAATAAAAAGTAAAAAAATGTTTGAATATCAAAAGAATTAAAAAGGTAAATGATGAAATCATGTGTTTGATTTACATTCTGAATTTGGGATTCTATGATATGAAAAAGTTTGAATTAGAAATTTTTGTTTAATTTTGTTATTAAAAATCATGTTACCTTTATACCTACTAAATTGCTGCTACATATTATACTATATTATTATATCCCTAAATTTAAAAATAAATTTTGTAAGTTCCTATGTATAATTGCATAACACCTTTCAAAATACATACATACGAGCCCTAACCACTATTAATTGATACATAATGTTTTTGTCGTATTATATTGCTATTTTTGTGATTTATTTTTAAATACCCAAGTAAGTGTTTTAATTTTTATTTATATATTTTCGAAGGCCATATTCTTAATATACAATTTCACATAAATAAAACATAATACACATAAAATATTTTAATTCCAAAAATTAAGATTCGTTGCTGAAGTTAAAAATCACATTATTAAATAGGTGTAAAATCAGGTGACCATTAATAATTGATTCAGTTATAAAAACTTAGATTATCTTGTTGATTGAATTCAATTCTTTTAGGCATTCAATCAAGATGTTTGCATTCATTTGGGGTTATGCAAAACCATATTTCTGGAATTTTTTCCTTCAAACCAACTATAGTTCGTTGCGGCTCATTCCTGAGTTTCCGTTTCATTAATCCCCAGAGTGATTCTATAGGATTTGAATTTAAGTCAGTGCTAGAAGATGCCCAATCTAACACATCTATGTTGTTATCGTTTAACCAATATTTAGTTTTTTTGGCCGTATGTGATGAGGCCATCATGTTGAAACATAAATTCATTGTATGTGGTTAATATTGACGGAATTAAGTTTTCTTCCAAAATATTTATATATTTTTCGGAATTTATGGTCAAATCAACAAATTGTAATTTACCTATGAGCTTAGAGGACATACAATCTCACACCATGACGCTGGCCGCAAACTTCACAGTGCGCTTTAGGCAGTCTCTATGGTGCACTTTTTTTTTTCTTTCTGATAATTCTTTTTTTATCATCCCCTACGCAAACATCAAACTTAGATTCATCGCTAAAAATAATGCTACTCTATGCTACACTATCTGTACCCAATTTTTCTTTTCTTTTGCAAAAAAGTTAAAGGTTTTTCTTTTGCCTTGAAAATTAAAATGTGTTTAAAAACTTTTTTTGAAATTTGCTACATGTTATAATTTTTTGAAATGCTTTTATCTTAATACCTTATAGAAACCATTTCCAAGCTTATGAAGAGATGTCTGGTCCATTCTCGTCCTACTTTCTTCTCAATTTAATTAGACCAAATTTTGGCCAAATTTCGAAGAGTACTTCTTCTATTTTTTCAAATAATAGAAGTCAAGGTCCACATATGCCTTTGTGTTCATTTAGATTTGTGACCTCTTTTATTAACACCTCTAGCTGTGGAACCAGAAATTCTAAACTCAATTAAATCAATTTCTTTTGCAATTTCACCATAGCTCTTTCCAGATTTGTGCTTATTAACATTCTAATTTCTTCCGAAACTGGCTTTCCGCGTATCATGATGAATTATAAATGGTATAACATTAAAAATAAATCATTTTTATAGGTTTAATTACTCTTTCGATAAAATATAACGTTAGTTTTATTAATTCTCATCAAATATTTTAAGTTGAAAATAATTAAAACAATAATAATTAATGTTTTTATAGGTGTATCAATTATTTGTGGCCACCTGATTTTACTTTGTTTTGAAATTGTATTTTATTAATTTAAGAAAACAATGTTATTTTTGTGAACTAAAATGTTGTGTTTTGACTAGCAACAAAATACAATTTAAATTGAAAACTTTTATTTCAGTACTTAAAAATTGAGCGTAAAAATAAAAAATACTTAAGAGGATTGTGCTGTATCAATTATTAGTAGTTAGGGCTCGTAAATAGGTACTTAAATGCGGTTGACTTAACCACGTTTTACTGTTACCAATTTTTTGTTTCTTATAAATTTGATTTGTATTTTATACATGGTTTAAATATTTTTTTATAAGCGCTAGGATTGTCATTTGTCAACCGTCCTACGAAAACCTACATATTATAAAATCTATTTTGAGGTAGTGCTATAGTATAATAATTTTTCCATTAATTTTTAAGTTTTGAAACATACAAAGTTGTATGAATATCTACATATGTATGTATACAGGGTGTCCGTAACTCAAGGGTCACGAAGAACGGAGATGATAGAGAAGTTCATAATAAGCAAAAAATTGTTCTTATATTTACGTTTTTATGTATTTCGATTATTATTTGGAAAACAGTAAAAGATGAGAGAAAAATGTATGAACTTAAAATTGAAGCTGAGGAATTGGTGATTTTGAAAATGAAATAAAATTGGTACATTAATAGCGATTTTTTATGGAAAAATTGCAGTTATTTTATAAATACAATGAAAAATATCAATATTTTTCGTATTTAACACCTTGTAACTTTTCAACTATGAAAGATAAATTAAAGTTGGGATGTTAGTGTGAAAGTCTATAACTTCAGCTAGCCAATCTTCTATGTTATACAGGGGTTAAAATGTTGTAACTTCTTTAAAAAGTTAACGAAATTACTTTGAAAGCCGTTATCTCGGAAACCGTTAGAAATAGATCCCACCTCCAAAAGGATTTTTTGCTTGTTATGACCTTCTGTATCACTTTCGTTCTTCGTTATCTTTGAGTTTCGGACACCCTGTGTATGTGTTTACTTAGTACCATTGATTACGAAATTACTGATTAATACTGGTAATAAAATCCTATCTAGTGACATAGTAATAATCTTGGATTTTGCTATTAATAATACTGCAAAAATGCTTAAGTACCTAGTTTAAAGAAATATTTAAATAAACAAATTACTCCTGGAATACTTAAGTACTTGGTAATTACAAAAGTACTTAAATGCAAATTTAAATACTTTTTGGGAAATTAATTATTATGTTACTTAAATCTTTTACTCCTTCTTGAATTTTCAAAGTATTTACTTGTACTTAGGAAAGTAATGAGTATAAAGTAATGGTACTTAAAACTGTACTTAAGTATCAATTCATTACTTTACAGGTCTACAAAAAATATATATTTTCAAAACTTTATTTACAAAAATACTATAAAAGTATCTACATACATACATGATACATATACATACCTATACTTTTGAAACAAATTTTTATGTAGGTTAGTACTAATATTAATTATAAAAATTTTAGTCAACCGAAAAATCAAACTACCGATTCTGAAAGAGAAACGGTCAAAAGAAAAAGTAAACAAAAATCAGGCAAACGATTAACGTCACATAAAGCAGAAATGGCGAAAAAAAATTTTTGATCAAGTATACCTTGTTTTGTTATTATTGTGCCATGAATGTCTGATACAAATACAACAATATATTTACCAGTACAATAGGTACGGTAAAACAAGATAAACGAAAGTAAAATTAAAAAAACCTTTCATCGAAAAATAAAATGTTTCAAAAAAAAACAGGAACATGAATTCTTTGTAATTAGAAGAATTTTGTTAAAATTCAGAAAATTAACCTTCATCCAAAAAACTATCATTGAATTCTTCTAATTTTTCCAATAAATCATTCGAAATTTGCATTAGATACTTGTCAAAATGTATTTTAAAAAACCTCAATCTTAAATTATTTATTCCAAATAAAACATATTTTCAAATATTCAAATGAGATTGCAAAAGTTTAAACTAACTTAAGAACTTTATATAGGTTCGATCTTTTAAATTCAGACCAGAAACAAAAGAACGCAACTAACATCAAAATTGAAACCGCAATATCGTAAAAATAATAATTCGAAAGTTAAAACTACCATGATGATCAAAGAAAACGGCAATATGATAAACAAAGAAAACGACATAAATTTTATTTTATGATGTTATCGACATTTTAGTTTTAAATGCCCGGATTATTTTATTATATTATCATTAAACTTTCACATACTTGGAATGATCTTGCAATACATGACCCACAAAAAACTGGCTCTCATTCCAAGCCACATAGCGTTCAATCAGTAGGAGTTAATTAGGTAAACAATTTTTGTAATTTTCCTTTTCACTGTACGAAAACTTTCCTTACAGAAGAACGTAAAAAAAATTTAATTTCTGAAGTAATATTTACTAAAATCATAAATAAAATCTGTACAACAATCCCAAGTAAGAATTTATCCTTAATATTCTACATGAGTTTTGGTGCATATAGTTTACAGAGAATATGTAATGTGTATAGTTTACATACAATGGTTACTGAAAACTTAAGTTACAAAAATTATGGTAAAAAAAAATTGTTTTGACTTTCATAGAATATTTTAATATTTTTATTATTACATAATTTTTTTTTCATTTTTTCTTATAAATTAAAGTTTTGTTAAGATAATTTTTGTTTTATTTTAAAATCTAATTACAAATTTACACAAAATGTTTACTTTTTAATATAATTATTACACTGAAAAAAAGTGAAATACAAATTAAAAAGTATTTATTACTTACTTTTTTAATATATTTATTAATTATTTTAATTATACTTTTTTTTTTTATTTTAAAGAAAATTAACTTTAATTTTTAATATTTTTTTTTATAATTATTTTTCTATAAGCGTATTTTTCATTGTTTATTACAATTAATTCATTAATGTTTATATTTTCATTTCTAAGATTTGTTTTAGAATTCTTAATTAACCTCAAAATATTTAAATATTAATTTTGCAAGTTTATACAATAATGCAATATGTTAGTACTTTTTTATATTTCTGAATCTTACTCTAGGGTTATAATGTTTATTGATTTCTTATGTTAAATATAACTGTAGAGTAATATAACTAGTTAATTGTGGCCATTACTAAAATAACGTTAATAATTGAAATGATTCAAAAAAGTCGTACTTTCTAATATTTTACAACCCAATTTGCCAAAAATTAAATTCAAAATGTTTCGATACAAAATTCCAACATTATAATTTATGTATGATAGATCAATTTTTTTTTTTAATTTTAGTTTTGTATTAAAAATACTCTGTTTGATCAGTTTTTTAGAATAAAAATTTTTTTTAATTTGACTCATGTTTCATTGGCTGATTTCCAACTTTCCAAGAGTAAATAAAATGTTTAGGTCTAATTTGTTCGTATCCAGTTTTACTACTGAAAATAAACCAGAAATGTGTTGCGGTTTTGTTTTTCATGTTATGGTTTACAAAATATGTAAAAATTATTAAAAAGAATAAAAAATCTAATTTATTTAAATTTCATTAAAAAAATCAACAATCCTAATTTTGTTAGACATACATAATTATTAAGAAACACATACGGTATTCCTTTTAATATAATTTTATTAATATAATTGTTGAAAGGTTTAAGAAATTTATATAAAGTAACAAAAATTACTTTGGAGCTAAAAAAAACAAAAATGCTGCCATAAATTTTTAAAAACCAATTTTAAATTAATAAAATTAAAATTACTTAAAACAATTTTTACTTTTGTTACTTTAAAATCTGAGTTTTTCAAATGCGACTGAATTTATAAAATATTTAAATGAACTTGTTAATTTTATTTTTTAATACAGAATAAAACTAGACACTCAATGACGTAATTACCGAAACCGGTATATAATTTAAAATAATTTTTTTTTTACCGCAACCACTGAGCGACTATCTTTTTCAATCTTACAAAAAATAAGTACATAATATATGCATAGAAAATAAATCGGTGGGTATCATATCTAAAAACGCGCAAATAGTTTAATTAAATTTCGAAATACTCTAACATTTTCTATGTATTATATATGTATCTTCCTTTTTGGTTTTATTATTTTAATTTTTACAGCTTATTAATTATTTTATTTTTAAATTTAATCAATTGTAGTTTTACATTTATAAATATATACCGTTAAGTTCAGCTTATTTTTTTTTTGTAATTTTATACCTACCCATTCAATTAAAAATGTATTTAGTTTTTAAGCACATTCAATAGCATTTAAATTAAGAATGTGTTCTACAAATAAAAAAGAAATAACTGTTTTAATTTGAGACTTTAATTAGCAGTACAAACATTTAAATTAAATTATCGTATTTTCATGCTTCAATTTTGTGTTCTATTTTTTTTAAATTTTCATAATATATAATTCAAATTAACATTCCAAACTAATTGCATAATACACAGGAAAACTAAAAAAATCAAATTTATAATTTTCAAACAAAATTTTATATGACTTATATTTCACTATAAGACTTTAAAAAGTACATAATATTTATTGTCATTATTCGTCAATATTTATTTATATTTGAGAAGTTTTAAAAATTAAAATAAAAACAAAAATAAATTTAAAAAAAAATGGATTTTAGAAAATTTAATAAAATTAAGTAAAAAATTGAAAAAAGCTTTTCCAAGTTACTGATTTTTTAACAACGACTAAATAATGTACTATTGATTTTAAAAATCTTTTATATAATTTACATTTGAAATTAAAAATATTTTTTTAACTGACATAAAATAAATATTTAACATTTTTTAATTCAAATAAGCAAAATTTAATAATTTACGTACCCATAATTTATGTTTTCTAACAATATTTATTTATTTATTTTTATTTCTTTTTTAAAGAACTAAAATATTAAGTTCTAAAAATCTAAAATATGTTAAAACCTTAAATTGTATATTTATAAATGGCTGAATTTTTTTTCAGAATCCATAATTTTTTAAAGTGTTAAATTTTATAACTGTTTTGTATATGCCCTTTCATTTTGTTTTTTTTTTTTTATTTTTATAAAACTTCAATTTTATAAAAACATTATTTTTCAGTTATTAGCTTTATACAATTTGTATTGTTAAAAAAAACCCAAAGAACAAAAAACATGAGGTATTTTTTTTACTCTTCTAATAATTAATTTTTTTGTTATATAATTTGAAACGCTCCATAAGTTATTAACCAATGCTCTCAAAATAAGGAAATGATATATATTTAAAAAAAAATTATCACAAAAAATATATACAAAGTTCTTTCATTTACATTTTTTGGCAATGGTTTGTTCATTTACAGATGTTTTCCTAAATTATTTTTAAATTAAAAAACTATGAAAATAATAATTCAATTACTATAAATCTTTTAGTTATTTTTCCAAATATTATGTTTATACCCTTACAAACACATTTATAAATCCATAATTTAAACTTTACTAAAAAATTATTTTAAATTAATAAGAAAATCTCACTAAGTTTTGAAAATTTATTTATATAAAATAATTTTATAATATCATATTTAATAATATATGTATTAACGTTCTATCAAAAGTTTAAAACATTTACCGAATTTCAAATAATTAAGTAAAAATGTTTGATATTATTAGAAAAAGTTTAATGAAATTTAACTAAATTTTGTTTTATTTATGTTTACATGTTGTTTTTTTTTTTGAATTGTTTGATAGGTATTTATTGCTCTTAATTTTGTAACACAAAATAAATTTTCATTAGTTTTTTTTTTTAATTAATTTTAAACATAAAAAAAGGACGTATACAAGAAAAATTTGTAGAAAAATGTTCAACTTTTTAAATATTATTTCTGCTATTCCAATTTAAGTAGCTTTTAATTATAATGACATTGTGTTCAGCACATTCGCTTAAAATTAAAATTAGATATCGTTCTTCATTTCAGTTTTAATTTTTTTTATAATTATAAATTATAATTTTACAGCTTCATATTTAGTTTATTTTTAAGCAAACCCACCGTACTTTGAAAACAAATGGTTACATAACATTTGAGTTTAAAATTAGATTAAAATTAAATCTAAGAAGAATTTGTGTTAAATTTATGTTTATTAAAATTAATTATAAAACACTGAATTTGTAATGGACTAATGTTCATCCGAAACATTTAGTTTTGCTCAGCTAACTTCATTTTATTTCTTCAATTACATTTTTTTAATTCCGATTTCCACAAAGAGAAATGGTATCTAGTGTTATAGAAACCCTTTGGTTTTTTTTTTGCGCTTCTATCGGATTAATTATGAAGGCAACGAGTTAAAAAAGAATTTAATAATTGCTACACAAACACTCAAAAAATTTTGATTTAATAGTCCAAGGATAATGCTTGTTTAGAATGTCACTTTAAACCTTCATTTTTTTAGGTACAATAAATTAACTCTTGGAAACAAAGCATATAAGTGTAACTTAAATTTAACTTGGAACTGTTTTAAACAATTTTTTATTTTACTAGTACATTTAATATGTTTGAGGAAACTTATATTTTTATACAAAATTTAAATGAAATAAAAATATAAATTTGACTATCGAACTTAGGTCTTTTAAAGAGAAAAATTGACATAATTTAAAAATGTTTTTAAAATAATAAAATTAAAAGTTTTTAAATATAAATTAGTTAATTTTAAGTGATTTTATTTCAAAATATTTTAAACTAATATTATAATTATCTTTATATAGCGATATTTTATTGACAGAAGCGAACATTTTGGAAGAGAAATTTTTTTTTAAATTTGATAACATTCATTGGGTATTGTATTGAAAAATGATAAAAATACATTCAATACTTGTTTAATTTATTTTATCCTTGCGAAATTTATATAAATATGCATTTCGAAAGAAATAAATGTATGTCCTTTTATATTTTTAAAGATATTTTTTAATTTCTTACGATGCATTTGAGGAAAATTTATTTCATTAACATTTTCTTTCCCTTATAATATAATTATTATTGATATTACATATTATGTTTTTAGGAATAAGTTATTTTAAAAAATTATATTTTGATTTATCCAATTATTAATAAGATATATACATTTAAAAGTTATCTGATTTTATTTCACCTATTTGTTGTAGAAATAGCAGATTCGGTTTGTTGTTGCTTTATACTACTACTTGTCATGTTACCTGTAATTCCACCAGTGGAGCTACTAGATGAAGTAATATTATCTACGGTAACTGAAGAATTTCCATGTTGAATTTGTTGTTGTTGAACTGTTGCGGAATTACTCGCATTTGAATTGCTCGCAGTTGTTATATTTCCACTATTTCCAACTTGTAATTGATTTGTACCAACAGACATTCTCATATTAGCAACTATTGCAGTTTGGGTATTCGTCAAACGTTGAACATTTTGGGCTGCTTTGTTCGCTAACATTTGAGGTGTTAATTGTACAGTATTAGATGCTTGGTTTTGTTGTACTACACCGACATTATTTTGTTTGTGTTGTTGAGATTGTTGCGCTTGTTGATGTAACGAAGAAAAATTAACTAACTTTGTATATAAAACTTTTTTTTGGTCTGAATCTATATACATACTAAGTGCTTTTTCCAATTTAATTCTTTGTTGTATTTGTTGCTGTTGTTGAAGGTGTAAAGTGTGATGTTGTACTGTAACATTTTTATTCAACAACTCTGTATTTTTAGTTTCAATACTATGATTTGAATTTTGAATAGAATTAGAATTGCTACCGGATCCTCCAGTACTGCTCACCATAAGATTACCTTGCTGTATTCCTGAACTAGTAACCAAATTTACTTTAATATTTGAAGTTGGAATTTGAGTGTAATTAATTTTATTTTGAACATCTTGTATTGGCGTAGTTATAGTAAAATTTCCACCGGTGGTGGAGCTACTTGAATTCGCATTACCTGCACCTGTACTTGTATTGGTATTTAATATAATTTTATTACCACTCTGTTGTTGACCAATAATCGTTATTGGTTGCAATCTATTGTTTACCAAACGTTGATCATCAGTTGGTTGTAAACTGTAATTATGATTTGCAACTGCAGATAAAGAATTTGTTTGTTGGACATTTAAATCTGAAACAACAACTGGATAGGAGCCCATTTTTATATAATTTCCGGTTTGAAGTGACTGTAGTGCGCTTTTTTGACCACCTGGTGTGGCGACAGCAATATCATCTTCTTGTTTAACCGTTTGGAACTGCTGAGCTTGGTGCGAAATTTGAAATTTTCGATTGTTGATAAATTTCGTCTGCTTTAATATATTTTGAATTGCTAAAAATAAAAGATCAATAATTAAATTTGTTCCAATTCAAAACTATTACTACAAAAATCTAAATTGAACAACATTACATCTTAACTCACTATTTCTATCGGCTGGACCATTAATTTGCCTTTTATTTGGAGAAGACCCCGCCAAAACAATTGTTCCACCTTGGGCATCAGTAACTGTAATTCCACCTGCACTAGATACATTGATTATTTGGGTTTGAGGGTTTTGTCCACTAATTTGTTGTAAAAGAATATGCTGCGGCTGTGACTGTTGACTTTGAATAGCTTTAGATGAAGTCAAAATTATGTTACCTTGCTGTTGTAACGTTTGTGATTGCTGTTGGGATTGGGTAGCCGTAGTATTACATAATCCTCCACCAGTATCAGAAATCAAAGCAGTGTTGGTTGATTGAGTTGCAAAATTGCTAACAGTATTTGCACCTGTTGCTATACCTGATACAATATCATTTTCTAATTTTATATTAGCCAAAGTTATAACGGCCGAATTACTTTGTTGATGCTGTATTTGGCTTTGATTATAAGAAGGAACTTGAATTTGATTACTAGTAGTAATTGGTTCTTGTTTTATAAAAAACTTTTGATTTCCAATTTGCCCAATTGTCATATTGCTAACATTAGTTCCACTACAAGCAATTGAAGTAGTTTGATTTTGATTTAAACTAGAAATCGTTGAGTAAACTGTAGTAGAAGGTATAAGTGTTACATTGCTAGTACGTGTTTGTTGTTGAAAATCTACAGATTGTTGTTTATTTGTTATGTGTGAAACTTGGGATAAAGAAGTATCTGTTGAATTTGAAAAATTTAAATTGTGGTTTAACGGAGTATTTGGTTGCTTTAATTGCTGATTTTCTCCCAAAAAAGTTTGCATCGAAGTTGTTTGAGAACATAATTGTGGCTTTGGAGAAATTGAAGATAATGTTGATACATTTGGATTAATTAACGGATTTGTTGAACCATTAGCTTGATGGATTGCATTGGTTGATTGTAGTAAGTTTTGTTGTGAAGATTGTGAAACATCAGAAGTTTGAGAATAACTTGATGTTGCAGTGACAGTTTGATTAATAGCACACAAAGGTGGTGGCGGTGGTGATGCTAAAATTTCATCTGGTGGTTCAATTTTAATGATTGTGTCCATATTAGATTCATTTTCAATTTTAGGCTCAAATTTCTTAAAAAATTTTCCATCTGAAGTATAATTTTCAACAGAAAACTGAGAACAACCAATTGTAAATGGAATGTCTTTTTTATTTTCCTTGTCCTGTTTAAAATTATTTATATTTAAAAAATCTGATGGATAGCCAACTTTGCTATTTATTTCCATTAGAGATTTTTTCTCATCAATAACATCTAATAAGTTGCCGTTATCTTCTAAAATTCCTAAAAAAAAGAATCAACATAAATATTTTATAGATAAATAATAAAATAAATTTTTAAACTAATTAACTGGAAAAGCGTTTACCATTCCAAAAGTTTGTAGTTTGATTCAAGGCTCTTATATCATCAATTTGACATTCTTGTAAAATGTTATCTAATATCTTTTCATTGTCATCTTCTCCTAAAGATAAATTCAGTTCAGTTAAACTGTCACCACTTAAGTTTCCAAAATCAATTTGATTAGAAGAGGATGTTCCATTTCCTAAATTATCTTTTTCATTTGTACCGTTTCCAGAATTAAAGAAATTTGGAGAAACTACTGAATTTAACTGGCTAGCTAATAAATAATCATCTGATTGTAAATCTGTATACATAAAAGTAGTTGACATTAAAGCTTGTGGATTTTTTAATATTGGCAGAACATTTTTCTGTTGCATTATTAACTCATTGTCTTCTATATTTAAATTTTTCGATAATAAATTTATTCGGCTAGCTGGTTTGGCCCGTGTCTTATGAGTGCTTTTTAAAACATTGTTATCATTATTCGAAGCATTTCTATAATGCAATTGATTTTTATTCTCCAAAGTATTAGTCGAACATGGAGACTTTGGTGCTGAAAATACTGAGAGCGGCTGATTTTGTTTTACATGTGATGATAATAACGGCGGGTTATTTTTATTAATTAAATTCAATAGTTCCACGGTTATAGGAGTTGTTTCTGAAAATTGTACAATAGATTCGTCTATACTTGAATCATTATTAATTTCGTTTTCAATTTCAAGCAAAGGTGGAGTTTTTGGTCGAAAATGTAACCAATCTCTTTGAATTTCGTTAAATAATTCTGTTATATTATTTAAATTTTCTATACTTTTTTGGATAGGTTCTTCAACAATTTCTGATCGACGTTGCTCATTTTGTTCATTGTTATTATTGGATTTATAATATCCTTTACTACTACTGTTATGATAACTATGATCTTTCTGCGCATCTTTCGGTAAACTACTACCACGAAATAATTTTGCATTGTTCGTACAATTATTATTATTTATATTATTCTTTTGTTGTTGACGATTTACTAATAGGTTGCTGCTAACAGGAGTACATTGAGATTTTAAAAGATCAAAAGTTGATATACTACGATTATTAATATTTGAAGAGGAATTTATATTACTATTACTATTATAACTATTATTACTGTTATTATTAGTTCTATATAATTCAGACGAAAGTGTTTCTTCTGTCGTTGTTAAAGTGTTTTTATGCTGTTGTTTATTAGCAGCATTTATATAACTACTTAAACGTGCCAAATTAACATTTTCATCATCTGATATATCATTTGAATTATCTGCAATACCACAACTACTGTTAGCTGATGCCATAGTGGTATCATCTTCACTTAACAATTCTTGTTTTATCACATTAAATTTATCATTAACGGTATTGTTATTACTAATTTTATTTAAATTTCGATTATTTAAATTAACACTATTACTAAATGAATAATTATTTTTTATATTAACATTAGAATTAGAATTATGCCTAACTAAAGAATTAGCAGCAACCGTATTTTCAGAAACAAATTGCGATGTTGTAAGTATTGTTGTTGACGTAGTTGTTGATGTTGTTGTTACCTTATGTTGATTATAATTTTTGTTATGAGTTGACACTTTTAAACTGGTATTATCAATAATACTTTTCATACTGTTGCTACTTCCATTGTTATTAATCCCATTTACACCTTCTTTAGTTGATGAAAGTGTTGTTGATTCATCATCAACATAATTTTCAATTAAATTTCCATTACAAAAATTTTGCTCGCGCTTAACCTTTTTATTTAGTAAATAATTACTAATATTATTAATACTATTCTCATAGTTATTTTTGAATAGAAGACTATTTTTATACATATTAAACATTTTGAGTTTTTTAGTCTTTAATTTACTATATACATTATTTATGTTATTACTATTATTATTATTGTTAAGTTTAATATTATTTTTACTTATTTTTTTATCTATAATAGTGGGACATTTTCGAATCGGTTCAGACGAAGAAGATATATAATTGGAGTCTCTGGATATATTTTCTTCATTACTAAATTCATCACTACTAATATTATAATCACTTGAATCTTCCTCATCAACATTCAGTTGATTAAAATAATTTTTAATTAAGAAATCATTATCGTTAATATTATCCGATATATCTGCATCTTCCTTTGATGGTATTCCTAAAGTTTGAACTGTTATTAGTTTTGTTCCAGTTGTCGTTAAATTTGTGGATGATGAAGAGGTAAATGTTGGTGACAAATTATTCAAATGGAGCTTATAATTATTATTATTCAATATACTGCAATTATTTTGGGAATTTGACATTATTTTTTTATTAACGAGAGGCAAAATATTAAGTTTATCTGTTTTTTCTGATTGTGTATCATTTTTGAATATTGTATAATCCCATTGGGACCACAAATCGTCTAAATTTGTTGATACTCGATCTAAAATAATTCGACCCCCACGACCTAAACGTCTTCGAGCAAAACCAATGCACCGTGGTCTAAAATTAAAAACCTTTGGTTATAAGACTCATTATTTATTTATTTTGTATTACCTTGGATGTTTAATAGAAGTCAATGCAAACCTATATTTGTTCTCACCTAATCCATTTTCTTCCGTCGACTCCCAGGGCCAATTTCCATAATTTACTAGAGGCTAAAATTTACTCGATTAAAACAGAAAGTTTTTTTTTTTATAAAACACTTACTCTATGGTATTCACAATTCTTATTCCGTCTAAATGCATAGGGACCATCATCTTCAGTGTCTGATAAATTACAACCATTATTAATTGAATTTACATGATTATCAGAATTAACAATACCAACTATATCATCCTCATCAGATTCTAGATTTGACTCTACTGCGGCAGGAGAAGAATTTTGCAAATGATGAGTATAATGCTTTTCCCTTTGTATCTTGTGTTTTCGTTTTTTATATTGTCGCTTTTCTCTTCGCACATTAATATTATTATTAATACCACCGACAGCACTGCTATCAAAATCACGTTTATTTGACGAAACACCAGTGCCTGGTACGCTATTTCCAGACAGCAGGCCAGTTGAACTCAGGTACTGTGACGTCGAAAAATTACGTCCACTGCCAACACCCCCAGAACTATTTTGCATGTTATTTCCCGTTAAAGATGAAGATGTTGTTAATTGTGACAATGATGAATGATGTGAGTATTGATTCGAATAAATTGGTGCAAATGCTGGCCTAAAAATTATTAATCAAAAATTTTAATAAATTTCTTGCATACGTAGGGTATCATAAAAATGATAACTGTGAATTCGATTGGATTAACATAGTAATATAAATTTGATATTGATGTCATGTCAATTTCTATGACAAATCTAACATTGTAAAATGGAGAGTCAACAGTCATGCTCTTTGAAATTTGTTATTCAGGATTACGCAGTCCAGTATAACTTTTCCGTTATATTAAATATTATTAAACTTAGATATAAATTCTTTAAAATGGGAATATATTTCAAAATAGTAAACTAACTCATGCTAACTAATGCTTTCTCCAGAGCATATTTTAGAATCTTTGTTTAATTTTGTTTCTAATATTGCAATTTTAATGTACAAAAAATTATAATTTGCGTAATATTTACCTGTATTATTTATTCATTCATACAAGTTTTAGAGAAATGAATTGAAATTATAATTATCAAATTATAAATTTTAACTAACCTGGATGATCTTATATTCGAATTAAGTTCAGCCAACAGACTTCCTGAAAAATCACGTGCTTGATATCTCTTTTCAAATATCTCAATTGTTAAATGCAAATGTTCACGTTTCGCTTTTTCTCTTCGCTTGACCATTTCAAGCAGTGTAACAGCCCGACTTAAATCTCTTCTAAAATATCAATTAATATAAAGAAAAACTTAATTAATTAAATTTTTTTGCAAACCTCAATTTTAACATCTTTTCATAAGATGTTTCATCATTCTTTCTATTCTTTCTTGTTTGCATTTTTTCAGTCCGCCGACGAAATGCTAAATATGGATTATTTGTAGCCTGACCTGATCGATTTTCGGTTTTGACTGACAAAATTAAAGGATGTTGCTAAATAAAAGTAAAAAACTGTAATTTGAGTAAAAATGAAAAAACATATATATATTACCGTTTTCAGTCTTTTATTTAACCAGTAATCATATACAGCTATACTAATTTCGTCATCTTGCTTTAACAATGCCTTTGCTTCATTTAAAGTAACTACTGTTTGGCCAGAACTTTTTTCCAATTTATCCATCATTTGTTCAAATTTTAACGGTGTTAAATCTAAACGTTTACTTTGTAAATTAACCCAAACTTCATCAGCACTATCCATATCATAATCAGGTATATCTTGTTCAAGACCAAGTGCTAAAAAAAGAAATAAACACCATAATTTAATAAGAACATAAAGAATAATGTTAAAATAATTTAGAAACAAAAATTACTAACGTTGCATCCGTATTAACTGTCGTGGCATCTTGTAATTAGCAGGATAAACTCTTTCATAATAATCCCTATCGGTCGGGAACACCTCGGGCGTTGGTATAATTAAGCCTGTACATATCGCTCTTTGTAAGTGATGTTCCTTTAAAAATAAAAAAAAAGAATTAAATAAATTATCAACTTTTATTCCTAAAATTTCAAAAACTTTGTACATTTGTTTACATAGACTAGTAATTAAGAATTCCAATAGTTAATCACAGTTTAAAAAAAATATAATATAGATATATATATATATAGGTATGTAAATTAGGAAGAACTTTTAAATAACGGGAACGAGCTTTTAAAATGACATTATCACATAACGGTACTTTATAATGTCACGATTATGAATATATCAGTATGGTGCATTATTGGTGCAAATGCCACCTAGTGACCGAAAAAAAAAATTACAATATTTTTAATTTTTTTAAATCAGTTTTTTGCAAATTTGTAAGAAACGGTAAATCATAAAACTTTCTTTTCCTTTAAATTGTAGATTAAAAAATTGTCTATATTCTGGCATTAAAAAATTCAAGAAATAATTACCGGTTTACGAGAAAACCGGTTTTAATGAATTTTTAAATGTTTTTGTTGTTTTACCATTATTTAGATAATGGCATTTACAATTTCCTGGTTTTCTTTTATAGAAGACGTACAGTTTTTGTTAAATCAACTTGTCTAAGCAAAGGTTTAAAGGAAAACTGTGTAAAATTAAAATCCATAAAATCCCCCCAAATTCAGAATCTCGCATATACATATAACTATACAACACTCTGTCCAAAGCGGCAACCCTAAATTTGCTACCACTCAAAAAGTCCTCCAAATTTAGAACCTGTCATATACATATACTTAATCTGTTATATAAATAAATCTTTGAAAAAGAGTAAACCCTGTTTTATATTATATTATACATATATTATATATTATAAGGTAGTGAGGTTAGAGGTAGAGTCGCCTATTAGCGACATATTAAGATTTTTTTTTCGAATTTTGTCTATAAAATTTTTAAATTATAATTCTAATAGAAAAGAATTAGCGCAGGAGTACCCCTAGGCTCCGCGCTATCATCATTTCTCTATAACATTTACATTTCAGACATCCCAAAACCCCCGAATTGTGAAATTGCTTTGTATGCAGACGACACCGCGGTATTAGCATCCTCGCCAAACTCTGCCGATATTATTAGGTATTTAGAGAATGGTTTCTCCAGAATCAGTGACTATTAGTGGAAAATTAAAATTAACGGTGAGAAAACAAAAACGATCTTCTTTACCAGAAAAAGAAAACCAAGTCACTTACCAAACAGAAATTTAATAGTAGATAATAATGAAATCAATTGGGAGAATGAATCCATCAAATATCTAGAAATTAATTTAGATAGGAAATTACTCTTCAAATGTCACATTCTTAAGGTCATAAATAAGATGGACCTCTGTGTCAAAGCGCTTTATCCAATTTTAAACATAAAATCGTATCTGAACATAGACAATAAATTATTAATATATAAAGTGATATTTAGCAGCATTCTGTTCTACGCTTCCGCCGTATGGATGGATTCTGCAAAATCGCATTTACTTCTTTTACAAAGAAAGCAGAACTCCGTGTTAAAATTAATTCTAAAGAAAAACAGATGCTTTTCAACCGCAAGGTTACATGAAATCGCCCAAGTGCCTACAATTCAAGACAAAATTGATAGACTTTTTCCAATTTTTCAAGAGAACTGCTTTAACAATTCAAATCCTCTAATAAATAATATTTTCATTATAACCTAAGTTAACTATATGTAAATTCTGAATTTAATAATTAGTCTATAGGTTAGTTTTAAGTATCTAGTTATAAGTCGTTAAAAAATGTGTAAGTAGGTTTTTTAGCCATTTTTCCTACACCAACTAAATTGTTTAATAATAAATATTAATTCTTTTCTCTTAATTTTAAGACAAAGTTGAAAATACTCCTATTATAAGTATGATCTTCTAAATTTGTAAATATTGACTTTTTTGTACACAAAATTTTTTTTTTTTTTTTTTTTAAGGCTTAATAAATAAATAAATAATTCTAATAAAAAATGGATTTTATTAAATATGGATCTTTACAGTCCAAATTACTCTCTTTCTCTCTAATTCCAAAAATTTACAATTTGCCAAACACATTATTGAAAGTCTGATTTTGTTACTCTAAAGCCTTTTCGGATTATTTTTCTAGATACATATTTTAACATCTAAGAATCTTAAAAAAATCCCGCAAACCTTCGCTAAACAAATGATTGAAACCGTGGTTTTGTAAGTAACTCCAACATTCCTTCTAATAACATTAATGTTGGTAAAGAAGGAGAATACAGAGAATTGACAAAACTTATAAATGAATCTAAATTATAATGTCATACGTATGAAAATACGTTGACCAGGCCAATTAAAGTTATGGTTAGGAACTTACATTCATCATGCCAACCAAAAGGTATAAAAAATGAGTTTAAAAGCAGGATGTTCAAAATCCTTGATATTTTAAATACAATTAAAAAAACAACAAAAAAAATATAGTAAAGAAACTATAGTTCGATTACTTTTGTTTATGTTAACTTTTGAAAATGCTGATGACATAAATAAAATTTATAAAATAGAATGTAATCAGCACATGAGAGTGAAAATTGAAGCATCTAGAAAAAACAATTAGATTCCTCAGTGCAAAAAATGTCAAAGATATGGCCATACACAAGAATTCTGCGAACGTCTAGCTCAATGTGTAAATTGCGCTGGTTCACATTTATCATCAAAGTGTGACAAAGAAAAAATGTTATTCCAAAATCTGCTAAATGCCTTGACGCTGATTCTGTGAAGTATAAGGGGTGTTTTATTGCAAAGAAATTACAAAAGAGAAAAAATTTGAAAATCTGAATCCAAAGCAAATAATATATCGTGAATGAACTAAGGGCTTATCGTTTGCCCAAGTAGCACAAGATAGTGCTAAAAATCGAACTAATATAATAAAAGAAAATAACACAAAACAAAGTAACACAATACAAAAATCAAGTGATAATAAGATTGTAATGCAAATGATTCAAAATATGTTAAATACGATGGACGAAATTTCGAAAAGATTATATAAGCTATTCTAGAAAACATACTTGTATAGCAATTATTTATATAAGCACAAAATAAAAATTATAGAAAGCAAGTTTAATATTGCTACGTGGAACGCAAATGTCGTACTTAATAAAACGCTTGCACTACAATTATTTTGAAAAGCTCGAAATAACGACGTGTGTCTACTTTCAGAAACTCATATGACAAAACAGTCAAAGCTAAAGATATTAGATTACACATGCTATATATAAAGCAATACATTTAAGCAATCTAATATAAATATAAAGATTTCCATTTTCAAAGTTCTCATTAACCTACTTGGGGATAGATTCATTTTGGGAGGTAACTTTCTCGCCAAACACATCGACGAGGATTCTAGATTAACCTTAGCAAAGAGAGCAAGAGAGCTAAGAAAAGCTGTTAGATATAGAAAATAAAATAAATTTAAGGGGTAAAATCAAATCTAAAGAAAAAGATAATGCTATAGAAAGTTTTATCAAAATTGTGCAAAATGCTGGGAATAATAATAATCATACAAAAGATATAATTTTATTATCCTAGATATATATTAAATATGTTAAAAACGAAGAGAAGAGCTAGATTTAGATGGCCACAAACACATGAGCCAGTTGATAAAACGTTTTTGAATAGAATAACCTAAAATCTAAAAAGAAAAATTTTGGAAATAAAGAGTATTAATTATTATAAAAATTATGTTGAGAATTTATCAGCTGAAAAAGAAAGAAAATTTTCTTTGTGGAAAGCAAGTGTTTAAAAAACTTATCTTGCAAGCTTCACCAATCAAGAACAGAGATGGTAAATGGACAAGAAATAATAAAGAAAAGGCCGAAACATTCACAGGTCATCTGGAAATGTTTCGACCGAATTAAATAGGTTCAGATCTTTACATTGGAAATGACGTTAGACGGAAAGAAAATGTCATTGCACCAATCTCTCAAATGGAATTAGTTGATGAAATTAAAACTCTTAAGTCGAAAAAAGCAGCAGGTTTTGATTTAAAAACGGTGGAAGTATGAAAACAACTTCCGAAAAAAAGGTCTAACAATGCTAACATACATCTTAAAGGAAAAAATACATGTTATTTCCTCTACTCAATGCACATGGTCTATTTACTACTAATACTAAACTGGTTAAGTGTTGAACAAAGGATTAAATTAAATATGATATTATTTATACATGAAATAAAATATGTAAAGACAACTGATATACTAGCGAATCTAATTCAATATGTGTGGCAAGTTCAACCGTACAATTTGAGAAATAATATAAATTTTAGGCTTCCACGATAGTAGTGCATGACAAAACTCATTGGTTTAAGAGGAAAGTAGAGTAATCATTTTTAAAAAAGAGTACTTCATACACTCTTTTTTAAAAATGGTTACTCTAATGCATAGAGTGGGAATTGAATAATACTTAAATAAAAGTTGAAACTCTTAACTACATCACACATTGCTGAACTCAAAATAATAATAAATATCCAATAACTCATCAACATTATCAATAGTTGGATATCGTTCAAAAAATGATACAATTTAAAATAAATGTTGGTCAACATTTTGTCAAGAACTGTCGTTCATGTTTTAAATATGCCTTTTTATCCACTCTGACATATTGGAAGATCGTACAAAAGTGCGCCATAGGTAATATAGTTTTGAGTAAATTGTAAGATCGTTTCACTTATGTACATATGTACATGTTATTAGTCTTGTAATTTTTGCATTAGATAGTAGATCAGTAGTTGTAGCATTAGTTGCTAGACTAATGATAGTTGAATTTAACTATTGTGTTCATAAATTTAATTTAAAAAAATTATCTTTTTCAGACAAACATTATCCATCAACAAGTGAATCTGATTGCTTTGATATATGTTGTAGGAGATTGTTTGGTTTTAAAATAGTTTATAAGTGTATTGTAAATTTTATTTTGTGTTTATTTTATAAAGATTAAGACAAACGAGGACGAATACAGTTGCCTTTTTCAACTCTTAGATACCCGTACGAACCGTTAGTAGGTTCATAGCTTGTTACTCTGCTTATAATATTATTTTTTTAATTTTTTAGTATTTTAAAGTAATTTGGGTGAATTTTATAATTTCTAGAACTATGTGTAGTACATATATTCAAACTATATGTTTATACATTCTTCAAAAGTAGATTCTAACCTTCGACATAACGATTATCAATCCAAAACTTTTCCAAATATGCTATAGTACCATTTAATACTAAGCGGCAAATGTATAATAATTTATACTATACATATGCATTCTATATCATTCATTCATCAGTGATACGATATGAAAATAAACTCATAAGTATTTATACTAATATAAATATAAATTCTTCAAGCAACCGTTATATTTTTATTTATTTAAATTTTTTGTACTACGCATCATCCTCAACAATTTTAAATTACTTATCGAGTAAAAAAAAATACAAAAAAATTGTTAAAACATCAAGTCACACTTTCTTCAATTTTAAGGTAACCCTATATTATTAAGAAAAGTTGCTATCAGAAATAAAAGTATAATGTTGAAGCTTTAATTTTTATGTATTACTTCAAAAAAAATTTAACAGGTGTTCAAATTACAGGTGCTTAAAAATAGGAAATTTTCAGTTTTTTGACTCCTTACAGCTCCGAAACCTGGGCCGAAATATTTTCTGAAATGACTCGTACTTATTTTCAGAAACCTAACTTCTCTCAAAATTGCAAGTTTCTAACTTAAACAATTTGGAAAATAGAAGAAGTCAAGAATTTTACAAAATTTGAGTTTCGCATAATGGCAAATTAAGACACCGTATGGCACAAGTATATATATTTATTGTATATATATTTTTAAAGCTAATAAAAACACTAATCGTTTGGCGTTTTCAAATTGAAGATCTAACTTATACAACTTGTGTTATAACAATTTAAATATAGAGCTTTTCTGAACTTTGGGGGGCTGTAGCTTCGTAACGGGTGGGGCGACAGAAAAAAGTTGTTCCATAAAATTAATATTTTTATGATATCTATCAGCAGTTAAAATTTCATGGCTCTTTTTCAAAAAAAATGTGGAGATCTTAAAGTTAATTGTTCGAGAGCTACCCGAAGTTTTGGTCGGATTTCAACCAAATAAAATAGGGAACTTACATATTCATGTGTGTCACATTTAAAACATGAACGACAGTTCTTGACTCAATGTTGACCAACATTTATTTTAAATTGTATCATTTTTTGGACGATATCCAACTATTGATAATGTTGATGAGTTATTGGATATTTATTATTATTTTGAGTTCAGCAATGTTTGACGTAGTTAAGAGTAACTGTTTGTTGTATCGAGGATACCCTTTATTATGTAATTGATTAAATCTTCTTTGCTCACATTTTCGAAAGAGCCAATTTCTTGCATAACCAGCGTATAATGATGAATACTTTCCTCTTTGCATTTTTTCCTGTTTCTTAATAAATTATGAGTGACGGCACATGATACAGTAAGTCGGGCGATTCGGATTCTACAATTTAGGGATCGTAAAAAAAGTTTTGCAGTACCTTGACGAAGCCGTCTTGAATAAATATATGCTTGCTGATCGTCCCAATCATACAAGGTTTTTGCTTCCTCAATATCCTTAAAACTGAGTTGAGAATACGTATTTTGTTACAGTGGGCTCAATAAATTTAGTTTTTCTTTTAATCTCATAATTTCTTCTTGTTTTTTAATTTTCTCGTTAATTCCATCGATGTGCCGTTGCAGTTTGTCATTATCTACATCATCATTATTTGCAGATTCGCTAGAATTAAACAGGTTCACTGGGAAATCTTCTTCCAGAATTTCATCATCCACTTCGTTGATGTAATCTTGAAAACATACTTTTAATGCAGCTTTGGTGCCAAAAATTTCCAACCCCAGTATACTTAATTTATCTTTTAAGACGGGTAGTGTAGCGTTTTATACAAATCTTTCAACACGTACCTTTGCCATTTTTTTTCCAAAGGTGTTTTATGTTTTTTGCTAACACTGTGGTAAAAATTAAATGCAGCTAATAAATTTTTTTTTGTGTTTTATAATTTCTTAAATTTACAGATATAAACCTCGTGCCAATATTAATTTCTCATTATTTTTTCCACAAATAGCTGTAGATTTCTTATGAAAATTGTTGTAAAAATTAATTACATTTACTTATTTTTATAATTAATTTTATTATGCCTTGGATTTTTGTAGATTTTTTCAAACCACGTGTCAATCTTAACTTCTTATACAGTATCATTTTTTTTTCTTAGAACTTCCACATAATTATTTTTAATCCTTTTAGTCAAAACCTTTAAAAGACATATTAATAATTTCCAGAAACATAAATATTCATAATACTAATTTTAAGCAGCATAAATAATTTCTAAAATAAAATATAAGCGTTCATAATATTAATTTCCAGATCCTTTGTAAACTTTAAATTTAATTAAAACAATTAAACTTATAAAATAAGACTTATAAACTAAAAATTAAAATAAAATAAGCCTTAAGGTCTTAAAAAGGTCTTAAGGTCTTAAAAAAAAGGTCAGGCTTCCCTATAATATAAATAAAAAACAAAAACAAGAAGTTTATAAAATAAAATAAAACTGAAAATAACAAAAAAAGGGGCTTCGGTAGCCTAGTGGGTAGACCTGTGGCGTATTAACCGAAGGAGTGTGGGTTCAATCCCTGCACAGGTCGTAAATGTTAAGTCTTTACATACCCCCCTTACGATCAAATATAATGTAAATATATAGAATATAATATAAACAAAATAAATAATTTTAGTATATAAATTTAATAATAGTATAAAAACCTATAAATGGCCTTGGTAGCCGATGTTTCAATAATACTGCTTTACATTTATGTATGTAATATTAATATAATATAAATTTATTTAATTAAAAGAAAAGTTAAAAGAAATTTAAGCAAACAAAAAAAATATATAAGCGCAATGTACATTAAAATTAATAAAAAGTGATGGTGAAAATTAGCATATGGAATTAAAGAGTAAGGCATGGCAACTAAAGGCAGCAATTAATTTTTTTGATAGTTTTTTTTTTATAATAAGTTTAAATTTAATATTAAAAATTAAATTATTTTGTTAAGGTTCGCGGAAAAAAAAAATTTATGTTACTTTGTATATATGTGTATTGTTTTGTTCTTTATTAGTTCGTCGATTAAGTTTATGCACCAGGTCTGATGCAGAAAATTAATTCGGTGAGTCAATATTGTTTTTTTACTTTTTTTTATAACATAAAAATTGTAATTTCATTTTTAGCATATTTCCAAAAGAATTTTGAAAAAATGTTCTTATTAGTTTCACTCTGTCAGTCCGTCCGTCTGTTTACAAAACTTCTACACCGTTAAAGATAGAGAAAAAAAATTTAACCATGGGTAGGTCTCATAAAAAAATTAATTTTGTGAAACAACTTTTTCATGTAGCCCCATCCATTACGAAGCTACATCCCCTCCATTTTTTAAATCTGAAAACGTCATTCGACAGGTATTTTTTTTAACTTTATAAATTAATATCAAAATTATACAGTTTTTTTTAAATTTAGTATTTAAATTTACCGTTATGTGAAAACCAAATTTTGCATTAATTTCTTACCTTCATAATTCGCTTTTAAATAGGGACTTGAAATTTTGAAAACCGAAAGAGCTTTTAGAATTCAGAAAAGTTTTTTGGACCACCCCCTGTTTATGAGCTATTAGGGCTCAAAAATTGAAAATTTGCTATTTTTAAACACCTGTAACTTAGGCACCTATACACATTTTACTTCGGCAAGATATAAAAATTAAAGCTAGTTATATATTTTTACGTGTGTTAAAGGTTTATTTTAGTTGTATAGGGTTCCAGAGTTACAGCTCTTCAAAATTGCGAAAAAGTCCCATTTTTAGATGTAAGTATATATCTCAGGCTCTGCGTAATAGTTTTGCAATCTAAACCCGCCAGAAGACCGAACGTTTTATTATCTAAATATCTAATTATCTTGCAATATTTTCTAATTTACTATTTAAATTTACAGTTATGTAAAACCACATTTTGCATGAAGTTTTTTTTCATAACTCCGGCATGCCTTTAGATAGGACCTTAAAATTTTGAGACAAGAAAGAACTTTTAGAATTAGTTTTATTCACACCAGAAATTTTATTCACACCACACTCAGAAATTTTATTCACACCACCCTCTGTTTAAGAGATATTAAGGTTAAAAAATTTTAAAAATTTTAAAAATTTTAAAAATTTGCTATTTTTAGGCACCTATAACTTAAGCACCTGTAAAAATTTTTCTTCGGCAAGACATAAAAATTAAAGCTCCAGTAATATATTTTTATGTGTGTTTTTATGTGGGTTCCGAAATTAAAGCCCCTCAAAATTCCTGTTTTCACATATTTTCTTATTACAAAAAATTTCTTAAATTTTATTTCTTAGATTTTCAAAATTTTGTGCAATTCACAATTCTAAACAGTTGGTATTTTGCTTTGGTAATTTGCGCTTTTAAAAACTGTTTGTTTTAAATTCTATCTAGTTTTTAAATGAAATGCAAAGTTTTCAAATGTTCCATAGTATAGTATATGTATTAAATCATACTTCTTTTTATTATTTAAAAAAAAACAAAAATAATAAAAAACAAATAAAATAATTCTTTTTGTTGTTTTTTTTTTTATAGAATTTAATATAGTTTAAGGTTAAGGTTATTGAACTTTTGATATTGAAATTAAATTCAATCATATGAATTCTGTAAAATTTCTGTAACTTTGATTTTTTTTTTGTTACTTTCGAATTATTAACATGTCTATACGTTAATGATTGTAATGTAAATACATGTAATTTAATTTATGAGAAAGATCGAAAAAAAAGAAAAAAGTTCTAAGTATATGTTGCTTTTTAATACAGAAAAGAATATTTTAATAATAAAATATCATATTTTGGATCTTGACAAGGTCAACTAAAAAAAAGAAAAAAAAAGAGAGAACCTTTAATTGTTGTTCTATGGCTTATATTCCACGTAGCCTCAAAGAACGACTAAAAACGTTTTCACGAGGTCGGTGGATTAATTCAACCGGCTTACTTATCTATGTGTGTGAGAAAAAAATTAATTTTAAAATAAAAATTTGGTGCGAGAGGTACATATAAGAAAAGAACGGAAGAAAAGAAATTGAATTCATATCTGATTTTGTAATTTGTTTTTCCTTTTTTATAATTTTGTATGTACGAGTAGGGTGCAGGGTCATAACTCCCAGGGCATAAGTCCCTAAGGAACCTTTGACTTACTTTAAAATATTAACGTGGGACGTAAGTCCCTTGACAAGTAGGTCATAAGTTCCTTTCAGGAGTTATGACCCATTAAGTGAGTGAGTTAACTTCCTTTACTAAATTTCCACCTATTGTGTTCCCCAGAATTGGTGATGATTGCATTTACAACGTGCAAAGTTTCAAGGTGAATATTAACAACTTTGTTCACAATATGCCTGCCAATTTGAAATCTATTTTCATTCCGTAACTCAACTTCCTCTGAACAGGTAGTACATTAGTACTAAAGGTCGTATAACCTATTGTTTAGTCAAAAAAGGGAGGTGGTGTTTAGTGAGTTAAAATCCCACACACTCATAGAGGACTCGTGCTCGTTTTGACTCCTTTATAGTGTCTTTCGATGATTCCCACTTACCCTCGCAAAAAAAAAATAAATAAATAAATAAATCCAATTCTATGCTTGGTTTTATAAAACGTTGGTATAAGGACTTTAATGATCCTTATGTTCTAAAATCTCTCTACACTTGCTTAGTTAGGCCTAACCTTGAATATGCCAACCAAGTTTGGAACCCATTTTACCGAATCCATATAAAAAGAATAGAATCTGTTCAAAAAATTTCTTAGATTTGCTCTTTGTCATCTACCTTGGTCTAATCCTTCACTTTTACCTGCTTATCAACATAGATTAAATTTGATTCATCTCAACACCTTTGGAAAAACTGCGTGAAGTTGCTGATATAATATTCCTAAGTGAACTGATTAAAGGAAATATTTTGTCTTCCCAATTACATGACAATTTAAGTTTTTGTTCCAATTCCAGGTTAAGATCAAATAATATTTTTAATTTACAATTTCACCGAAACAATTATGGTAGACATGAACCGATCAAGAAAGAATGATGTGTTTATGTAATAAATATAAATCCCATATTAATTTTCTATTAACAAAAGATTCTTTAAAGAACTGTCTATATTCGTGTCATTAATTTTTTATTTTTAATTCAACTTCATAACCTACCTAAGGTGTATTTGATTATCAAGCCAACTAAAGCTTATAATATTTAATAAATTAGGTAGACGTAGACATATTATTATATAAGTTATTTTGGTTACTTAATTTTTAAATTGAAGCGACTAAGAGATATGTACATATAGCGAGACCGAGAGATATGTACAGATATATACCAAAAAAAAGACCCGAAAAAGCATTAAATTTATATTATTGATGACTATTTTTTTTAAAAATCTAATATAAACTTTTTAATATTTTTAATGAATGAAAAAATATATAAATTTTTTTTCAAAAACAAATTATTATTAAATATATGGGCATGTACGGTAAATTTTAATTGCTTACTTATGCATTTTGAATTACTTTATTTATTTTTATTTGAATATTTAAAAAAGAATGTCATGCGTATTTACATAGAATTTTTCTGGCCCTAGTAAATTTTTTTATTTGTTTATTTTCTATGTTATAATAAAAGAGGAACATTCAACCACTATTTTTTGGTTGACAACATGGACTTTTCTCACGACTGAAAATCGCCGCCACAAAAATTAATTTGTTGGTAAGAGGGTATGAATTATGAAACGTATGCTAACCTAATCGTGAGCAGGCTGCCTGGAATATAAGCGAAGCATATTGTAAAATAATGGATCACATGTTCTATTTTTTTTTATTATTTTTTTTCGCTTTTGGTTAATGATTAATGAATATTTAATGAAAACTGATTGGTTGAATTAAATGTTAACACATATGATTGTAATTTTTTTTGGATTTATTTAGAATATTTTTTTATTGTTTAAATTTTATATATGATTTTATATATAATATAAAATTACTGAATTTTGTTTGGTTAATTTTTATTTTTTTTGCATATTATGAATAAAAATTTGTAAAATATTTTTTAATTTTTTAACGTTAAATTTTAATCTTTTTTTTAATTTCTAGTGATTTACCTTTTACATAATATGAATTTAAATAACTTTTTTTAATGTGGAATTTATGTGGTAAATTCATTTTTATTTTAACCTAGGTAGGATATTGGATTAGGACCACCTAAAGTTTCGTGACATGGGTAGGTAAGAAGGTTGGGAGGGTTCGGAATGATCAAAGATCTTAGAAGAAAGTTATAAGTTTTCTCTATTCATAACATTATGAGATATACTTCTCTTAAATTAAATAGGTATAGCTCAGTAAAAGTAATGTTAAGATCTCTCAAATAGCTCAATATACATCATAATATGAAACTTTTTTTAATGTGGAATTTATGTGGTAAATTCATTTTTATTTTAACCTAGGTAGGATATTGAATTAGGACCACCTAAAATTTCCTGACATGGGTAGGTAAGAAGGTTGGGAGAGTTCAGAATGATCAAAGATCTTAGAATAAATTTATAAGTTTTCTCTATTCATAACATTATGAGATATACTTCTCTTAAATTAAATAGGTATAGCTCAGTAAAAGTAATGTTAAGATCTCTCAAATAGTTGAATATACATCAAATTATGAGACTAAATGTCTTCGTCTTCAAAATGGAAAAAATCTTCTTCTGCACTATTTAACTAGTAATTTAGCTGCGGTCTAGGTCGTACATCGTTACCATCTTAGAAATATTTTAACTTCAGGCTTAATTTCTTTCGAAATAAAAATATAAAAAACATGTCATGTATAATGGTTTGAAATGATTCGTTCAATGACCTATCTAATAATATCAAAAATGAAAAAAACCTAAGAGAATTTAAAAAACTTTTAATAAAATATATTTAAATAAACAACTTATATTGTAATTTTTCTTAGTGGAATATTTAATTAAAGTTAATTTTTATTTTTTTCTTTTCTCTCAATTTTATGTATATATTTTAATAATATTTTGTATAATAATTTAATAATTGTTGAATTTAAAATTTAAAAATAAATTATGTAATTGAATAATAATTATGGATGAATTTGATTAGTTATTTAAATTTGTAATACTTATAAAATTTATTAATAGTATTCAATACTAAATAAAAAACTAAAATAAATAAAATAAAATAATTTCACTTTAGACAGAATTAACACTGCAAGACTTCGCTTCATACTCGTACGTTGTTTATAACCAACTAAAACCATATGAAACTGCAGGTTGATGCAGATATAAATAAAATTCTTGAGATCTATAAATGAAAAGCAGAGCAAGAGCAATAATGATCTCCAAACCATAAAATCACTTATCTTAAAAAAAAACTTAAAAGGAACAAACAGATCAATATTTGAATTTAAAAAAGTTTTCGAACACCCATGAGTCAACGAATGTAATTTCAGTGTATTCATACACGTTTAGTATACTGAGCTTTAAAATACAAAAAATTAGGAGATGGAAACTTTATTTAAAAATCAAAAAACTGAACCTAACACTTTCATACATAAGATCAATACATATATCAGAGAAATACATTCAAAACTACCATTGACACTAAGGTTTTTATAGATTTGAATAATTTAAACTTTTAATTAAGAACAAAATTATCTGACTCATGGCGCAGTGGTTAAGTCGCCAACCTTTCAATCGAATGGTCTTGGGTTCTAGCCCCGGTCAGGTCATAAATAAAAAATATGTAGTACTTTTATATCGTAATAATATATATCGTATAATTAATATTAGTAATAATAACAATAATAATAACAATAATAATAATAATAATAATAATAATAATTATAATAATAATAAATAATAGCTGCTACAGTGGAGCCATCTTTGGTTATATCATGCAAGTAAGGTGTTATATACTGCTGCATGTTGTAATTCACGGATGGCGCTGACTGTGTAGTAAAATAATAACAATAATAATAATAGTAATAATAATAATAGTAATAGTAAAACAAATTATAATAATAATAATAATAATAGCTGCTACAGTAGAGCCATCTTTGGTTATATCATGCAAGTAAGGTGTTATATACTGCTGCACGTTGTAATCCACTGATGGCGTTGACTCTGTGGTAAAAATAATAATAATAGTAATAATAATAATAATAATAGTACAATTAAATAGTATAATAAATAGTACAATAATAATATAACAATAATTATAATAATAATAATAATAATAGTAATAATAATAATAGCTACTACAGTGGGGCTATCTTCGGTTATATCATGCAAGTAAGGTGTTATATACTGCTGCACGTTGTAATCCACTGATGGCGGTGACTCTGTAGTAAAATAATAATAATATTAATAAAAATATTAATACCAATAATAACAGCCGCTACAGTGACAGTGGGGGTTGCCTTCAATAGTTGCCTCATGTAGTTAATATATACTACTACTACATGTTGTAACTGTTGTGACGGCTTTAGTCACTGTTAGCAAAATAATAATAATAGGCGGATTCATTATTTCCTTACAGTCCCACTCCCAATTCAATGTTTCCGTATCCATTTTCCTATCCTTTCCTATCCCTACTCCCTAGCCAATATACTGCGTTCGCAGGTAAGGGTTTCATCCCACTATATTGGCTAAAGGGGGAGGTGAGTTTAGTCAGTAAGAATCTGACACTACCAAGGGGAAATTCTTGGTGTCTTTGGAAGATTCCCACCTCCCTTAGGGGGGAAAAAAAAAATAACAAAAAAAAAAACTAATTTCTAAAATTAAAGTAAACTAAATATCAAGAGGATTCAGCACTAGCGAAATATTTTTATACTCGGACTATATAGTATCGGGTATAATAAAATTGCTCCTCGTTTTGTAACACTTCGAAATAAGCAAGTTAGATATAGACTCAAAGGTATCGATCGGATCAGAATCGAAAAATTTGTCAATTTATTTTAACCAACAAACATTTCTTTTATTTTAGATAAATATAAATAATATTTTTAATAAACTTATTTATAAAAACAAAAATAAATTATATGGCTTTTAAATTAATAACCACAATGCATTAATTGCGCTTTCAATTTAGACAAACTTGCATTTATTAGAACAAGGCTTGAGCTAGCTACAGCAACTATGCAGAATTTTTATATAATGAAAAGTAAAAAAAAATTGTAGTTACTATACGCAGAGGGTTAAACGGTTCGTATAGGGCAGCGTGATTAAAAAGAAAATGTGTTTTTAAAGAATTTTACCATATATGGTAGAATTTCAAATTAAAAGGAAAAACGGATCCTTATTCGAGGACTGTTTTTAGGTAAGATTAAATGAGATCACTTAGAAACTAGATTTAGAGGTTAAAGGATAAAAAAAATAGGTTTGATTAGAAGAAAAAAATATAGAATTTTTAAATTTATAATTATTTGTTATAATAATTAGTTAAAAGAAAATTTAGTTTAAAATTAAAAGCTTCAGTTAAAAGTTAAAAAAAAAATAATTAAAATTAAAGCTTTATAGTTAGTTAAAAATTATAAAAATTAGTTAAAATTAAAAACTAGCTAAAAGTTAAAAACAAAAAAAAACAAAAATCAATTACTTAAAACTAAAACTTTAATTAAAAATACAAAAATTAATTAAAATTAGAACTTTAGTTTAAAATTAAGAAAAAAAATTAATTAAAATTTGAAGAAAAATTAACTAAAATTAATGTATTAATTAGTTACAACTACTTAGTCTAAATTATTAAATAAAAACGTTATAAAAGAAAAAAATATAAAATACTTAATTAACATAATTACGGAAAGAGAAATTAAATACTATATTTAAAGACGAAACAAGAAAAAAAGAATAAAATAACTTGCTAATCGTTTCAATTGCGAAAAAAAGAAACAATTAAAATCCTTAACCAATTAAAATGAAGAATTAATAGTGAAAAATTCGCACAAAAAAATATATGTAAAAGCAAAAAAAACTCATAGTGTTTTTTATTTTCTATTTATACGTCGTAGAAAGATTTTGCGTAAGGTTTTTTATATTATTTTGTGATCAAATTTAAAATTTGAAATAAAATAAAAACCCATTAAACAATGTATATAATAAATATGATATATATCAAATAGCAAAATATCAAATCAATATAGCAAATAGTCCCACCAGAGGACACAAATGCGAAACTGAAACAACAATTTTAATAAAAGAAAACATTTTCATACTTTCTTTCTCATACATTTATTTTGCCTTTTTGTCTTCCTATTGGAATATGTATGTAAAAATGTAAGTAAGATGCACTTTAGAGTTGGATACAATATCAAGTTGCGTTTTTATAATTTGTTTAGGGGGAGTAATTTTCATTTGCAATTTTTCAATTTTTCTTTTTTTTAATAAAATAAAAAAAATTTCGATCATATTTTACTAATTGAAATTTGTTTGAAAGGTCATTAAACTTTAACTAATAAAATAATTTCAAATAAAATATTGTTAATAATTAATTGTCTTATATGTTATAGATAATTACGAGGATCATATAAATAAGTTCTTTTACGCAACCGTTGTATTTTTTATTTAAATTTTTTTCATCATTCTCAATAATTTTAATTATCGATAGATACAAAAACTCAAAGAAAAACAAAAAATTAATGTGAATTCTTTTTTACAGAAATTTTGTATGAAAAACTTGGACTTGAAAAAATTAGTCGTTCCGGGGCTACCGAAAGTTCTGTTCGGATATCAACCAAAAAAATTGGTTATCTAGAAATTCATTCAAAAAATATTTTGTGTTAATTATAAAACTCTAGATTTTTGGTTTTTGAGTTATCGTATTGACGAGCAGACGGACGGATAGTCGAAGGGACAAAACTTAATCGACTAATTTTTCAATTCTGATTGAATATACAAAGAAATTAAACTTCTATGGGTTCCAGGGCACTCTGGTATAAGTGGCAATGAGCTAGCGGATATGGAGGCCAAACTCGCTATTAAAACACCGGCATTTACCTTTGCACATACGTCATATAGCTCTAAAATTAAGGAAGCAAAAAATGTTATTCAAAATATTAGACAAACAAAGTGGAATTCATCCAATGGTTTTCTAAAGAGTTATTGGCCCGATGCGAATGGTCCTCCTGTTTAAACTATAGGTAACAGAAACTTAGATAGGAAAGTAGCTAGAATTAGATTAGGCCACACAATAGTACCAAAAAATATTTGAAAAATTTATTTGAAAAAACTCAGCCACCATCTTGCATTTTTTGTCATAATGTAATGACAATAAAACACATATTTCCAGAATGTTTAGCAGCTAGAAGGGTGCTTGAAAAACACTCGACCACCGCCAAGGCAGCACTTAAACCTAAAAAAGAAAATTTAGCTATAATAGAAGAAATTGCAAAATTGTTTCAAATATGGGAAACCATTTAGTTATAAAACTATTTAGTTGCTTATAATAAAAAGAGGAGAAGGTAAGATAAAATTAAAATTAAAATAAAATTTACAAAAATAAAATTAAAATGTTTAACTAACTAAAATAAAATTAAAATATAGGATAAGTGGAATATAAAAATTATGTCAATACTATTGTAAATAATGTAAATAATGTAAGTAACATAATGTAATGTATTAAAAACTTAATAGCCAGGCCCAAAATCGCCTTTGTAGCCGAGGATCTTACTGATGTTATTACAATTTATTACATAAATATTAGATTAAATAAATAAATAAATAAAAAAATGTTCGATCATATTTTGCTATTTGAAATTTGTTTGTAAGGTCATTGAGCTTTAACTAATAAAATAATTTCAAATAAAATATTGTTAATAATTAATTGTCTTATGATCCCAAATAATTTTTATTATTTTATGAACTGAATTTTATTGTTGGTAATGTAAGTGATTTAAGAAAAAATAATAAAAATAAATTTAATAAAAAAATAGTTTGTACCCTATATAGTTTTGTTGTTATTTATTACAAAGAAAAAAAAATTAAAAAAATTCTTATTATATTTAGTTTATTACGATGGAGTGAAAAAGAAAAATACAAATTAAAAAGAAAAGAAATTTTGGGGATATGTTTTGCTAAACCGTAGAATAATTTAAAATTTTTGCGAGTATGGGTTACCTAAAACTTCCCTTGGAGGGGTAGGTAACATGGTTGGAAAGGGTCAGAAAGGGTATATCAAAGATCCTTTCTGAAGTGAACCATATTTCTCTTGCAAGCATATGATTTAATGCATTCATTCTTTATTTTCTTTGTGTTGGTCTGTTGTGATTTTTTTAGTTGGTTTTGTTTACATATATATAGCACGCAGTTCATGATAATGTACCCCTAGATGAAGAAGAATCCCACCTCAATACGGCAAGCTAAGCCTACAAACAAGACGTGCTACAATTCATTCATCTGGGATAATTTCAACAGATTTTGTGGAAAAGAGTACATTAAAATATTATTACAAATTTTATAGCCGCCGTAACATTAATCACCAGATTAATAGAGCAGCAAATACTTTTTGTATATGTGCTACTAACTACATACAAATACAATACGCACAATATTGTTTAAATGATACCAACAATAAACAGCAACAAACAACAAATTTGAAGTTATTCACAAAGAAACTATACAATTTCGAGCGACAAATCTAAATATTATATGTAAAGGCAAAATAAAGCTAGAAATAATGATATGATTTTTTAGTTTAGTTATTTATTTAGTTATTTCAAACTATTTTTATGTGGTTAGTATGCGGTTATGTTCAGTAGTGATTATTGTCTAAAAATATTGTTGTTAATGAACGTTGACTTATGAATTTTTTTGTTTTTTACAATATTACAACCTGTTAGTTGTAATGTTAAACTGTAACTTATACAATAACAAAACAAATGATGAACTTAAAGGCAAAACGATTAAACAAATTATAACTTTATAAGAACGAAGAATGTATGAATGTATGAATTAATGCATTATGATTTATGAAGAAAAAATAGCCACATAAAGAATGATTTATTTTGATCACAGATTTTATATTGCGTTGTGATTGTGCGTAGATTTAGACTTTTAATTTTTCTTAAACTGTTGTTGACTGGATGTAGACTTTTGATCAATCGCATGTCAATATAAAATAGTCGTACCTATATCACGATAACATAATATCTATAAAATTAGGAAAAGTGAAAAAATCGATTAATAAAATAATATAAAATTAAGTAAGATAAAAGTATCTTATTTTTTCTTTACAAATTATTATTGAATGCGTATTTTCATAAAAAGTTTTTCTGATTGCAATTGAATTTTCCAAAATGATTAACTACTAACGAATGAAAAATATGTTATGCAAATTCTAGTGTTTTTAATAGAAACAGATTTAACTAGTTACTCTTTTTATAGATTTATCAAATTGTGCAAATTAATGATTAAGTAATTAAGTACCAAAAGAGTTATTGAAAAAATTGAAAAGTAGTCCCGATTTTTATGACAAAGATATTAATAATTTTATTATTAAAGAATGCAGAATAGATTTAATTTATAAAGCTTAACTAAAAATAGTTCTGCAGTTTTTAAACAATAACTTCGCAAAACACTAATTATGTCGCAATAAATAATATTATATTTATACTTAAGTTATGATTTAATTAAATAGTTTAAATTTAATTTCTTTATTAAGTATATTGATTTGAATTTTAACGTCGGTTTTTTTTTTTGTTTTATTATATTAACTACATATATATTTTATGTTTTATTTCAAAAATATTTTTGAAAATATATACAATAAATAGGTACATTAAAAAAAAACAATCAGAAAACTTTTGAATAGTAAAAACTAAAAAAAAACGAGGAAGAATGCAGTTGCCCTTGTCAACTCTTACATACCCGTACGAACCCTTTATTGTGGTCAAAATTAAATATAGTATCATCCTGCTTATAATATTATTTTGTTAATCTTTCATTATTTTGAAATAAATATAAAAATTGTGCATAGTTGCTGTAGCCACTCAAGCCTAATAATTTCAAGCTTTGTCTTATTTAATCTTATAATGTTAAATTTTGGCAAAATCATTTTCTGGTTCTCAAGAATTCACGATAAATATTTAATAATTTGTATAATAATACACTGATAAAATAACTGCTACTTTATAGGGATCTCATAATTCATTTAATCATATGTACCAAATTTAATATACAATTTCAATCCCATTGTATACACATACATTTACATATTAAAAGAATAATATAGTTGTATAAATTAATACATACACAATATGTATGCACTTGTGAGTGATATACAACACCCTTCCTCGTAAAAAAAAAAAAAAAAACCCAAGACTATCATTCGAGAATACAAATGGAACTGCTTTCCTAATTAAAAATGTCACGCTCGATCACTGGTACAGATGTATCTACTTTTGTCACCAAATTAATAGATACTTCTTAGGTTATAATTTAGGAAATATGAAAAAATAAGGATAGACCAAATTTCAATTTTCATATAATATTGTTAAAAGCAATTTAATTATTATAAACGTTTAAATTAGAGAACATCACAAACGATCATATTCATAATTTTAAATACTATAAATTAAAAATTCTTTATTTATAGTTTTTAATTGTTTAATTTTAAGTCAAAACTTTGAAATTTTTAGAAGACAAAGATCTTTAAGAATTTGCATAAGTTAGCTCAAAAAAATTGTTTGTACCTTCCCCTGTTAAAGAGCTGTTTGTGTTTAAAAATTGTAGAATATTTTTAGACAGCTGTCTAAATTTGTCGTAAGACACAAAAATTAAAGTTCCAATATTATATTTTTACAACATGTTTTTACATGTTTTATTAACTAAGAACTTTTCTTAATTGTATATAATGTTCTTTAAAACTGAAGAAAGTGTTCTTGATTTGGCACAATTTTTATACCCGTACGATAAGTATCGGGTATAATAAAAAGTTTAATAGTGAAGATACTAGGTAAGATAGTAAAGCATTAGGCACCAGCTAATATCCTCTTACAAATACTAATAAAGCTCAAATCCTATGATAAACTAGCATGCTAGTTACTATCTAATGTAAATAGGGGGTTAGTAACCAATGTATAGAAGTTACGTAGTTTAGCCCGTAGCTGTTTAGCTTTATTAGAAATGTGTGTACCCTATGTTATTTCTTTTTCATGTACATGCTTTTGTTTAGTGTAAAATTGATGTGCACTAATTTGGCTTCATTGGTTTTGATTTTCAACCAAAGTAGTTTATCGTCCAGGACTTTTTGCAATTTGCAAATAGAAGAATCTAATACCGCTTTGTCGTCTGCATATATTGCTACTGTTATTACGTGATATATGGTTATCTATGAAAATTAGGTAAAAACGAACAAGAATCAGAGAAGAAAAGTTATTACAAGTATACAAAAAGTATTATAATTTGAAATATTTTTAAACCATAAAAGCCTAATTAACTTGTTAAGAAATTAGAGCAATATTTTCTAAAAGTTCACCTAAGTTAATCTAAAGAGCATTACAAAATTAATAAAAACAAATTATAACGCTTAATCAATTTAATAAGTAGTAAATTTAATTTTAAACATTTAAATTTATTTCAGTTCTTCATTTTTACAAAGTTACGCTTTGAATGTTGTACAATCGGGAAATAACTACATTATTTTTTAAGAATTTTAATTTAGGATAACGTATGTAATAAAAATAATTCTATCTAAAACATTATAAAAATTGCAACAAATTATTTTTATTTCAATTACATAGAAAATCTAATATACATTGCTAGTCATTCTAATGTTTCTCATAGTTTTACCAGACGGAGGAATAAAAAAAAAGTTCGTAAAAAAATTCATCAAAACTGAAATTTTCCAAAATATCAATCAGTCAAAATGAAAATTAGCATTATAAAATCAATCAAAATAATATCAAAACATGTATATCGGTTCTATAAATTAATTTTATGTAAAGTTTACTGATAATTTAAATTCTAATTATAGTAATTACTTACAAACAGCTTTCCCATTCTCTTTATTTTTAAGATACGCTATAATTTAATAAATTTCTATCTTGCTTCCAGTTGCCGCCATCATCATTTAAGCTTTAACGATACTTTGAAAATTTAGGAAGTAAATTCCCTTACGCCGATGCGCACATATAACTTAAATAAGATATAAACTTGAGTTTTTAGGACATAAAGAGAAACTAGGCCCAGAAATGGTCTTTCCATACATATTCATATATTGTTTCTAATATAGGTACTGATTAAACTACAGGATAGCATATTTATCAGACGACTGCTTAGATCATGCATTATAGTTTTATATACATATTATTTTACAATCATTTAATCAAAACTTATAGTTAGTCAACAGCAACAGAAAAGAAAAAAAACAAGTTAATTTCGGGCAGTATTCTATAACTTAAAAAGTTCAATGGATCTGAGACTGTTCAAATTTTCTCTATATAATATTTGGTCATAAATACTAGAGACTAATACTGTACCAGTAAAGAAGTTAATATAAGAGTAACCTGGCCTCATAAAGAGACAGATGAATTGGATCTGTTAAGATAAGTATGTATTTAATTATAATATGTATATACTATTATATTATATTATATTTAAATATTAGCGTCTCTAAAAGAGCAAATTGTATTACAAATTTGTTTACAAATACAAATTGTATGTAAGTATCCATCAGGTCCGCATGGAAAATTCATTTTACGAGACAGCTATTTTTTCAGGAGTATATCTTGGCTTAAAAATATATCGTTGATAAGAAATGAAAAGCACTATGGCCGGCTAAGCGAATTTAGATAAGAAACATAAAACTAGTAGTAATCTAAAATATATGTATTAGAAAAGAAAACTGATATTAGTTAGAAATAAAACTACGTCATTAGAAATATCATTATTAAAACGCGTCGGAACTGGGTGGCGGTCACACTTATGCTTGCCATTAATGAAATTGGAAAATTTTTGAGGGTAATCAATGAAACTTTTATACAATCTACTTGAAATCACCTTGAATTCATTATAGAGATCAGCAAATATGCAGTGGTTTAGAATAGTACGCGAATTGACACATGCAAATTCCATGCATAATTTCTTTTATCATATAGCGAATGTAATTCTTTAGCCATTAACCATAATTTCTTTGGATGATTCAAACGAATATCAAGTGGTAGATGTGAAACATCTGGATCATAGTGATTGGAAGATAACAAAATTAATTTCACTTCGAAATTTGAGATTATTAACAACTAAAAACTCGTCAAAGATAAAAGAAAAATATTTAAAATAAATGTTTGCTTTACTTACTTATATTAAATTGTAAAACAAATTATGTTATCTATGTATTCGTTATAAGTATTTATACTAGTTTTACTTATCAGTTGACAGAGTTGCGGAGTTACAATAATTTTTCATGGAGTACGTTTATCCCATTAAAAAATAAATAAAATAAATACTTATTAAAAAAATTAAAAAATAATCATAATCATTAGTTTTTCAAAATTTTATATTCTTGTAATATTGAAGTCCTACTTATGCTTAAAAACCTTTATATAACACAAAATAAATTTTAAAAATTTTCGCTCAACAAACAAAAAAATTTGTAAGTAGTTTTTTACAAAAGCTTTTGATGACTTCTCAAAGATTAACAAAACGATTGTTAAGCGTGAAATAGCAGCTTTGCTATTGTATAAAAAGAAATTCTACAAAAATGTGGTATAGAGATGGTAAAATATACATTAGTATAATATACCAATATATGTGGTAAAATATACATTTATTTATGTGTATATTTTTATAGAAGTATAGATAATATATAATTGTATATTTTTAATTTGTACATGGAAACTGCTTTTTCCACTAATTATACGAGCGAGACCATCACTTATCTATATACATACTGTCTATGAATAGGAAAAATTTATTTGCATATAACTACCGAAATAGCTTACCAGAAATCTAAATAATATAAATTTTTACAAAGTTTTATTCTTAAATGTCCTTTTTAATATACAAAGGAACTCAGTAACCTTTTTCATAAGATTTTATTAGATATTACAAAAATAAAATTATTTTGAATTGTTTTTAAAGACACAAGTGTTTTAACAGTTTTCAAACAATAAAAAGCCTTGTAGAATTGGGACGTTTTTACATCAAAATTTGTAATTTTTTTATAGAATTACTTATTTATATAATTGTGAATATTTATATTATTTATTGTGAAAAATCCAAGAAATCTGTTATATGGTACCAGCAAACATATATAAAAATATAACATTGGAACTAGAATGTTTTCCCATATATTAACACAGGTGCCTAAAACTGTAGAATTTTCAATATTTGACGCTTAATAAATTTTAAACAACAGGAAGTACAAACATTTTTTTTCAGATAAGTAACTTATGCTAATTCTTAAACGAACGAATAAAACGTGTTGTATAACACTTTTCTCAATAATTATTAAGATTTTAAAATTAAATAGTTCAGTTTTTACAAAAATCTTTAAAACATCAAAGTTATAATAAACGCTGTAAAATAAATAGTTGTTTGGAATATTTTTTGAAATTTAAGAATCCCCACATAAATCAGAAGTGGGATCTGAAGACCACGTTTTTTGAAAATAAATCTTAAATATTTTGTTAGCAACCAGCAGTGATGAATCATTAACAGACGAAAATTAAATCGAAGAAATAGAAATGAATGCTAATAGTTTACAAAGTCAAATTGACGAGTTAAATATGATATGATAATACAAAAACAGGAAGAAATTTCAAGATTAAAGAAAAAACTAGCTTTGTGCCACAGTTCTGAAACACCAAATTTTATATTTTAAAGATATAAGTAATAGAATCATTATCAACTTTTTCTGGTGATAATTATTCAATTAAACATTTTATAAGCAGCAATGAGGAGGTGAAAGAATTAAATAAATGGAACGATAAACAATCCTTTATAAAGGATTTTCCAATTGGAGTGATATGATTTCTTTAAAAAAAAAAACACACTAATTGTTAAGGAAATTTAAATGTTTTTTATTTAATGTGAAGTACAATCGATACAATTAAGTTCTGAATAAAACGTCATTCAAATGGCCTCCACGACTTCTTTTGCAGGAACTAAATCAAGTCGTATGTCATGAATAGCACGTTCAATATTGACTTCTAAAGCTTTGAAGAGAGTCTGGTTTATTACTAAAGACCAATGACTTCAAATAACCCCACAAGAAATAGTCTAATGGTGTTAAATCACAACTTCTTGGAGACCATTCAATGTCACAATTTCTTGAAATAATCGAATCTCCAAACTTTTCTCGCAATAATTCGGTTGTTGCACGTGCTGTGTGGCATGTAGCCCCGTCTTGTAGGAACCAGATGTTGTCAAGATCAACTTCTTCCAATTTTGGCCATAAAAAGTTGATTATCATCGATCTATACCGCTCTCCATTGAGAGTAACGGTGTTACCAGCTTCATTTCGAAAGAAGTACGGATCGTTGATTCCACCAGACCAAAAACCACACCTAACTGTCAATTTAGGTGAATGTAATGGTTGTTCATGAATAATTGGTGGATTTTCTTCGCACCAGAATCGACAGTTTTGTTTATTTACCGCACCACTCAGATAACAGTGAGCCTCATCGGAGAAAATGATTTTATTAAAAAAATCGTTATCGTTTTCAAGTTGTTCCAAGACAAAATCAGCAAATTCACGACATTTACGGTGGTCCATGATGAAATTGTAAACATTACTGAATACAATGAAAAAAAAATTACAGATCATGACATACTACCAATGGCCGAAACGTCACTTAGAAGTCATATCACTCAAATTGGAAAACTCTATATATTGTAGAAAATGAGTATTCTTAAGATCATCGTTATGTAGAACATGGAAGGAATTAAAAACCACGTTAATGACTGAATTTCCCCATGTTGTAACATCTGCAGATATCCAAAATGGTCTTCGCACTTATAAGAAAGAGAAAGACGAATATATTCATCAATTCTGTTTAGCAATGTATAGCGTCATTAGGTGTTGTTGATTCTTTGTATTCCATATTCTTCGTACAACAAACAGTTACTTTCAATTCTTTTCGACTCTTCAAAAGGTATTCTAAATTCTTCATTCAACAAACAGTTACTTTTTACAGCAAAAAATGTTAATGTGAATTGAAACAAATGTTACGAATATGTGAAAAAATCAAATTTATTTCTTCAGAAATTGATATTAAGCCATATTTTGTGACAACTTCGTCGAGGCAAATAATTAAAAATAATCCATCTGCTAAAGCTAGATGTTACAATTATAACGAAACAGGTCATATACCATTTGGTATCCAATTGTCCCCAAACATCTTCATCTGTATTGGTTGTAGAAAATAATGAAGTTAAGAACAGAAGCAGTTACTATTGTAATTCATTAAATGTTGCTAACATTTTTTATCATAGTTTTAGTTCATTATTGCCAGTAACAAACAAAGTAGCAACCAGCATGAAAGCTAACACCACTTTAGATACGGGCAGTCCATGCACTATGATTATGCCGGAGTAAATAATAGTAAGATAGTAATTTTAGAAAAAATCCAAAGTGCTACAAATGTAAGTAATAATAAAATATATTCATTCTTTCAATTTATATGTTGTTAAAAATGGCACAATGAAGTGCCTTGTAATATTAAGTAGGGATTTTTTAGAAAAAACAAATGCAAAGTTTATTTTTTTATGATAATCCTAAAAATTTAATGTAAATGATGAGATAGATAAAGCTTTAAAAGACATTTTAAATATTGATGTGTTATGTCGACTAAAATTTTAATTTTAATATGAATGAAAATTTGACTTTTGCTGAAAAAGAGCGCGTACATAAAATTATGAAAGTGACAACAATAAAAGAATTTAATAATAAATTTTTTAGTAGAAAAGATTTCGAAATGCGAATTTATTTATACGAACATAATTTTCAATTGCACACCTAGAAGATTATCTTATAGTTACGCATAAAATTGGATTAAAAAAATAATCTTAGATGATTTATTAGGGCGTAGAATAATTAAAGAAAATAGTTCGCAATATGCTTCATCAATTGTTAAATAAAAAGAAGAATGGAGAGTTTAGATTATGTATTGACTATCGCCATTTAAATAAAATAACAAAAAAAGATAACTATACATTACCACTTCTCTTCTTAAATATTGAAGATCATTTAGATCAGTTAAGAGCGAAAAAATATTTTTCTTTGCTAGATTTAAGAAATAGTTTTCACCATGTTAAAATATCACGCGAATCTATACAATATACTTCGTTTGTTACCGCCTAGGACAATTTATTTAAATATTTGCGCATGGCATTCGAATTATAAAATGCGCCTAGTGTGTTTCAATGCTATATAAATTACATTTTTAAAACTTAATAAATAATAATAATTGTTTCTGACATACTTTTATTATGCATTGAATGATTTACTAATTGCTACTAAGACAAAAGAATTTATAGAATAAAGAAGAACATTTTAAAGAATTAACAGAAGTTATGAAAATGGTTAAAGAACATAATCTCCCACGTAGGTATGACCAAATGTTTTTTATTTAAAGAAAGAATCACAGAAGTATTTGGGATACGAAGTTAGCGGAAATGGTATAGGTCCAAACCTAGAAGTTTTAAATACAATTAAAATATCTCCTATTTCATAAAATGTCATACAACATTCTTTGCTTGGATTATGCTCATATTTTAGAAATTTCATTAAGAATTTTTCTTTATTATCAAAATCTTCATACGATTTAGTGAAACAAAACGGAATTTTCAATTTGGGGTGAATAAAATAAAAGTTTTTGAGAATTTAAAAGAAAAATTATTAGAAGCAGCAGTTCTTAGTATTTATTTTCCTCGCACAAAAAACAGAGTTTCACTGTGACGCCAGTATTATCGGTTTTGGTGCAGTGTTGTTACAACGAAAAACAGACAACAAACTTCATTCAATTTTCTTTCCCCCAAAAAGAACTATACCTTCGCTGAGTCAAAATAACACTCTTATGAGTTGGAAACTCTTGCAATTATATATGTATAGTATTTCGCGTTTACCTTATAGGTATTAAATTTAAAATTGTAACGGACTGTAAATTACGCGCGCTCACGTTGAGTCAAAAACTTTTAAATCACGTTGCGCCTTAGAGCTGCAAGGCTATGACTATTTTATTGAGCATAAAGACTCTAGTAAAATGAATCATTTAGACGCGTTAAATAGGTGTCACAATATTTTACTGGTCGAACCTGATTTATTTGAATATACATTAGCATCAGTTCAACATAATGATGTTGCTATAAAAGAAGTCGTTAAGATGTTAAAACAATAACAACATTCATTATATAATGGATGTTTATATCGTTATATGGTCTTGTATATCGTAAATGTAAAGAAAATATTTTGTTTTATGTACCAACCCATATTGAAAGAATTGTCATACAAATACATTATGACATATTATGCCATATTAGGGGTGATAAATTATTTCAATATTTAAGGACCTACTGGTTTCCTTCAATCAAAAATAAAATTAATGACTAAATAAAGAATTGTCTTAAGTGCTTAAGTTTATTATTCTGTTCCATAGGAAAAAATCACGGCGAACTACATTGTATTCCTCAAGGTATAATGAGCTTTTTGATACTATTCACATAGATTCCTAAGGACAACTCTCTTCTGGAATTAGAAATTTGAAAAAATACTTTTTTGTTGTAGTTGATGGGTTCACGAAATTGTCAAAACTGTTTTCCGTAAAAACTACTAATTCAAAAGAAGTTATTGAAAATTTAACCAACTATTTTTCAACTTAGGCATAAGGTAAACAGCTATATTATCGTCCTATTTTTTTTAGTGATGGCACAAAATAGACTGATTCGAAATATTTTTAAGGAAAAACTGTATAAAAGTATATATTTTATGCAAGGTTAGGCTCTCTGCCTTCTAACTGCGGTCTTATTTTCGTAATTAAAATTAAATAAAATAAAATAATATGAAAAATTTTGGTAGGTTTTACATAATTTCGTCCGTCAAAAAATTGCATTTTCCTATTATCCTCCTATTGCTGTATCTAATTTCGTCCTATCTTTAAATAGAAATGAAAAAACTTTTTGTCATAAATTATTTGACTATGTACTTATTTTAACGTCAATATTAAAAAAATTAAAAATAAAAAACAATTCATTAAATAACTTAATAAACAAAACTAAAAATGAAAACAAAATAAATAATTATTAAAAAATCACAATTCATTATAAAAACAATCATATTGCGTAATATTTCATTAAAAAAATTAAATTAAATTAAAACAAAATATTAAGAATAAAATCATAATTCATTAATAGTTAAGAAAAAAAGCAGTTCATATTATTCATTAAATAAGTAACAAAATGAATAAAATTAAATTAAAAAGTAATTATTAGAGATAAAATCACAAATTCTAAAATTACAAATTATATTTTAGATTTTTCGAAATTCAATAATTTCTGGAACAGAATAAATGCCCCGTGCATTTAGTAAATTTGGCTCTCCAATTATTTTAACGGCATCATTAAGTATGTAATCAAATACAGCGTCTTTTTCAGGCAATTTCCAATGTGACCCGCTCTTACGGAAATAAATATTTCTTTTCTTGGACAATACCATGAAATAAGTGCCCTTCATATCGCACATAATTTTTTTTTTTTTTTTTTTAGTGCATTTCTCTGCCACATACATGTTAACAGGAAATTACACAGGCCTTTCTTTTTCAAGCGTGGCTGCAAAATGTCGTAAGGGGGAATAACTCTTACGGCGTGTGTGGGATTCGAACCCACATTCCCTTGGTGTTTACAGCGTATTTTATACGCTCTTACCCACTAGGTCACCGAGGCCCCAATAACATAATTTGCTTTAAAAAATAATAATACCAACTTATAATGACGTAATTTTAAATATCTTAAAGAATAAATTTTACCTTTTTGTAAATTGTCTTTTAATGTCACTGTTTCGGATTTTGCTTTTAAACATTTTTTTTTATGCAATGTTGCAATTCTTAAATAGTTTTTTTTAATTTTTTTATACCTCTTAATTTTTTTCTTCAAGATACCTTATATAATATTTGAAAGTAGTTATAACAGCTGGCGTTCTTTTCTTTGAATTTTTTTTTTGGTTGTCGTTCGGATTGTTGTCTTTAAATGAAGTTTCTATATTTGGAGGGACAAAATGATTTATTTGATCTATTTTTTGTGGTGTAGATTCCTTGATTATACCTAAATAAGAATTGCATTTGCAAAAAGTTCACTGTAAAGACTTAAATCAATATTATTTAGAAGCGTAGTGTTTCCTAAATTAATTTTAGTTTGTTTTTCAATTTCGGGATTTGATGATATTGTATTAATTTCATGTATTTCAATATTATTCGGTTCAGCATTTGTTGTTTGCAGTTTACTTTTCACATTTTTCCAAAAATAAAATAAATTTTGGTCCTCTTTCGTTCCATGCCAATTTTTATTAAAATTTCGATTGAATTCAATTTTTCGTTAGGTAAATATAATTCCATTTCATCTATAAACTTTTGTAAATCAGAGTGTTCATCATTTTTTGATACCTGTGTTGAAGAAATGACTTTTGGAAAATTGTCGACTTCTTCTAACAGGTTATTAATTTTTTCTATTGCGTCTTTGCAAAATGGAAACAAACCATATTTTCTGAAACCATTTCTAATAGTTTCCTTTGTGATACTTGATTTGATAGTTTCATCTAGTAAACGAGTCAAATTCTCCCTTCGCAATTTTTCACCATCATTCTCAATCCTCTATTTATGCACTTGTTTCCTCTAATTATTTTCTAAGGGACGAAATACTGCTACGTCTAACGGTTGCAAAGGATGTGTAGCATTTGGCAACAAAGCACATAACATTGTATCATTTTTTCTACAAAACTCACTACGGCAAGAAAGCATTTGCTACATATTCGTAGAAACATTCCGCTGTCATTTAATCAGACTCTCATCTTCCTACACTCCAGTCATTTGGATTTTTTTTAATTATATTAAAAGGCACTTTTTTATAATTAAAAAGTACCATAGATGGTGCAAACATTTAATGGTGAGGCATTTTTTTCATCATTACTTGTAACGTTATAGACTTTCTAGTTAAGACTGTTGTTTCTTTTGATGAGAAATATACGGCGGTTTCATCACAATTGAAAATACCCCTCGGATCATTTATTATATCTTCATAATTACTTTCCTTAAAAAATGTTTCAATTGAATTAAGCCACTCATATAACATTTCTTTTCTTATTTTTGCTCTGGTTTTTACTAAGACTTGAAAAGTTTTTTTTGATATTATTTTATGCCGTTGAAGAAATGCTTCGTACCATCTTCTACCAGGCCTTATTCATTTTCTCTTTTTAAGTTTTTTATTAAAAACGCCACACCATCTAATAGTTGGTGCTTCGTCACTGGAAATCCTCTTTTTGCAACACTTATAATCCAGTTGACAATTTTTTGTTTCTCTGCCTCAGTTAAAATAGTGTGTTTTTCTATGTGTCGAATCATTTTTTCATCATTTTTTTTATTGTCCAACAAGGTGGGCTTTGGGATTCCATATTTCTTGTTAACTGCATATGCTGAAATTTCATTGCTTTGAACAGCTTTCAAGGCTTCTTGCAACTTTTGAAGACTATATTTTCTCCTTTTAGACATTTTCTTTAATAAATTTTTCTAAAAATAATTAAAAAAAAGTGTAAATTACAAATATTCCTAATATCGTACTATTCTATGAATATAAAATCGACCTAAATTTTCTTTTATTGTAACATTAAAATTTGAAAAAAAATATAGGACGAAAAAAGGTTTTTAGCACATTTCCAAAAAAATTTTGAAAAAATGTGCTTTTTAGTTTCACTCTGTCCCTCAATCCGTCGGACTAAACTTCTACACCGTTTACTAAACTTATTCACCGTTAAACTTCTACACCGTTAAAGATAGAGAAAAAAAATTGTAACCATGGGTAGGTCTCATAAAAAAAATAATTTTGTGGAACAACTTTTTCATGTAGCCCCATCCATTACGGAGCTATAGCCCCTCAAACTTTGAAAAAGCCCTATTTTAAAATGCATATATCTTATGTTCTGCTTAGGATTTTTTCAATCTGAAAACGTCATTCGACAGGTATTTTTTTTAACTTTGTAAATTAATATCAAAATTATACAATTTTTTTAAATTTAGTATTTAAATTTACCGTTATGTCAAAACCAAATTTTGAGGCAAGAAAGAATTTTTAGAATTAGTATAAGTTTGCTCAGAAATTTTTTTTTGACCACCCTCTGTTTATGAGCTATTAGGGCTTAAAAATTTAAAATTTGCTATTTTTAAACACCTGTAACTTAGGAACCTGCTACACATTTTACTTCTGCAAGATATAAAAATTAAAGCTACAGTAATATATTTTTACGTGTGTTAAAGGTTTATTTTAGTTATAAAGGGTTCCAGGGTTGCAGCTCTTCAAAATTGCGAAAAAGCCCCATTTTCAGATGTATATATCTCAGGCTCTACATAATAGTTTTGCAATCTAAAACCGCCAGAAGATCGAAAATTTTATTATCTATATAAAGCAATATTAAAATTATGCAATATATTGTAATTTACTATTTAAATTTACCGTTATGTGAAAACCACATTTTGCATGAAATTTTTTTTTCATAACTACGGCACGCCTTTAGATAGAAACCTGAAATTTTGAGACAAGAAAGAACTTTTAGAATTAGTATAAGATTCCTCAGAAAATTTTTTGATAGCACCCCCTCTTTAAGAGTTATTACGCCTCAAAAATTGAAAATGTGATATTTTTAGACACCTGTAAACATTTTTCTTCGGCAAGACATGAAAATTAAAGGTTCAATAATATATTTTTACGTGTGTTAACGGCTTTTAATAGTTATATAGGATTCCGGACTTACGGCCCCTCAAAATTTCAAAAATGTTCTATTTTCACGTTTTTTCTTATTACAAAAAATTTCTTAAATTTTAAAATTTTTGTGTAAGTCACAATATTCTAAACAGATTGTATTGTGTTTTGGAAATGTGCGCTTTTAAAAACCGTTGGTTTACATTCTACCTTCTTATTCATTAAAAACCCTTTCAAATGCTGATAATAATTAAAAAAATAAAATATTTTAAGATAATAAAATATTTATTAATTAAAATCTATTCTTAAACCTATCCGTCGATATAATAGAATATATAATATTCTTAAACCTATAGGACCATATAATATACATTGTTTAAAAATAATGTTCCTAATTGCGACTAAATTTATTTTAATTATATTAACAGCAATTAACAAACAAATTTCAAATTAATGAAAAAAAAATTATAATTTAAACTTATATTTATTGAATGTAATTAAAATTTTTATTTACCTACTTTTATTTTTTTCACAAACACTAAATTTTTTTTTGCCAAATTTAGAAATTTTTAATAGAAATTAATCAAAACAGAACTGCATCAGACATTTACCACTTCGAAATAAATTTTAAAACAACCAAATTGTGAATTTAGACGCGAAATTCAAACAAATGATAATAGAAATATTAGAAAATACTTTGCATAGCCTACTTTGATTTTATTTTAATTTTTAACGAAGTTATTAAAAAATTTGTATTACGACGATAATGATAATTATAGCCGTTTACCTTAGTAAACATAGTAGAATAGTGTCAGACCGTGGGTCATGTTTCACTTCGAATTACTTTTCCTCTTTTTGTGCAACGATGTAGAACATATAAAAATGGCAACTGGTTCTCTACAATCGAATGAATAGGTTGAAAGAGTAAATAGATCGTAACAAGAATGATATCAAAAGAAAGCGAATTAGATTTAAGAGAATGGTCCAAATATTCCAGTAAAGTGGAATTTGCTATAATTAACACTATAAATAAGAGTATTGGAACAACTCAAGATTTAGAAAAACTTATAATTCGAGGCGAAAAATATGAACTCCTTCAATTACATGGAAAAATAGAAGGGAAAAGAGATATCGGAAGGAAACAAATGTCGTAGCTACGTAATATAAGGAATTAGACAGGTATTACGAATATTGGAGATTTAATATATTCAGCAACAGAAAGGAGTGAATTTCAAAACATAATTGAAATCATAATCATATGACCGCAAACATCCGATCGGATAAGCAGCTAAAGAAGAAGGAACTACTCCAAGTATTTTACTGTTTGGTGTTCCTCAATAAGATACATTAAAGGATTATTTAGAAAAAGAATTATTTAACTAAATAAAAGTTATTATTATAAAAATCATAAGTCCTCATAAATAATGTTGGCGATATTGTTAATGCAAAATATCTGGTAACTACTCCACTAATTAATAAAAAATTGTTGGTCAGGAATAAAGGTTCATTTGAAGCTATTAAAGTTTTGCCTAATAATAGAGATTATATAAAAGATCTAGAAAATTTACAAATATCTAGGGCTCGCTATGAATGAGTATCATCTCCAGCAAATATGAAACCATATGTACATATATGTATTAATATTTTGATAGTAAAATACATTAAGAATTTTAATTGTTCTATCGTATATGCATATATAAATAAATTAATTAATTGATTTTTTTTGGTACAGGTAGAAAATTAAATGCAATACAAGTAATTTAATATATGTAAATACAAGGTAAAGGGTTTTCCAATTTGAGTGATATGATTTCTAAATGACGTTTCGGCCATTTGTAGTATGTCATGATCTGCCTTTTTTTTTCATTGTATTCAGTAATGTTTACAATTTCATCATGGAGAGATATACGCAAGAACAACGTTTACAAATTATTCAATTTTATTATCAAAATAATCGTTATCCAATTGCAACTTTTCGTGCATGCGGTAGTGATGGAGTGGTAAATAAACAAAACTGTCGATTCTGGTGCGAAGAAAATCCACAAAGTATTCATGAACAACCATTACATTCACCTTAATTGACAGTTTGGTGTGGTTTTTGGTCTGGTGGAATTATCGGTCCGTACTTCTTTCGAAATAAAGCTGGTAACACCGTTACTCTCAATGGAGAGCGGATAGATCGATGATAACCAACTTTTTATGGCCGAAATTGGAAGAAGTTGATCTTGACAATATCTGGTTCTGGATTCGATTATTTCAAGAAATTGTGATATTGAATGGCCTTCAAGAAGCTGTGATTTAACACCATTAGACTATTTCTTGTGGGGTTATTTGAAGTCATTTGTCTTTAGCAATAAACCAGACTCTCTTCAAGTTTTAGAAGTCAATATTAAACGTGCTATTCATGACGTACGACTTGATTTAGTGGAAAAAGTACTCGAAAATTGGGTTCATCGAATTCGTTCCTGCAAAAGAAGTCGTGGAGGCCATTTGAATGACGTTTTATTCAGAGCTTAATTGTATCGATTGTACTTCACATTAAATAAAAAACATTTAAATTTCCTTAACAATTAGTGTGTTTTTTTTTTTTAAAGAAATCATATAACTCAAATTGGAAAACCCCTTATAAGTACTACAAGGCATACCGATGGTATAAGTTTTTATATAAAAATAACTGGAAAATTTAAACCATTAAAAAATTGGCAATTTCTAATGAACTATGGATACAAATTGTAAAAATAGGTTATCAAAGTTTAAAATATACCTTGATTGGTTTATATAGGTCTCCTACATATTTAAGATTAATCTCAGATTTTATTTTGCATTTTAATACATAATTTAATAGAAGAAATAAATTAATTCGAGAATGTGATAATAATGGGTGCTTTTAATGTTAATTGGTATGCAAATAATAATGATAAAATAAAGTTAAATGAATTACTTTAATGTGTGATAATGCATTTGAACAAATTGTTAATGAATTTACTAGAATAACTAACGTATAAAAACCTTTAATAGATTGGGTTATTGTCAATAAATATAATAATAATGTTAAAATTTCGGACCATAAAACAATTGTAATAAGAATTAAAGTAAATATCATTAGAAAATCTAAAACAAGCTAGAATGTAAACCAACAGTTTTTAAAAGCGCACATTTCCTAAAGACAATACAAACTGTGTAGAATTGTGACTTGCACAAAAATTTGAAAATTTCATGTAATAAGAAAAAACGTGAAAATATGACTTTTCTGAAATTTTAAGGGGCTTTAAGTCCCCTGTAATTACTGGAGCTTTAATTTTTATGTCTTGCCAAAAAAAAATTTCTACAGGTGCCTAAAAATAGCCAATTTTCCATTTTTGAGCCCTAACAGCTCTTAAACAGGGGCTGGTACAAAAAAAATTCTAAGGAAACTTATATTAATTCTAAAAGTTCCTTCTTGCCTCAAAATTTCAAGCCCCTATCTAAAAGCGTGCCGAAGTTATGAGGTAGAAAAATCATGTAAAATTTGGTTTTCACATAACGGTAAATTTAAATACTAAATTTAAAAAATATATATAATTTTGATATTGATATATAAAGGGGGCTTCGGTAGCCTAGTGGGTAGGCGTGTGGTGTATTAACCGAAGGAGTGTGGGTTCGATCCCTGCACAGGTCGTAAGTGTTTTTTCTTTATATACCCCCCTTACGACCAAATATAATGTAAATATATAGTATATAATATAAACAAAATAAATAATATTAGTATATAATTTAATAATAGTACAAAAAACCTATAATGGCCTTGGTAGCCGATGGTTCAATAATATTGCATTACATTTATGTATGTAATATTAATATAAATAAATAAATAAATGATATATAAAGGTAAAAAAAAATCCTGTCGAATGGCGTTTTCAGATTTAAAAAATGTTAAGTGGAACATGAAATATACGCGTTTAAAAATAGGACTTTTTCAAAGTTTGAGGGGCTGTAGTTCCCTGATGAATGGGGCTACATGAAAAAGTTGTTCCACAAAATCAATTTTTTTATGAGACCCACGCATTGTTAAACATTTTTTTTCTCTATCTTTAACGGTGTAGAAGTTTTGTAAACAGACGGATAGACGGACGGACGGACAGTGAAATTAATAGGCACATTTTTTCAATTTTTTTTTGGAAATGTAGTAAAAACAATTAAAATTTTAAAATACAGTGAAGAAAATCTTAGAAGGAAAATAATTTTTAGTGATATTACCTATAACAGTATATTTTCTAGATGTAAATATAAAAGCTAATATTTTTAGTACAAATCTTCCAAACATTGTTAATAAATTTGTAAAGGAAAAGAACGTATTTGAAAATAAAAATGAATGAAATAATAATGAGCTAAAATTACTAAAAGCTCAAAAAATTAATCAGTATAAAAAAGCTAGATGCTATAATAATAACAATGATTGGGATATATACTTATAAAAGTATTTCCTAAATCACATAAATGTAACAAGGAAATTACAAAGCCTTTCCTTTTGAGGCGTGGCTGTACATGTCGTAAGGGGAATTACACTTACGACGTGTGTGGGATTTGAACCCACTCTACCTCTACCGTATGTTATACGCTCTTACCCACTAGGCCAACGAGACCCTTAAAATATATTTAATACTTATGTAAATATTTTTGCCTACAAATAAGATTCTTCGATTTAAAAAAAATTGATGTACATAAATAAGATCCAATTTGAAAGTTGCTCTCTGAGCACTGCGGCCTTGTATATAGAGGCGTTGATTACCTTATAAAAAAGATATCTACAAAGATATATTTCTTTTCTAAAATTAAAAATAAATTATCACTGTCAACTTCTATTTTGATCTACAATAGTATTATTAAATCTCATTTTGAATTTTGTTCATCAATTCTCTCCATGGCTAATGAATCTGATAAAAATAGGTTTCGAAAGTTACAAAATAAGGCAATGAGAATTATTCTTAACGTAAACAAATACATCATCTTCCTTTATGTTAAAAGCACTAAAATGGTTAAGTGAAAATCAAAGAGTTGGTGATTGATTGGTGATATTCATAACTATAACTTAAGAAATATATCGAAATTTAGATTAAATTTATTTAGGGATGAAAAAACAAAAAATATGCTTTTATATAATGGACTAAAATTGTTTAATGATCTACCTAGTGAGATAGGAAATGAAAGAAGTATTAATAAATTTAAATACAAATAATAATTAATTGCGATGCGATGTAAAGAGGTCTTCCCCCAAAAGGCAGAGAAATATAAGTACATATCTCTGGAAATAACCTTATAATATCTTTTGTTAGTCAAAATATGATTTATTTCAGAAAATAAGTTAAAAACCTTAATTTTTGAAATTTCAACAGAAATATTATTCGGTAATAAGTCGAAAACTGTACTTAAATTTCTATATATAACATGATTTGAGCTCTGATTCCATGTTAAATATTTTAAATGAGAACGAGTAAAATTATAATACAAAATTACTGCATAAAATTTCACAAAAAGAAAATTATGACATCGTAATAGAAAGTGTAAACGCTCATTAATGTTTAAAACGTTTGGTAATAATGTATATAACTATAAATTTTACAATATCTATATCTATAAATTTTACAATATCTGAAAAAAAATAAATAAAACTACAAAATTAAAAAAATAACAAAATTCAATACGTTTTGAAAACATAAAAAAACCCTTTTGACTATCAAGTTTTTTTTGTTTTTTTTTTTTGGTGCATTTTCCTGCCACATTAATGTAACAAATAAATTACACAGTCTTTCCTTTTCAGACGTGTCTGTACATGTCGTAAGGGGGAATTACTCTTACGACGTGTATAGCTTTCGAACCCACACTCGTTGGTGTTTACAGCGCATTTTATACGCTCTTACCCACTAGGCAACCGAAGCCCTTGACGATTAAGTTACGATTAATTAAAATTAAAAAATATATAAACTCGATTTGATTCTGGCCAATATAAACTTTTTACTTAATGCTAAAATGTTTTACTTAAAACAAGTAAGTAAAATAAGTTTTACTTTTAAAAGATCAATATTAATTTAAGCTATGTTAATAAAAAGCAGTAACTTTCTGTAAACGGAATAGCAAATACTCTGATACTCTGAAAATAATAACTAATCAATTTAGCTTGTTCATTGTTTAAAGGTAAGACTGATAAGATCATCTGGAAAACAAATTTATGTTGGAATAAGAAGGGAGTGTACAAGAAGACGAAGATATCATGGATAAGATAATAAGGCAATAAAATATAGTTTTGGGATAGTGGGAATATGTTAGAAATATATTTGTAAAATTGATCTCAATAATTTCTCATTCCTACATGAGATTAGACCTTATCACATTTAGAATTACTAAATTATGATCAATACATATTAATTATATGATATATAGAATTTCATTGGAATTATGATTTATCACATATATAAGTTAAAAATATTTTTGGTTACATTTAACACTTTTTTTTTGTTTTTATATTTTTCTATTATATATATAAGTATTTTAATTTATCGTTTGCCATTAATATAAACCCAATAATAAATGATAGATTAATCCGGTGGGAAATCAGATAAAATTATCTTTTACTAAGATTAGAATCTGAACTTCCCAAATGAGAGGTTGACATTTTAATTATTAGGTAATTCCTTCTGCAATGGATGTTTCCTGACTACTGTGCATCTAAGTAATTTTATCTAGTTTAATAATTTTTCCAGTTGTGTCTCACTAACTTAGGTATACTTAGGTAACCTTCCCGATATACATACTGGTAGGCAAATCTTTTTTTATTTTACAATTAAAGTAATTACATATATATACTTATAGATACATATATGCAAAAAAATTAGCATTGAGAGAGAACGAATTTCACACGGAGTTAAAAATTAATCATAATTGAAGATCAAATATTTAACAACAGACAACTATATGTTATATGTCAAATTCCCATTTCACCTAATGCTTTTTGGCATAATTTATTATTTCACAAATTTCATTTTAACAAAATTACCACATTTCAAATAGTTTATTTATCAAATAGGACACTTTGCAACTAAAACTTTTCACAACAATCTACTTAACAAATAACAACTTCAACTACTGAATAGTTATTTTAATGAATGCTCTTAATGATAATAAACAAGGCAGAATGTAAACCACCGGTGTTTAAAAGCGCACATTTTTTGGGGGGCTGTAAGTCGAGAACCCTATATAACTAAGAAAAACCTTTAACACAAGTAAAAATAAATTACTGGAACTTTAATTTTTATATCTTGCCGAAGAAAAATTTGTACATGTGTCTAAAAAATAGCAAATTTTGAATTTTTGAGCTCTAATAGCTCTAACAGAGGATGGTCTAAAAAAAAATGTTCTGAGGAAAGTTGTATTAATTCTTTCGCCAAAGTTCTTTCTTCCCTCAAAATTTTAAGTCCCTATCTAAAAGCGTGCCGGAATTATGAAGGTACAAAAATCATGAATATTTGGTTTCCACATAACGGTAAATTTAAATACTAAATTTAAAATTTTTTTATAATTTTGATATTGATTTCTAAAGGCAAAAAAAAATCCTGCCTAATGACGTTTTTACATTGAAAAAATGTTAAGCAGAACTGAGTTATATGCATTTAAAAATATGAGTGGCTGCATGAGAAAGTTGATCTACAACATTAATTTTTTTTACCTAGACCTACCTAAAAAAAAAACGATTTTAAGATAATGGCTTTATTTTCTAATTTTTGTTGTTGTTATTTGGGATAAAAGCAATTGATTTTATAATAATTTTTAATAAAAGTTTTTATCATATTTATCATAATACATTCTTGTTTGGTTGCTATTTTTGTATATGTATTCTTGTGTATATATATATATACATTGTGTACATAAGGTTCAAAATAAAATTATTTAAAAAAATATTTTTATGAATTATGTAATTTTATAGATTTAATTTAATTCGCAAAAAGATATCTCGAATCAAAAATCCTCCCAATCCTATGAAGTAAATAAAAATTAAAGTAATAAACTACAATAGATTTATTCACACTGTACAAACATTAATACTAGGTAGAGAAATCGAAACAATAAATGAACTAATAACAATTATTGAAGAAGCCAAAATTCAAAGTACATACAAAAAAAACCTGTAAAACAAGAGGAAACACCTGGATTAATTATGAAATTATAAAACTACTTAAAATTCGAAACTATACATTTAAGAAACACAAACGCTAACCACATAATACTGCGTTCGAGAGGGAATACAAAGCTGCGCGTAACTTAACTGCAAAAACGATAAAAAATTGAAACAAGAAAAATTTAATGAGGAAATCCAAAAGGCCAGCGGAAATGAAAGAAAAATTTGGGAATCAATAAACAAAAATATTTTACACAAGTAAACATAAATAATGAAAAACACCTTGCTGACATACTAAATAGCTACTTTAATTCTATTGGATGTATAAGTATTAACAAGTAAATTAACAGCTAATTCAAAATCTACTAGAAATTATTATAATAACCAGTCAATATTCTTAACACCTGTAGATATCACTGAAATTTTAAAAATTATCTCAAAATTATCAGCTTCAGGAAGTGATGTCATAACAGCGAAAGAAGTAAAAGACATTAGTTGGATAATAGCCCCCGTGCTTACAACATTAATTAACAAAATGTTGTCTACATGTAATTTCCCTGATATCTTAAAAAATACTATCATAGTAGCTTTACACAAAAATGAAAACAAAGATGACATCAGTAACTACCGTCCAATTTCATTATCAAGTGTTTTTGCAAAGATATATGAAAAATCCATTAATAAAAGATGGTTAGACTTCATTAGCAAAACTTGTCGATTTGATATTCGGTTTTCAATTCGGTTTTCAAAGTGGGAGTAGAACAGACTCCGCACTTGCAGACATGCTGGGATTTATTAACAATAATTTAAACAGAAGTAGATATGTAGCTGCAGTCTTCATTGATATGAAAAAACCGTTTGATACGGTAGATCACAGCCTACTATTGCACCACCTCTATGATCTAGGAATAAGAGGAAGAGCCAACAATCTAATAAAAAGTTATCTATGCGAAAGAGCCGTCAAAACGAAAAATGATCATGCAATTAGTGGGCCTGTTTTTATGCAATCTGGAGTACCGCAAGGCTCAAATTTAGGCTCCACACTATACCTTTTATATATTCAGAACATCAATAATGCGAATTTGGAAGCTAACTATAACATTTATGCTTACTTTTTAAAGCCAGTAATGAAACAGAATTAGCAAGCCTTGTAAATGAAGCCCTAAAAAACTTTACACGATGGGCCACTGGGAATAAATTATCTATAAATTCAAAAATAAAAATAAACCAATAATTGATCGAAAAATATTGTATATGAATAATGTCCAACTGGAGCATGTTCAAAGCACCAAACACCTGGGGGTTATAATAGACTGTCAGCTGCAATGAGAGCATCACGTAAGATATGTCATTTCTAAAATAATACCACTTATTGAGGTAGTCAAAAGATCGGGAATATCGCTACAAAAAAAAACGGCGAAGTTGCTTTTAAATGCTCATATAATATCTCATCTTAGATACAACATTGCAAACTGATCTTCCTGCTCACAAAATTTAATAAACAAATGTGACGGGATCTTTAATTAAGATCCAAGATAAGATAAGATAAGATGCTATTATTACACTTAAAAATTAAGGGTAATAATAGCACTGGAAAAGGTAAAATATATCTATAAAGTTAAAAATGACCTTACAACATAATCAACAATTAATAAGAAGATCAAACTTTACAAGAAGAACTACTACGAATACCAGGACACATAAACATTTAAATAGTTTGCTTCCTTCTTCAAATTCGGTTATTCAATCAACTAACGTTGGATATACAAAACGCAAGTAATATTAACGCATTTATTAAAACAGCAAAAAATTCGAAAGATTATATAAAACAATATTAACTAGCTCCACTCAACTGCAGTAACTAATACTATCAAACGGCAACACCTTCTCCGTTTCCACTTTAATTATATATTTCTCATTCTCTTGTCAAAACTTTATACATATATATCAATATTCTTTAAGATGCATATTCATTCACAACATATGATCGCAAATATGACTGAAAACACATGAAAAGCAAAAATCTTGTACCAGCAACATCAACATCAACAAAAATAAAAATATATAAATAAATGTCACCCGTTCACCAGCCTATGTGTTTTACGGCTGCTTGGAATGATTTATGAAATTGTATAAAATCTTATCAAAAATTATTAAATTGTAATTGTAAATATAAACAAATAAATAATAAATAAATATTTGGCAAACATATATTTTGCAAATAGTATCTGGAATTTAGAGAAATTTTGCGCAAAAATGTTCTAAATTCCAAATACTATTTGCAAAATATATGTTTGCCAAATATCTTTTGGCAAACTGTCTCATTATGCCAAACAATAATTTGTAGAATGGTCAAATATGTCAAATGGAAATTTGCGAAATGTCCTTTTTGTCAAAAGATATTAGGCTAATTATAGATATTAGATAATTGACAATTTGCAGTTTAACATTCGACTAACTGTATACAAACCAATAATAACATAGCTACCCTAAAATTTAAAAACTAACAACGAACAACCACGATTAAACATACAATTCAATATATTCATCAGGAATCTAGTATTAGATCATTACAAACATCGTCAACAAAAACAACTGGAAGGGTCCAATCCTCAACGCCAAAACAAACACTTTCTTTTACTTAACGTTATCATTTAATTGACACCAATACTTATTGATTTCGTACATTGTATCAAATCTTTTATACAATACTATATTTTACATTTAATTGTTAAACAAAATATAAAGTACCTACCTACTCATATAAATATTTGTTTTTAAAAAGTTTAATAATAAATTAATAAATCGTATTAAATTTTTTGTGTGTTGAAAAAGAAATTAAGATTTGGAAATAAAAATTAAGAAACTGATGACTGTAGAGGTTCAATCTAATAAAAGAAGTTTAATGAAATTAGATCAATTAAAAATTTCTGAAAATAAAATAAAAATTTGGTGTTTAGATACAAATTTGGAACAGTTTAATATTCATATTTCATACACCTATAATATGTTCAATTTATTAAAAATTGAATGCGTTTAGATAAGTATATTTAAAGTCATTATTTTATACCATAAAGACGGGCAGGGTAAAACTAATAAGTAAATTTTACAAATATTGTTTAGTAAATTTCTGAAATTAAAAATCTCATTTTGAGGTTGTGAAATATGATTTTCAACGCGTTTACTTTAATTCTTTTTATTCTTTAGTCGATCAAATTCAAATCTAATTTGATTTTATATACTTATACCTATATATAGAGGGGAGGTTGCATTGAAACTCTTATTTTAAAATTGAAGGGGAATTACTGAAGAGTATTAGAATCTTATTGCAGTAATAATTTTTTGCTTATTAACAACGAATCAATTTATAGATTTTGAGCTGTGGTTGTTAATAATTTGTAATTTATGCTTTATTTTAAATGAAGGGTTAAGAAAAAATGACCGTTTAACCCTAGCTTAATTGTTTATTCCAATATCCCTTATAGATTATATATCCCCATTAATAATAAAGAATAACTTATCTCACATCTCAGGGAATACAGAAAAATGGGATATTTTCTACCAGAAGAGAAACATATGTTTAAACAAATATTGACTGTAAGAAAAAAATTAAAAATAACCAATCAACAGAATTTGTTGTTCTCTCTTTGGTAGGATATAAGTATAACTTCTTATTTCTAACTCCAGGACTTTCTACCCGTTGGGTTTAGCCATTGTCAAGGTTTATATAATTGAATTAGTCTTTCTAATTTTCAATATTAAACATTAACCATTATTAAACAGTTTACAGCAATCTAATTTTCAAGACGTCCTGAATTGTATTTCTTGCTTGCCATTTAGGTTTTTCATACTTACTTTCCTAATTTTTCTTATGAAACAAATAAAACTTTTACTGATTTTTTAACATGACTTAGATCAATTTAGAACTCGGCAAAAGAACAATATCGAATTAAATTTTAACAAGTTAGTGTTAACAATAACTGAAAAGTTCACATTACAAATTGTAAGCGTAATAAAATCTTATAGGCGATAGGTTTTTATCATTTACAAAATTTATTTAATGATCTGAATTTTTAAGTCCTGTAATTATGATTCTATCATTAAATGACAGTTTTCTTTTTAACAGGCATATCGTCTGTACTGTACTAAATAAAATAATGACAGCTATATAATATACAATAGTTAAAAAAAATATATATTATATATGCATTTACAACAAAAAACAAGTAACAGGAGCAAAATTTAGAAAAAGTATATAATAATACTTTTAGTTAGACAATTTATTAAACTAATTAAAATTTAAAATTAAGTTCAATTTTATTACTTTGTCAGATTTTAATATAACTAGGAATTTTAAAAACATATTTTAAATTTCTCAATTCTTTGAATTCATTAATTTATAAAAAAAAAGCATATTTCCATTATAGTTTTTATTTGATTAAATGAATAATTAACTTTTATTGCGAATTTTCACCAATAAACAAATTTAATAAAATAACAGTAAAATATTGATAAGCAGTTCCCTTTTTTAAAAATTCTTTCATACTTAATTTTTTTTAATTTAATTTTTATTTTGAAAGTAAAAATGTTCATAAATTTCATAAAACGAGTTTATCAAATTAAATTACTTTAAAATTCATAAATGAACAATATATATGTATACGTGGTATAATAAATACAATATTAATATAACATGAAATACTAATAATAATAATACCAAATAACTGACAACTATTTTACTTAATTATTAAATTTTTTTGTTTCAAAAAATTGTTTGTTTACATTGCAGGATTTATTGATTTATAAAATTGTATCGAAAAATCAAATGTCAATTTATTGGACGAAAGTTTTATTTTGAATTTTAAGCTGAAATGTCAAATTTTCAAGTAAGAAAATAAAAAAATGTGGGATTGCAGTAATCGGATGTAGACTTTTTAAACTAAAAAACAAAATTTCACAAATACAGGAAAATAACAAATTATAGTTTAATTATAACTACTTACTAGTAAATAAATACAATTTTAAATGTTACTTTCTTTAAAAATCTGCTGTTATTTAAAATAACTTAAATTTTACTTACAGATTCTTCTTCTTTTTCCATGCCACTTGGCATTTGAGGAACAGCCCGATTAATTGCTGAATATTCTGGTAAATCTGGTAGTTCCTCCGCTAAATATATCGGCATTGGTTTTGATGGATCAAGAGCCCTCGCTCTAAATGATAATTTGGACATTTTTTTTTTTTTTGTTTTGCTAATTATAAACAAAAGGTTTTATGACAATCGATTGTCAAAGGTTTTAGTACCTTAAATTTCCACACTTGCAAATTCTTGCAACTAATATATATTGTGTATAACAATAAACTTTTTTATTTAAAAATATCCGTAGCAAAAAGTATGAATTTAATATTTCAATATTTTGAAATTTTGACAGTTCTTAAAGACCCCAACAAAAAAAATAATACACGATTAAAAAAAAAACTTAAATTGTAATGGTGTGTGTAAGAAGGCGAATATTATATTTTTTTTCTCACACGCCTTTTTCCCAGTGACTGGCTTAGGCGAATTCAGGTAATTTTTTAGGATCTTAGCAAAAAATAAAATTTATGTTAAAACAAATTTTTAATGCACGGTTTCGGCTCAACGAGCCTTACCGGCTATTTTTCTATAATTATACCACTAAAATATTGCCATACTTGATTATTTTATCCACTTCTTAATCACAAAAATATTTATTTTAAATAAATGACGGTAATTTCAAAAGAGCGTGGTACACAAAAAGCCATAATGGCCGCGAAAACCATCTCAGATCTTTTAAAGTATAAAACACTAGGTATTTCTTTTCTCTTTAGTTTTACAAAAAAAAATAGAATTAGCTCCTCTTTTAACACAATAGTTATCTCTTTCTCAACTAATGCGCGGGCACAATTACCTTGCACACTATTAAAATATTTATATATTACAATATACAAATTAAATTCACCACGTCGCACACTATTAAGAAACCAAGATGGATGCTAATGTTAATTTATTTGTATTGAGGAAATTAACAACCAAAATGCGACAATTGAAATTTCTTCCATGCGCACACATATCACCATCGTGTCATAAAATTGATGACTTTTACATTTTCACATTTTTTAAACTCATTTTTAACAACCTAATCTATATGTAATTGATAACTTAATGATAAAAATAATTAAAGTATCAACCAAAATAAATATTTTTAATAATTTTAAATTATTTGTCGCACTTTAAATATATATTTTTTTAAAGAAATTGTGCAACGATTTACGTCTTCTCTAAACACGTTCTGTACTAATCGTTATGGCGGATACTAAATGATTTTTTATCCACCAAACTTCGAAAATAACAAAACAAAAATTTAAATAAGAAAATATTTATGCTCCTAATTTTGATGGTGAATTAATAAAAAATTCTAAAAAAAATTATATTTTATAAAAAAATGTGTTTTATCAAAAATCATTCATTAATTTTTGAGTTAAATTTTAGAAATACATTTTTTTTTTAATGTTTATAAAATTAATATTGTGGTGAAAAAGCCTAGGTACATATTCGATAATTGGTATGAAAAATGTCAGTTCGAAACAGAAAGCCCTCTAGTGGAAATCACACTTAATAAAAATATTAAAGTTAACTATATACAGTACAATAGTTCAAGAACATTAACTATGTAAATTTTAACCTAAAATAAATATATACTTAGTGTTTTATTTTAAAAGTGTATACAAGCAAATACTTGTACGAGGAAAAGAATTTAACTAAAAATTGATGAACTATTACTAATTTTAAAAGAAATATTACTAATTTTTTATTTTAAAAAGTTCATATGAAATTAAAATACAAAAAAAATAAAACTTTAAAATTATGTGTTTTCCCAACGAATGGGAAATGTAGCTTTTTAACTATAGTTTGGGTTATTATAATATTTATTAATTAAATTAAGAAAAATCAAGTTTAGATTTATCTTTGTAAAATCAAGGAGATTAATAATGATTTATCGGTCGTGAACAACGCGTATGTTTTGAACGAGTTAGTTACCTGATCGAAATGCAAATGACTCATGTCATTATGTCAATGTATACTTGAATCTGAAATCATTCATTTGTGTAATTTCGCTAATTACTGATTTTGCTCTTTTGTTACAATTCAGTTAATCAGTTCCTTCATTTCAGCAGAATAAATTACACAAATATACAATTGAATTCAGTATTGACAAATAACAATTATTGAAATTGCAAAATAAAAATTTTTTTAATTATTTAGTTCAATATAGCAAAAATACAAAATACTTCAAAAAACGGTTCTCTTCTCATTTAATTACATGGATTTGTGTTTAATTTTTATATGTTTAGAATTATGGGTAATGAGATTAATGGGAATACCTATGATTATGAACTTAAAATGTATTATAGTATATGACTATGTGTATATAATTATTTGTATTACATATTATGCATTAATATATTATATATTATATTGACTTTATGAGTCATTTGCACCTTTAACCAATATTGTTCAAATAGGTCATTTGAGTCATTGGTCTCGTATAAGTCAATCTAGCGCTACAAAAAAATTTTTTACATTTTAAAATTTCATACATTTTGCAGCAAGAAAATTTTACACTAATTATATAGCGACTTTTTATTGACGTTTATGTATTAGCATTTTAATGTCAAAAATTTTTATTTTAAATTTTTGGATGTCAAGCATTTTTTTCAAAATTGATAAATTGAGAAATAAAAATATAAGATTTAAAAAAAAATGCGATTAAAATAAAATAAAAATATACGAAATGTCACACAAAATGAAATATCATTTAATTTTGCTGCAAATCGTTCAGTACAACCATGCATCGACAAAATTTTCTACTGAACATTTGAACAATTTTTTTATCTAGCGCTAGAATTTAGTGCGATATGAATTTTGCAGCAAGATAATTTTACGCTAAATTATGTAACGACTTTTTATAGACGTTTATGTGTTTTAAAGTCAAACATTTTTGTTTACAAAATTTTTTGAGAATTTTTGGATATGAAACAATTTTTTTTTAAAATGATAAATTGAGAGATAAAAAATTGAAGTTTGAGAAAAAAATACGATTTAAATAAAATAAAAATAAATGAAATGTCACACAAAATTAAATGTCATTTAATTTTGCTGCAAATCATTTTTTAGGTTATAAGGCCTGGACATTGAGAGAGGAAAGCTAAATAGTAGTCCTTTTTTTAAAAAAATACACATAGTCTTATGGAAAAGTTCAGTAGTCCTCCTAAAAATCTGGAAATAACACAAAAATAACAGATTGTTTTAAATTTTGCCCTAAAGGGGCATTCAAGTTCCATCTTTAAAAATTGTAAATTTTTACTCATAATTATATGCTTTTTAAAAAATGTCTTCCAACTACTTTTCTACAAAAAAAAGCTTAAAAACTTTAAAAAAACATTGATTTGGTACATTACTGAGCAAAAAAAATGTTGCAAAATAATTTTTATCGCAATATCGATTTGGTTTAGTAAATAAAGTAATTTTTTTTAGAATCCATATAAAATTAAGTGCAAAAAATAAATTATTTAATTGTTTTTACAATAAGTTAATTTATGTTAACTTATATATAATTTTTATTAATATAATGAAATAAATTAATATTAAAAATTATTCCCCTTTTCGCACCACCTTTGTGGTAGGGAATACAGCGAATTTTTTTATATTCGTTGTTATAATATAATTCATTTTTAAACAACGAAATTAAATAAATTAAATAAAAACAAAATAAAAAAATTTATTTACAACAAAACAATATTAGAACTAAACAACAAAAAAAATATCACAAAAATCTATATTTTCCGACCGGATGGTAGAGTGAGGAAATTAGAGATAATAGAATAAGAGAGGATAGGAAATTAGAGATATTACTATATTAGAGATAATGGATCTTGAGTGGGCAAAAATTAAAAATGACATTACGATAGTATCACAAGTATATTTAGGTTAAGATACCTTCATATCTAAAAGGTTAATTTGGTCAATAATAATATTTAGTTTTTCGCTCTTTTCAATATCATTCAATATTTTGAAATTGTTTTGTTACTCTATTACGTGTGAAATAGGTAATTGATAGATCATTATAAATTATTACTGTAAATTTAAAATCACATTTTAAGTGATTATTTTTTTAATAATATTTAAAACTAAATTAGAGAAATTTAAAATTATATTATCATCACGTAAATTTTTATTATTCGTTTCTATTAAATTTACCATGAATTGGTGAAAATACTTGGAACTGCATCGTGCATTAAGCGCCGACTTTGATCATTATTTAATTTAAAACACGATTCTGCAATTTACATATGGAACTATAGGCTGTTGGTTGCCAATCTGATCTTTGTACTGCGGTTATCCAAAGTTCTTTTAATCTTCTCAAAGGCTCTTTATCCTAAAATTTAAAAGTAGCGATAGATATATTATAATTTGATTACATCCTATGCTATTATTATAATAGGATTTACATCCAAGAACCGTATATTTTTCACCCATTTTATTTAAGGAAATTATTAAAAAAGGCAATATAAGGCACTAAATAATTGAATTAATTTTTTAAATAATTATTCATACCATAAAATCTTTTAAAAATAATAATTCAATTCGAAAATTGCTTAAGCAGAATCTAGTACTTCTTTTTTCTTTTCTTCAAAATATTGCTGAAAAATATGATTTGAAAGTTAATTTTTTTAGTGAGATAAAGAAAAAACTTCAAATTTAATTTTTATATAAATTTTATAATTTTTTATTATAATTAAAAATATAAAAACTTAGTTTGAACTAAAATATATTTACCAAATTTGCAGTACAATGAAATTTTAAATTTAAATACGCAATGGCCATTTGAATTTGGATATTCCGCCTCGGGAAAACGATATCATTCTGTTTAAACCTTAACACCTTGACTACCTTGTACATGCAATGTGATCTCACACAAAACTGGTCTTTTGTAGCTGCGTGAAAGCATGTAGTCTCACACCTTGTCATTTCAATTTATGTCGCGTTGTGACACATTGGTATCATAGATCTTCACAAAAATATACAAAATAAAAGTAAACTATTTGCATATTTGGCCTGTGAATTTTTGTTTCCAATGGGTCACCACAAGGCACGAACATTTTGGAAAAATTTTTACTATTTAAAGCTAAATTAAAAAAAAAAAAATATCGGCCGTGAGCTCCGTTTTTTTACGTTCCATTTTGGCAGTCAAAGTAGTAAGATGGACCACTCTTTTTTTACACATCTTAATGCATTTTTTACAATTACCCATAGATATATTACTAATAGATAGGCACTAGGCAGTGAAGAAAATATTTTCAGCCAATTTTGAGAAACAGCTGAGTGAACCGTGCATATGTATTGCTTTAGTTTCCTCAGAAATAGATTCCTAAAGGGTGAAATAAATTCGTTTCAAATTTTTTTAAGGATTCAATAACTTTTATCACTTATCACAAGTAGTTAAAATTTTGAATAACCTTAATTAAATTAAATTTTAAATTTAAAAACAAAATATGTATATCAATTATTAAGTAATATAAAAACTGCTTTACATTATTTTAATAAATATAAACAGCTGGATGAACGAAATGTATACATATTATAAAATGCATATGTATTTTTTTGACTGAATACCTTTAGGAAAATATAGGAAAACAAAACACATAAGAAATATAGGAAAACACATAAGAAAAAAAGAAAAGACTATACCTAACTTCCCATCTATTAGTTAATATATCTATGCAATTACCTAAACAAGAAAAACCATTAGTAAAAGTAGGTAAAATATATTATGTTACTTCAATTCAAAACCATTCTGTTCAGCGTTGCCTCCATACTATAAGTGTAGCAAATCTGCTACTATTTCATTTCCGAAAATACCTAGTTCGCACTTTTTTAATTCTACTACATTTTAAGAGTGAAGAAAATTTTACTACACTTTAACTAAAACTGCTACGTACATTTTTTTTTACATTTTCTATGTTTAATATTTTTATTTTATTTTGCAAAAATAAAATTCTATCTGCACAAATATTTTTTTTATTTGTTAAAGCTGCCAAAAATTTATCAAAAATAACTGATGCAAAATAGAGATACAATATTAATTTATAGCAAATGCAAACACGCTACAAACAAAGACATTCTGTTGTCATTCATTAAACTCTGCATTCATTCAAAAACATGCATAATATGTATTATCTGTCAATTGTCATTAAATTTCAAATTCAAATGACTAAACAATTAATAACGAACGACTGATTTGATGGAATTAGATTTAAACAATTAATAACTTCTGATTGATTATATATTGCAACAATGGATAAATTAATAAAACATCAGTGACATACGACTGATATATGTCCCTGCCAAATATTTTACTGTTTTACCATTATGCCAACTATTTTAATATTATTAAATCGGTTTCCTTTGCGCAGATATTTCATACAAGAAATTAAATGAATAGTGGCGAGAACTTATTTGCTCCCTGCAACTTCTTTTAAAATATCAAAATGACATTATCATAATACGTAATTTTTTAAAACAATTATAAAAATTATCTTAACGAATATGTTTTTTTAAATATTAGTAAATATAATATGTTAACTGTTTGTTGTCTTTCGCACAGTAGCGCGGCTTCCGAAACGGTTTTATCTTATTTAAATTTAATATAAGATAATTTAAGAAATAAATTGAAATTAACACCTAATGTTATGTAAAGAACTTGTAAAATATTATAATATTTTTAATCCACCTAAAAAGTTTTTTTTGCAAAGAAATTTTCTTATCATTGTCATACACATAGTAGAAAGAATATGGATAAACAAGATACTTAGATTCAAAAATTTTTAACTCAAATAAAATAAATTTATTCTAATTGAATTGAAATGCTGTTTGTATTAATTGTTTTTTACTTTTTTCCCATTAATTTGTTTTGCAAGATAATTAAAAAGTGTTATTTTGTTTTATAATATGCAAAATGATATGATATGCAGAAAATATATAACATGTGGTGTTGAATTTATACGGAAAAGTTGAGTAGACGCCAATTGAGTTAGAAAAATAGAACATTTTTTACTATTTTTCTTATATTACTACTACTTTTGTCTGAATTCTACTACGCAAAAAGAGTAGATTGGAGGCAACACTGATTCTGTTATTGAATTACTGATTCTTTTATTGAAATATTGTTAAGGTTATAAGCGGTATAGGAATATTTTACATTGAAGTGCAATGTATTTTTAAAGACGCAACTTTGTTTAATTTTGTACATAGTGTACCTACTTAGTGACAAAAAATAACAATCGAAAGTATTTTAAATTGTTAATTGAAATTTTTTGAAATTAAATAAAAAAATAATAATCGAAAGTGTTTTAAATTGTTTATTGAATTTTAAATATGAAAAATGTATTTTAATCTAATGTATGTTAATTGAAAATTTTATGTAGATATTAGATAGTTTAGAAAATAAATTTATAAATATTTTGGTAAAATTAGTACAGAAAAAGATTTAGAATATAACTTATATGAACGTTTAAAAAATGGTTTTTATTATGACTGTTGTAATAAATTTAACAAATCTTATTTTATAAAACTATGTATATATTATACTCTTCACTTGAAATTTGTCGATTTTTACATTATATTTGTCTTTTTTCAAAATCAAATTCGTTCAAATTTCAAAATCAATTTTGTCTGATTTTAAAATCAAATTCTTTTTTTAGGGTAGGTTTTTATGAGAAATTTCGTAGATATTATCGCAATTTTAGAAGGAGAAAAATATAGTGTCAGTGGGAAAGAGATAGAAAAAAAATTATATTATTACAAAATATTACAGCAACACTTTGACAGTTAAAAATGTACATAACCTAATTTATTAATGTTTATATTAATTTTTAGCTAAAAATTTAAAATTTTTTATTTATAAAGTTGTTAAAAATAATATAGTTTATTAATAACTAGGGCCCCTGCTAATGTGTTATTAAATCTTATATTGCATTCAAATTCATATAATCGGCAGCTACAGTTTAGACAAATACAACTGATCGAAAAACGACAATTCATACCTAACATCGGATATATTGTTCATTTTGAGACAGACATACATAAGTATGTACTTATTAAAGATTTATGAAAAATCAAATATTAAACAAAATGTTAGAATAAACAAACCCTTTTACCCCTTTTTTACTTCTGGTATGTTTATTCACAGTTTTCGTATTTGGTTTTGTGGGTCCTTTAGAGTTTAGACATTTAGACAAATGCGGAAAAAATAACATACATACATAGGTACATAGGTTTTAATTTTGCACTCACTAAACAAAATAAAAAAGTACTAATACTCTTTTTCTTTGCTTCGCTGTTTGTATAACACAGAATTGATTTTGTTGTTATTTTCCTCTTTTCTTTTTTCTTCAGAGCATTCAATGAAAAAACAATAACAAATTTGTGTTATAAATTATAACATGTAAATTGTTGAAACTTGAAGTGCCGAAAAAAAGAGAAACAACAAACAATCCAAAATAAAAAAAAATCTTTCAGTTCGTAAATTTAATTAGGCACTGTTATACCGAGACTCACATCAATTATCTTGCCATGAAGTGCAGACTGCAGAGAGTAAAATAAGGGGTTAGCTTTTAACAAATTTACACGTAGTATCTTATGTAAAAAAAATAGTTGGCCAATTATAAATCTTGAAATAACACAAAAACCATTTACTTTATTAAATTTGGTCCAAATAGAAAATTAAAGTCGCATCTTTTTTACATTTATTTATTAAAGAAAAATATTTTAAAATATAATATTTTCAGTCATAAATATGCATTTAAAAAATTGTCTTCCTTTAAATTGTTTATTTTAAAAGCTTCTTAAGATAAATTGCCTCAATATCTCAATAGTATACGTCGAGACTACTTTCATACTTTAAAATTTTGTACACGCTTATATGGCTACAATCGTGACTCACATCAATTATGAAATTATTCATACGCGCGATACATGAGAATCGATTGCAATTCTCTCACAACTACATTCATGTGTTTTCAGTTCTTGGCCTGTTTAGTTGATTATTGTATTCTTTGAAATTTGTACTCTTTTTTTCGCTTTTTGTATAACACAAAATTGATTTTGTTATTATTATCTTCTTTTCTTTTTTCTTCAGAACATAATGAAAAAACATAGAAATGAGTATGGAATAATTACATTATACATATTTGTTATTACTATTTAGTAGCATGTATAATATAATGTATACATTACATACTCATTATTCTATTTTTTGGAATTTGTACTCTTTTTCTTTGCTTCGCTTTTGTATAACACAAAATTGATTTTGTTGTTATTTTCTTTTCTTTTTCTTCAGAACACCAATGAAAAAATAATAACAAATTTGTGTTATATTATATAAGTACTATTTACTACTATGTAAATTGTTGAAACTTGAAGTGCCAAAGAAAAGAGAAACAACAAACAATCAAAAATAAAAAAAAATCTTATCTCAAAAATAATAATTTTGTCCTCTTTATTTATCTTTCTTGTTTTCCCCTATTCTGTTACTAAAAAAAAGCAATGTTAAACCTGCTTGGATAAAAAACTTTAGTGTAGTATTATTATAGATATTTTTATACTTATAATATTGTAATTTTAATATAGTTTCTCACTAAAAAATTTGAACATTTGTTTATTTTAAAATGTTTGTTTATTTTTTTGACACTTTTGACAAAATTTAAGTGCCATGGGAGCAGAGATGGGACTAATGCATTATATTTGTAATGCATTATATCTCCATTAACATTAATTTAACACGAATTAAAATAATGCATTGATTTCTTTAATAATGTATTAAAATAATTATTTACCATTTCATTGCTTATTATTGTTATTGAATAAAAAAAATGATGCTAAATTATTAGAAGCGATTTTACTTTAATTATTTTGTAAAACATCTCTGCATTTTGGCATTATGCTTTTGGTGTAGTAGCGATCAATCCTGTTTCAGAGAGCGCTGATTTTTATATTCTAGCTTTATTTGGGTATTAAAATAAAAATTAATTTTATGAATTTCAATATTGTTTTGATAATATACATTTGTTGTTTTTTTTAATGAATAACAAACAGTTTTTTTATACACAACTATTAACAAACTATTTAACAAATTGTTTTTTTTATACACAAAAAAGAAGTTATTTATAATTTAGTATTCAATTATTAACCAGATTTTAGAACAGAAAACGTTACAAAGAGTGAATATAATACCTAAATTTTAATTTCACATATCTGCATTGAGAAATTTTTTTGTAAGATTTACAAATTTTGCGTATGTATTAAAAATATCCCCGATATTATAGCATAATATATTCAGAGAACATACTTTCGTGGATATTTATTGTAAGTTCACATGGAATTCATGCAACCAGATTTTAGAACAGAAAACGTTACAAAGAGTGAATATAATACCTAAATTTTAATTTCACATATCTGCATTGAGAAATTTTTTTGTAAGATATACAAATTTTGCGTATGTATTAAAAATATCCCCGATATTATAGCATAATATATTCAGAGAACATACTTTCGTGGATATTTATTGTAAGTTCACATGGAATTCATGCATGCATGCAATCGTATACTCTTCGGAAATATTAACGATTATTTTGTATCCATAATGCATCCACTCGTTCACGAGATGCAAAACGGCGACATTTTTATTTTGAAAGTTTTATTTGAAAGTACCTAGGCTAGTTCTAGTATGTGTGTATTGTTTTGACCAGGGCTGTGGAGTCGGAGCTGGAGTCGGAGTCCGGAGTCGCGGAGTCGTGCATTTTTGGGGGCTTGGAGTTGGAGTCGGAGCGGAGTTAACAGAAGAAACTCCGACTCCGAAAAAAATTTAAAATTTTATTTGGAATTTTCAACATTATTATGACTATTTTTACCTTTTGCTTTTCTATGTAAGAATATTATTGAAAAACTTTTGGTAAGGTCTTTAATTAATGACATGAAATACCGGCTGCTTTTATTTAAAATTAACTCAATTACCTTTTAAAAAGAAAATCTAAAAAAAACATTGTTACTTTTATTGTAACAATAAAAATTTAAATGTAATTTTTAAATTCTGTGGATTTTTTAAAGATTTAATAATTTAAACAGGTAAAAACAATTAGCAGATGTCCTTTATACGTATCCGCATAAAGTAATAAAAATACTAATAAGTTTTAAAAATCAAAAAATATTCATAAGTACACCTAATTTGCAGAACATAATTATTACAGGCAAAAATAATTCTTCATAAAAATATTACAAAAAATTTTTGCAACGGTTGTCAGACAGGTAAATAATGTATATAAGAAAATCCCAAATCCTAGTTTAATTTTGGTATAAATACATGCTCATCTTAATTGAAGAGCATCAGTAATTTTTTTAAAATAAAGTAGACAACAACTGAAATAAATTATAATTACCAAACTACATTGTGAAATTCTTTGTTGAACGGAAGTTAAATATTATTCTTTTTAATATTTATTGTTAATTTAGTATTTTTGAAGGCTTCAAAATGGATAAAAAATTAAAATTGGCATTACTTAAGCATTTTGCAATTACATCAGATGGGAAATTCTATGAATGCCTATGTTATATAGAAGGTGATGAAGAAAAAATGTGCAAAGCACAATTAACAACTGGCAGAATATCAAATTTAAAACGACATTTGCAGCGTTATCATCCGAAAGTACTAGAAGAAGTAGATAAGGCGAATACGAAACCAATGACCGCTAAACCATCCTCCTCCTCATCAAACATATCGCAACCCGGATTATCCAAATTCTACATTAGCGATAAAATTACTGTGACAATGACAGCAGAAAACTTCAAAAGTGCCTTAATAAAAATGGTGGTTCAAAACAGTATACCGATATCCTTTTTTTCACAGTCAGCATTTTTAGAATTAAATGGTGAAATGGCTAATAAACTTAAAGTTTCTTTAGGAAGAGAAAGTATTAGAAAAATGATATTAGATGAGGCTGAAAAACACAGAAGTCATCTTATAGAAAAATTAAAAGGGAATTTTGTTTTTATTAAAATGGATGGTTGCACTCGGCATAGAGTAAACTATATTGCAATTAATGTCCGGTTTAATAATAACAAAGAAACTATAACTCAGACCTTGGCAGTAAAAGATACTCAAGCTCATCACACAAGTGAATACATAAAAAATATATTGGAAGAAATTCTAAAGGACTTTAAAATTAAAAAAGAGCAGATTTTATGTATAGTTACTGATAATGCTTCGAATATGCTAAGTGTTACGGAGAAATTAAATAAGGAAAATGAAGAGGCGTTGGTTATGGAGGACGATTTTGATGCAACTGAACTCTCAGTAGAGCAAAACAGTGAAGACTTGAATGATATTTGTGAAGAAGTATCCAAATCATTTTATATTCAACATATGAGATGCGCTGTGCATACATTGCAATTAGCAATACGAGATGGTCTACAAAATCATGATGCAACAAATATTATCATAAAGCTGAGACAAATGGCTGTCACAGCGAGAACTCCTAAAATAGATGCTATTTTAAAGAGGCGCGCTGGGAAAGGTGCGATTTTAGATCAAGCTACACGTTGGGGAAGCACTTACCTTATGATAAAGCGTTTGCTTGAATTAAAAACATTTTTTGCAGATATGGATAATTCAAATCTTTTTCTAAATGAAACCGAATGGGAACAAGCCGCAAATTTAGAAAATATTTTATTTCGTCCATATCTTCTGACAAAAAAATTGCAAACTGAAGATATAACTCCAGGGACCTTCTTTTTTGAGTGGAGAAACTTAATTTATCAGTTGTCCCGCACTGATGAACTAATTTCCAGTGCTATTACATCTTCCATGAATAAAAGGGAACTACTACTTTTGCAAAATGAAATTTTGGTAGCCGCTATTTACATTGATCCAATGAGCCGAATTCTATTAAATGACCATCAAATTGCAAAAGCAAAAGAGACGCTCTATCAAATCACCGTTCGCATCAAATATTTTCCGGGATTAGATAGTGAAACACAGATCGAGCCTTCTTACTTTGTCTCTAGTCAGGAATCAGCTTCTAGTTCAAATGAAGATTTAGATTTTGACAAATATTTAAATCAATTGGATGTTATAAAGCGAAAGCGTTAACCAGATACAGAAGAGCAGAAGTTTAAAAAGGAGTTTTTTACCGCTTTGGAGGGAGTTGAAAAATATGATCGATCATCAAAATTGAACGTCCAAGAAGCTATCGATGTGTACCCAAAAATAATCGAAAATGTTGCTAGAATTGTAACCGCTTTACCGCCGACACAAGTCAGTGTCGAAAGATTGTTTTCTGCTCTGAAAATAATTAAGTCAGACCTACGTGCATCGCTTAAAGAAGATTTGATTGAAGCAATTCTATTTTTAAGAAATAATATATATTTTAAAAATTAAAACAGAAAACAATACATATTTTAAATAAGATTTTTTTTTGTTTTTTACTTTTTTTTTCTCATCTTTTAGTAAAACATAAATTTAATAGAATTAAATAAAAAAAAAATTTTATTTTATACATGTTGATGAATATAGGTCGGAGTCGGAGTCAGGTCGGAGTCGGAGTCGAGTCCAATAAAAGCCCGGAGTTGGAGTCGGAGTCGGAGTTGATCAATTTCGATACGACTCCACAGCCCTGGTTTTGACATTCAATAAAAAAATTTTTTATTTACAAAATACAAAATGGTTAAACCAGAGAAAATTGTTATTTTATGTTAAAGAAATTTTAATTAATATAAACTAAATATAATTTATAAATACACATATAAAATTGCAATTTTTTTTTCCTTTTTATTATATCCATCTTCAAAATATTTCAAAATCTGGTAAGCTTCTTATAGAGGATGCAAAAAATTTTGCATCTAAAATGACCGAAAGGGAGAGCATGTCATGAATACGATATATGTATTTCTTCAACCAATCAAATGTTTGCATCCGGATGCATGCATCTCATGTGAACTTACCCTTATAGTTACTTTCTTGGATATTTTCAAATGTTTGATGGATATTGTTTTAGCACATATTATTTTTGTATCTTCTGCCTATGCTCTAACATTTTCGTAGATATATCGGTCTAATGAAAACCAGCCTTTCAGCATTTACCCTTTCACGGACATTGACGGCTATACACGTCACCTCGAGTTTTTTAGTAGGACATGACGTGTATAGACGTCTAAATATTTTTTACTCATATAGTCATGACGAATATAGCCGTCTTATAAAGTATGAGTTTAAATGGTGTGTTTACCTTAAGTGTACCGTAGAGTATGCATACAAAAGTATTAGTGCGAATTATAATACTAAAGAAATTTAAATTTTATCAGCCGTTAAAAAATTATGAATTTTAGATTTTGGGGATATCCCGAAAAGCATGACGTGTTCCGTCATTCTCTAATAAGAATTTTTTCAGTATAAAAATATGTGTGTATCTGAATAGCTGCATGACAATTTAGTAGAAAAAAAAAAATCTCTTTGTGTCTTTTTTTGCATATTTTAACTCTTAGAAAATGTCATACGAAAAACAAAAAGAATTCATAGAAAAATATTTGCCGAAGAAGATTCTGCTGAAAGTTATGACGAAATAGATTCATCAGAACCGTTTAAGGATGAGGGAGAATATTCAGGCCGTGATCGCAATTATAATCCTGAAGAAACATCTTCAGAAACGGAATCTATCAGCTCAAAGGAAAATGAAAATGTAGTTTTACTTGATGTGAGAAGTTCTTATGATGAAGAAGTGAATATAGGGAATACTGGAGAAAATTTGGGAGTTTTGGCAGATGATGTTTGGACATCAGATACTGAAAGTATTCCAGATTTTTTTTTGATAGTAGTAAATCGGGAATACAGATTACTATACCAGAAAATCTCTTGCCCATTGACATATTTTTAAAACTTTGCACGTCCGAAATTTTATCTAATTTTTTGAGTGCACCAATAAATACGGAAAAAATTTGTTAACACAAATTGGACCAAAAACAAGAAATGCTCGTTTCAAATCATTCCGTGAAACCAATCAAGAAGAAATTAAACAATTTTTTGGCCTGTGTTTATTGCAAGGGCAAATCAAATTTCCTACAATACGCAGTATGTTCAGCAAAAATCCTCTGTACTATCATCCAATTTTCCGTTCTGTTATGTCTGGAGTACGATTTGAGCAGCTCTTACGCTGCATTAATTACGAAATGTTTCCAAATGAAAATGATAAACTATCAAAAGTATGTGAATTGCTAAATACAATAATTAGTAATTTTTCAAAATCATATTACCTAGAAGAATCGTTGTCTTTAGACGAGTCGTTATTGCTCTTTAAAAGCCGTCTTTCTTTCCGGCAATATATTGAGGGAAAACGGGCAAAGTATGGAATCCAATTTTTTGAATTGTGTACCCCAGATGGATTTACTTTAAACCTTGAACTATATAAAGAGAAGCTTAATCAAGACCCACATGAAAATAAGAAAACTGATGCCTTGGTTTTTCGACTTATGGCCCCTCACTTAAATAAAGGTCATCATATATACATGGACAACTTTTATAATAGTGTTCACTTAAGCCAGGGTCTACTCAAATGTAAAACACATTCCACCGGAAGCTTAAGATTCAACAGAAAAGGAAACCCTTCTGCTGTGGTAAATCAAAAATTAAAAAAAGAGGGTTATAAGTGGCAAAGGAATAGAAAAATATGTGTCAGCAAATGGAGGGATAACAGAGAGGTGTTCTGTATAACAACAGATTATAAGCCTGAATTAAAGGAATGTAAGAATCGATACGGGAAAATTAAAATGAAACCTGTGGAAGTAGAAGCATATAATTCCAACATGCCAGGTGTTGACAAAAATTATCAAATGGTCAGTTATTATTCGAGAACCATACGTTGGCACGAAGAAGTAATATTTCATCTTTTAGATGTTGCTATATATAATTCTTACTATATATATAAAAAACATTTAAAAAATAAAATGTCGTTAATTGAATTTAGAGAAAAGTTAATTTGTTCTTTATTGGGAATCAAAAAACCAGAAGCTTTTAATGAGATAATATACTCCCAAAATCAAGATTGTCAACAAAAGAACGACGCAACATTTTCAAGAAAAAATACCATGTAATACAGAAAAACAAAAAAAAACAAATTTTTTACGTTGTAGACCGTGTTACAAAGAGAACATAAGACGCGAAACTTCTTACCGTTGCAAAATATGCGCTGACAAAACTCCGTTTGTGCAGGTTTATGTTTTGAAAAGTGGCATACGACTGAAATTTTGAATTAAATTTTATTTTTTTGTTGAAATTTTTACATTTAATACTTTGAAATATGAATGGATATTGTTTTGTTTTTTAATTTTAATACAAAAAGTTCAAAAACTGAATGTAATTTTGTGAATTATATATTTTTTGAATCAATTATAGTATTTTATTTTATAGCAAATAATTAATATTTCTAAATGTATCTTGACGTGTATTGCAGTCATGTATCTTTTCAATACATACTAAAGTTTTTCCTAGTGCGTAGACGTATATAGCCGTCATGACGTCTATTTGCGTAATGAAGCACTAGATCGATCATTTGATATAGAAAAGCTCACGACAGAAATAAACGTCAAAAATTAAATACTATTTTTAAATACTAGTTAATTTTCTTTATCAATTTCCAACCGTTTGCTGTTTTCAGAATTTTTCTATTCTACGAATTTGATTTTGAAAATTTGGACGAATTTGATTTTGAAAAAAGACAAATATAATGTTTGGAGTGAAAAGAGTATATTAGAGTCAAAATTCATAAATTAATAAAAAACTTTAATAAAAAAGTTAAAGAATTTGATATAAGACATAAAATGTTAAGTGTTTAACATTTGTAAAAAACAAATACATATATATAATACATTTTAAAATCCTATTTTGATTCCTTATACATTTCTTTACAGCTTCAAATGATTTGTTTCAGTAAATCGTTTTTAAAATTTTGGATTAAATATTCTAAAGCAAAAAATATTTTTTTGTTCAAATCTTAAAACTACAATTTATTTAAATTTATTTTGCGTTTTACACTTTCGACACACTTTGTTGTATAGTGAGATTTCATATGCCTATGCCAAATCGTTTCATACCAGTTTTTTGTCTTTTTTTCACATGACAAACTCTTATACTTATTAGTATTACTATCGATTTCTTTCAATTTGGTTGTTTTTTTGTTTTTCGTTTTTTCTAATAGCATAGAAATTTTTGATCACGGCGTGAGAGTGGCCCATTTTATTGTAATAGATAATCTTTGGTTTTCATAGCTGTAAAAATGCCGTTATTTTACAAATTTTAAATTTACTAAACCAACCGCAAAGTTTTACAGTGTAAAAAAATGTTGTGCTTTGATAGTATTTGTAAAAAGGGGTAAACTGCTGAACATTTTTTATAGGGTCGTATAATGTAATCATGTACATAAGCAAATACATATTTTATCATGTACTTTATGTACATGTAAATGTGTTCGAAATTAAATAAGCTAATTTTGTGTAAAATATAATAGCACTTGATATTACCATAGTGTACTTATATATACGAGTATGTACATATATTAATTAATGCATACATATGTAAATAAAAAAAAAGTAAAGGAACTTTTATTTTGTGAAGACTTTATAATTTCTAATTTTTGGCTATGCAAATAAAGGCTGATTTTCATTGCAGCGATTTATCCACGAAACTGTTAGAGCATAAAAACCAGATACAAAAATCGCACGTAAATTGTTTGGAGTTGGATTTTTTGCTGAATTTTATCGGCGATTTTTCTGAATAAACTAAAAAAATTTGAATTCACATAAAACTTCGCTTCACATAAAAAAATCCGCACACTACTTTATATTTTTCTTAAAAGTTGATATTTCAATTTTGAAGTATCAAACAAAAAAAAAAACAAGTAAATGTAACAGTAAGTCGATGTAACCGACTTATTTATACCCTATACCTAAAAAATTCAAATTAAATTAAAAATCCATAAATTATTTTAGTTATAGGTATTTAATATAAGCTAAAAAAATAAATGCTTTTACAACCTTTGTACAAAATTTCAGGTTTCTATCTTTATTAAATTCAAAGATATGCTTGTTAGGTCTTGGGAAGTGTGTGAAGGCACCGTGACCATCTCCCCAATTCATCCCAAATTTTAAGGACATTATCAGAACAGGATAGAATACCCTTATATCAAATTTCAAGTTTTTATATTTATTAATTTCGAAGATATGCTTGTTCGGTTTTGGGAGTTGTGTGGGAGATACCCGAACAACCATTCCAATTCATCTGAAATTTTAGGCAAATAAGGGATTCAGGAAACAACACCATCGTATCAAATTTGCAGTTTCTATCTTTATTAATTTCGAAGATATGCTTGTTTGGTTTTGGGAGTTGTATGCGAGGTACCCGACCAACCACTCCAATTCATCTGAAATTTTAGGCAAATCATGGATTCAGGAAACAACATCCTAGTACCAAATTTGAAGTTTCTAATTTTATTAATTTCGAATATATGCTTGTTTGGTTTTGGGAGTTGTGTGGGAGGTACCCGAACAACCACTCCAATTCATCTCAAATCTTAGGGATATCAGGGATTCAGTAAAACACATCTTCGTTCAAAGTTTTAAGTTTCTATCTTTATTAATTTCAAAGATATGTGTATTCGGTTTTGGGAGTTGTATGGGAGGTACCCGAACCCATGGACCTATTTTGTCCGGATTCGAACTGAGCCTTCCTTTCGTAATTAGTAACCTACTATATAAATTTCATCAAGATAGCTTCACTAGTTTTTGAGTTATCGTGCGAACGGACGGACATAGCTAAATCGACTCAGGAGATGATCCTGACTCAGAATATATATACATGTCCATATTAACTCGCTTCCTTTTGGTGGTTACAAACACCATACCAAAGTTAATATACCCTATACTTAATGTGTAGGGTATACAAAATATTGTAATATTGCTTGAAACCTTTGTAAAAAATTTTAAGTTTCTATCTTTATTAATTTCGAAGATTGTTAGTCCATGGGAGGTGTGTGTCAGGTACCCGAATTGCCACTCCAATTCATCAAATCCATCTCAGGAACATAAAGAAAACATGCCAGAACACCGTTGTACTAAATTTAAAGGTTCTACTTTTGTTGGTTTTGGAGATATGCTCGTTGCTCTTGTGCTCGTCCGGAAGTTTCCAAAATACGAACCCATGGTTCAAATTCTTTCAAATGTCAGTTTCCAATTTTAAAGAAAAGGAAACATAACAGCACACTCTTGTACTAAAAATAAAGGTTCTATCTTTGTTGGTTGTGGAGATATACTCGTTTGCTCTGGGGTTCGTCCGCAAGCTTCCAAGATAAAAACCCATGAAAAAAAAACCCAAATCCTCTCAAATTTCAGAGACTTAAATAAATCACGAAAGAACACGACTCTGCCAAATTTAAAGGTATATCTTAGTTGGTTTTGGAGATAACCTCATTTGCTCTGGTGCTCGTTCGGAAGCTTCCAAAATCCAAACCAATGGACCAAATCCTCTTAAATGTCAGAGACATAAATCGAACGGGAGGGAACATCATTGTACAAAATTTAAAGGTTCTATCTTTGTTGATTTTGGAGATAATCTCGTTTGCTCTGGGGCTCGTTCGGAAGCTTCCAAAATCCGAACCCATGGACCAAATCCTCTCAAATTTCAGAAACCTAAATCAAACACCATTCTGCCAAATTTAAAGGTTATATCTTTGTTCTTTTTGGAGATAATCTCATTTGCTCTGGAGCTCGGTCGGAAGCTTCCAAAATCCAAACCCATGGACCATATCCTCTTAAATTTCAGAGACATAAATCAAACGGGAAGGAACCTCATTGTAAAAAATTTAAAGGTTCTATCTTTGTTGGTTTTGGAGATAATTTCGTTTGCTCTGGCGCTCGTCCGGAAGCTTCCAATACACGAATCCATGGTTCAAATTCTTTCAAATGTCAGTTTCCAATTTTATAGAAAAGGAAACAAACAGCACACTCTTGTACTAAAAATAAAGGTTCTATCTTTGTTGGTTGTGGTGATATACTCGTTTGCTCTAGGGCTCGTTCGGAAGCTTCCAAGATCCGAACCCATGGACCAAATCCTCTTAAATTTCAGAGACATAAATCGAACGGCAAGGAACATCATTGTACAAAATTTAAAGGTTCTATCTTTGTTGATTTCGGAAATAATCTCGTTTGCTCCGGAATCATTCGGAAGCTTCCAGAATCCGAACCCATGGACCGATTTGGTCCAGATTCTAACTTAGCCTTCCTTTCGTAATTAGTAACCTACTATATAAATTTCATCAAGATATTTTATTAGTTTTTGAGTTATCGTGCGAACGGACGGACGGACGACGGACATCGTTAAATCGACTCAGGAGGTAATCCTGATTCAGAATATATATACATGTCCATATCTAACTCGCTTCCTTTTGGTGGTTACAAACACCATAACAAAGTTAATATACCCTATACTTTAGGTGTAGGGTATAATAAGTAAGTATAAAATATGTCTTATAAATTATAATTAACATCATATTGTAATATACTTATAATAAAATAACAAGTAAATGTAACAGTAAGTCGATGCAACCGACTTATTAATAACCTACACCTGAATAATTCGAATTAAATTAAAAATCCATAAGTTTTTTTGGCAGGTGCTTGAACTTCTTGCCTTTTCTATCTTATTCAACTCGAATTTCAGGAAAGTAAAATGAGGCATCCTCTTGGGATATGCTTGGCACCTTTGTAAAAAACAAAATTTTAAGTTTTTTTAAGTTTCTATCTTTATTAATTATTGTTAGTTCTTGGGAGGTGTGTGTTAGGTACCCGAATTGCCACTCCAATTCATCGAATCCATCTCAGGAACATAAAGAAAACATGCCAGAACACCATTGTACTAAATTTAAAGGTTCTTTGTTGGTTTTGGAGATATGCTCGTTGCTCTTGTGCTCGTCCGGAAGTTTCCAAAATACGAACCCATGGTTCAAATTCTTTCAAATTTCACTTTCCAATTTTACAGAAAAGGCAACATAACAGAACACCTTTGTACTAAAAATAAAAATTCTATCTTTGTTCGTTGTGGAGATAATATCATTTGCTCTGAGGCTCTTTCGGAAGCTTCCAAAATCCGAATCCAAGGACCAAATCCTCTCAAATTTCAGAGACCTAAATCAAACTTGAAAGAGCACCATTCTGCCAAATTTAAAGGTTATATCTTTGTTGTTTTTGGAGATAATCTCATTTGTTCTGGAGCTCGTTCGGAAGCTTCCAAAATCCAAACGCATGGACCATATCCTCTTAAATTTCGGAGACATAAATCAAACGGGAAGGAACATCATTGCAAAAAATTTAAAGGTTCAATCTTTGTTGGTTTTGCAGATAATCTCGTTTGCTCTGGGGCTCGTTCGGAAGCTTCCAAAATCCGAATCCAAGGACCAAATCCTCTCATATTTCAGAGCCCTAAATCAAACTTGAAAGAACACCATTCTGCCAAATTTAAAGGTTATATCTTTGTTGTTTTTGAAGATAATCTCATTTGTTCTGGGGTTCGTTCGGAAGCTTCCAATGTACGAATCCATTGTTAAAATTCTTTCAAATATCAGTTTCCAATTTTATAGAAAAGGAAACATAACAGCACACTCTTGTACTAAAAATAAAGGTTCTATCTTTGTTGGTTGTGGAGATAATCTCGTTTGCTCTGGGGCTCGTTCGGAAGCTTCCAAGATCCAAACCCATGAACCAAATCCTCTCAAATTTCAGAGACTTAAATAAAACATGAAAGAACACCACTCTGCCAAATTTAAAGATTATATCTTTATTGGTTTTGGAGATAATCTCATTTGCTCTGGTGCTCGTTCGGAAACTTTTAAAATCCAAACCCATTGACCAAATTCTCTTAAATTTCAGAGACATAAATCGAACGGGAAGGAACATTTGTGAAATTAAATTACAAAAGCTTTTTTGTGAAAATTAATACAAAAAAAAAAAATTATACATTTGAATAAATTTATGAAAAGTATATTTATGAATTGGTTAGAATTAATTGTCTGAGGTCAGTAAATTGAAAAAGTGTTGATGTAAAGTGTTTTTGAAGCTATTTCTGGAAATTGTTGAAGAATAGAGATAACTGATTTTATTGAATGTAATACAACATCTGTTTATCGGTTCATTTCTTCCGTATTCTGTACTGTGTTTATATTCCACTAAAAATTTCGTGTATCTTGTTTGTCTAACTCTATCATTAATTCTAAATTTGTTATTAAGAGATTGTATAGCAATATTATTATTTAGAATGTCAAAAGTAACACATGATGAAAAAATTTGTCTACGTTAGGACAAGGGGAGCATGTTTAAGAATTTAAGTCTTGTTGTGTAGCTAGGAAGATTTAAAAAGTTTGAAGGGTTATATTGGTTTCTTAATGCAAATAGAAGAAACTGTTTTTGAACTGATTCAATTTTGTTAGAATGAACCTGAAAAGCTGGATCCCATATAATGCTACCGTATTCTAATATAGAACGAACTAGCGAACAATATAGTGTTTTTGTCACAGCTAAGTCACTAAATTCTTTAGCTCTTCTCTTAATGAAACCTAACATTTTATTTGTTCTTGAAATTAAGTGGTCATAGTGCAGATTAAAGGTAAGTTTATTATCAAGTAGAATTCCAAGATCAGTAATACTAAAAACCCTTTCAAGTATTAGATTATCTATTCTGTAGTCATACAGTAAAGAAGAACGTTTACGGGTAAAACTGATAACCTTGCATTTCAGTATATTGAGCTCTAATTTATTATACACCAATCATGTAATGATGATAAGATTGATTGAAGTAAAGCTGCATCAGAACTGTCATTTACGACTTGATATATTTTTAGGTCGTCATCAAAGGCTATGTGCGGTATGGCACCCAAATATTCTGAAAGAGATAAGAGATAAATATAAGAGATCGGAGATAAATATATTGAATAAAAGTGGCCCTAAATGGCTACCTTGAGGTACACCAGAAGTAACCTCGATTATATTGGACAATATACCTTGATATTTAACGTTTTGTGTCCTTTCTGATAAATAAGAGTTAAGCCATGCAAGAAAAGAACCCGATATGCCAAAAGTTGTAAGTTTGTTTAGCAAAGTGTAATGATCTACACGATCGAATGCTTTGCTAAATTAAGTATAAATTGCATCAACTTGATATCCTTTCTCCATTTTATTCAGGATTTCAGATGTGTATAACATAAGGTTCGTTGTAGTGGAACGACCCTTTCTGAAACCGTGTCTTTGTTCGTTAAGTTTGGCATTTATTACAGGAGTAATTTTATCGACAACAATTTTTTCGAATAATTTTGGAATAGTCGATAGAATGGCTATACCTCGATAGTTTTCTACTGATGATCGTTCACCTTTTTTGTAGATGGGAGTTAAATGAGAGGATTTCCACACATGTGGAAAAACACCATTCGAAAGCGATTTATTTAAAATGAAATGAAGAGGAGTAATTAGATAATGAGCACAGCTATATAAAAAGAGTGGAGGGATTAGGTCAGGTCCGGCCCTCTTCTTTCTGTCAAGGCTCATAATAGCTTCATAAATGTCCCTTTCGGAAAGATATAGATCTGTAATTAACAAATTTGAGCTATTAGGTAAAGAAATAGCAGATATATCAAATTGTTCTTTTGGACGATAAACTTTTTGAAAACTGTCAGAAAAAAGGTTACAAATTGTTTTCGGGCAAGAGGAAAAAGTATTGTCCTTGAACATTGAATTAGGGTAGCCGAATATTTTTCGTTTAATGTTGACAAATTCGAAAAATGTTTTGGGATCACTAATTAATTTGTTACCTATACTAATGATATAGTTTTCATAGGCTGTATGAGCTTTCAGTTTCAATTCATTTGCAACCAGTTTGTACGAATTCAATAAGTTATCGTTAGGTGCTATTGTGTGTTTAATTTTCTTGTATATTTTATTGCGCTGGTTACGCAAAGTCCTAAGTTCTCTATCTAACCATGGTTCCGTTGTTTTGTTTTTCTTACGGATTTTAGGTACAAAAACATTTATAATTTCAAAAAATTTTAAATAAAAGATAGAGATTATTGAGTTGATATCCTGTTGTACTAACAGTTCGTCCCAGTTAGTAGATGATAAAGCATTATTAATGCTTTGGTAGTCAGCATTACGGAAATCATATACAATTTCATTATTGTAAGTTTTGCTCGAGAGTGGAATGAAAGTAGAGAACTCAAAGATGATTGCGTTATGAAGATTACTGTTAGTAAAAAAATTATCTGCATCATCAGCTAGCTTTACCACCACTCTATCATATGCGTTTGAAAATGCAAGATCTAACCATTTATTATTGTTGTTGGGATAACTAATAATCTGCTGTAAATCATTGCCATAAAACTCAATAATAAGACCGAAATCAATCTCATCCTGGAAGTTAATTGGTAATAGCAAATCGTCAGAATCATCAACAACAAAAGAAAGAGCCGCTCGATTGAAATCGCCAAAGACGAAAATTGAGTCCTCCTCTTGCATATTTAAAATGATATTATGATATACACTATAAAATTCAGAATAAGAGGAATTGTCAGAGTTCGGAGGGAAATAAATAATACCTAGGTATAAGTTATTCGTACCTAAATTAATTTTAATAAATTGGTGTTCAAATGATTGAAAAGTACTAGTAATCACAGGTACACTAGGTAAGTTATTACCTACGGCAAATAATACACCACCACCTCGCGAACTATTAGTTAACTGATAATTACGTTCGCTCCTGTAAATGGACCAATTACCATCAAGAATTTCTTCGTTTCTAAACGATTCATTAAGCCATGTTTCAGTTAGAGCTAGTACATTAAAATTGCATCAATATAAAGTTTTTTAAGCATTCCTCTCATACCACTACAGTTATGATAAAAAATTTTAATGTTATTTATCTGGTTAGTATTTTGAGAGGTTTTTATTTTATTTAACGAGTTAGATAAAGAGATGAGATTTGCATATTTACTTGGAGTTCGAACGAAAAAACTGGTTGTAGTTCTCACGAGATTGATTTAGGTGATTATAGTAATTACTGTCGCAATGACTACAATAAGCCTTAAGGTCCTCTTCAACCTCTTTTGTTGTGAAGCCTATATCTTTGTGGTATCTAAGGTAAAGATTATACAAATCTTTGAAGTTAGATGGTAGGCCCTCATTGTGGATGAGAACAGATAAATGATTTCTAGTTTTACCCTCTATAACGCGATTATATGAATCGTTATGTAAATAAGCAAGGAAAAGTCTTACATTATGAAGAATTTTCTTAGAAGCTGTTTTTTTTTTATTATTAAATACTATAGTAAAAAATTATACATTAATATAATATAGCTAATATACATATACTTATACACATATACACACACACATTCAGTATTACACATACGTATTAACTGTATGACTATGATATTATTATTTTTATTATTTATTCATTTATTTATATTAGTATTACATAGATAAATGTAATGCAATATTATTGAACCATCGGCTACCTAGGCCATTATAGGTTTTTTATACTACGAGTATTATTAAATTATATACTAATATTATTTATTTTTTTATTTATATACTATATATTTACATTATATTTGATCGCAAGGGGGGTATGTAAAGAAAAAAACACTTACGACCTGTGCATGGATCGAACCCACACTCCTTCGGTTAATACCCCACATGCCTGCCCGCTAGGCCACCGAAGCCCCTATTATTATTTATATTTTATATCATTATATAGTATTTTTATATTATGGCTTATAATTGATAGTACTATTGATTTATAGATTGAAATTCGTAGCACAATTATTCTCACTTTACTTTTGAATAGTTTGAAAATAAGGATTAGTTTTAATTCTTCTGGCAACTCGTTATAGGCTTTTAGGCAATTATACAAACAATTGTTTTTTTGATGACTAGTTCTAAAGAATAATAATAATAATCTAATAAAATTTTGATTTATTCCTATTGTTATGAATGTAAATTTCTACTGTTCTATTTAATAGGAAACAGTATTTTATCTGGTTATCAACATGATTTATGTGTTTTATCTGGTTGCATGAAGCTCCAAATTAATAATGTTTGTTAAACTGATATATTTATCTATGTACAGATGATCTGTAGGGTGAAGAATAGTAAAACTTTGAGCAATTTTTATACATTTTTTATAAATTACATCCAGCTTGTTTAAGTAAATTTGTGGAGCTCTACTCCAAATAGGATTTAGATAACAAATATGTGATTGAATATAAGAGAAAAGATTGTAAAAATAGCGTTATCGGTTAAAAAATTGCGTAGTCTTTTCAGAATAAATATATATGGGGTAATATTTTTAATCACTTTTTCTATGTGGTAGTTCCAATTAGATCTACTATCTAAGACTCTTGTCTAGATAATTAAATTTCTTAACAATTTCTAAATATTCATTTTTGTATGCGAAAAGGTTTTAAAGACTAAACGATTTATTTAATTTAACGATTAATTGGAGATCATATGGAATAGATGTAAATATAGACTCTTCAGATCTATCTGCATATTTGAGACAGCATCGTCGGCAAATAACTCTAGTTCGCCCTTTAGGTTTAGATGAGTGATATCATATATATACAGTTTGAATAGGAGTGGCCCTAATATTCAACCTTGTGGTATGCCTTTAATTATCACCATTTGAACACGATTCTGTAGGTGCGTTTTAAAGAAAGCTAGTTGATCGGGAGTAAAATTCAATTTAGAAAGTTTTAATAATAGAATGTCGTGGCCCACGCAGTCAAGAAAAACACAACTGAAAAAAGAAAAGAAATAACCTAATGTTATTTTAATTACTTTTTCAAATATTATGGTAAAAGCAATCAATAGGGATACATGGCGATAGTTTGAATAATCTGTGGCCATCAATCCGGATAGATAAGGGATTGAAACACTTTATTAATAAATTTGACTACAACTGCCGTCAAAATTTCGGCGAATTTTTATATAAATTTTGTGGAAATGTTATCATATTCGGTTGCTGATGCAGAATTTAATGATTTTATAACAGCGGATACTTCTTCACCATTCACCAGGAAATAAATCAAAATTATTGAAGATATTTCTATTAAATTGATGCATATAGTTTAAGTCAATGTTATCTGTTGGAATATTTAACACACTTGTAACGTTTAGGAAGTATTCGTTAAGCACTGTTGCAATTTCATTTTCATGTTCAAAAACTTTGTTGTTATAATTAATTACCTTAATCAGCCTATTTAAATCGGAATATTACTTGTATTAAAAATTATTTTTTTATAAGTATCCCATAGTTTTTTATTACTACTAGCAAAATATTTTTTTTTACTTCCATTATTAATTTTTTAACCCTCAATTTCTAACTTGTTAAATAATGTGGTAACATGGATATTATCTGGATTTTTTTCTTATATTTGAAAAAGGAGTCTCTTAATTTAATTTCTTTCAATATTTCATCAGTAATCCAATTTTTTTTCCCCTATTTTTTGCTAAGAAAATTTCCGTGTTTACATTGCTTAATAAGGTATTTATATACGAGCTTACATTAGTGCTTATATTGTATCTAATAGATTTAAGTTAATATCACCGAGAATTAGCGTTTTCTTAAATTGATATGTGATTGCATCTATTTTGTTAATAAAAGAGTCAATGAGTGATTCATGAGCTCTATATATACCGAAAATATTCAAATTCTGTTTCACTAATTTCACTCCTAGGATATTACTGTTTTCAAATTCCTCACAATAAATTTGATAACTACTAATCTCCTCATTAACGTAGATGGCAACACCTCCATAAGTCCTTAATAAGCATTAAAGTCCTGAATGTTAAAGAAATTATTTTCAGTATTATGTATTCAAATTTCTGTTAGAACAATAACGTGGATACTGAAATACTGAATTTGATAGTTTCAATTAATGGAAAGTAAATGTATATAAAGTGTGAAATTGAGAATATCGGCTACTATGTGTTTAGTATTGTGTTTTGATTCTATAAATATATAGAACATAATATAATAGATAATAAAAATATTGTGTGTTATGTATAAAATGTTGCCATAATATAAGGTTTTAACTAGTAAATAAGTAAATTTCTGTGTTTTAATATTAATATGAATTATATATATTGTATATAAGTATTATTTGATTTAAGTAGCATGTTATATTGTAAGCAATGAAGAATTTAATATCACGATTTGACTTAAAGGAAAATAAAAATATACTAAATGCTGGTGGGTGAAAATAAATAAGTGGTAATCTTGAGGTAATAACTTGTGAATTCTGGGTAAAAATTGATTTAAATTTATAAAAGAAATTTTTTTTATAATCAAAAAGCTTGAAGTGTAAAATGATCCATATGTATCAAAAAGAGTGCTTTAAAAAGGTATATAAATGAAATAAAAAATTAAAAAAAAAAAATATTGCACATATAAATATATAGTAGGCTAATACTCAACCTTATATTATGGTATATGTACCTAAATATTATATGGTAAGTAAATATATAAAAGTTTTTTTGTTAACATAAATGTGTGAATATATATAGTACTAGGGGCCCCTGTTAATGTGTAGTCAAATTCTTTGTTGAATCCCAATTCATATAATAGACAGTTTAGAAAAACAGAATTTATGGAAAAAGTACAATCCGTAAAAACTCAGAAAGCAAAACCAAATCAGAAAACAAAAGCAAAGTCACATCACTAACAGAAATTATTTTTAAAATTACGCCAAAACAGAATTAAATTGTATAAAGAGCCTGTAGTTGGTGTTCGTATATTTCGATTATTTGGTATTGTGAGTGAGGACGCCTATTATGTCTTTTTATTTATCGAGTTCGAAATAAATGTTTTAAAAGTACTTGTGGAAAACAGAATAGGTATCCGTAAAACATTCGTAAAATGCACAAAAAAAGTTTGAAGCAAAATTCAGTTAAATTTTTTTATAAGCCACGTTGTCTGTAACAATATTGCCATTGTTCGATTTACTTTGCCCTAATGTGAAAAATTTTAAATCTGAAAAGGTCGTATATTTGACGTACAGTTGATTAAGATTGTACATGGAACGGAGGGCGAGAAAACCGTACAAATATAGGGTGTTCAAAATTGAGGTATGATTTTAATTTTAATAAAAAAAGACTTTTTTTTTGAAATATTAAATATATTTTTATTTTAATTTATTACAAATAGGTTCCGGTTAATAATGAAAAATTATGTCGGCCAAGTGGCCCCCTCTACTACTTCGGCAGGCTTCCAATCTTTTACCAAAATTCTGAATCACGTTGTCAATAAACTGTTCTCAATGGTTGAAATCTGCTCGATAATGTTGTTTTTAAGCTCTTGAATTGTTGTGGGATTATTGCTGTACACTTTCGATTTCACAAAACCCCACAAAAAAAAATCCAACGGTGTCAAATCGCACGATCTTGGTATCCTCCTCTACGAGAAATAATGCGATCTTCGAACTTTTCCTTCAAAAGATCCATTGTTTCTCTTGCTGTGTGGCAAGTGGCACCGTCCTGTTGAAACCACATATTCTCTACGTCCAAATCATCAATTTCCCGCCACAAAAAGCTTCGGATCATCTCTCTATAGCGATTTTCATTGACCGTAATCGCATTTCCATTTGCGTTTTCAAAAAAATATGGTCCGATGATTCCTCCTGACCACAAACCACACCAAACCGTAACCTTTTGTGGATGTACTGGTTGCTCTAAGATAACCCTTGGATTCTCTTCACCCCAAATGCGGCAATTCTGTTTATTGACGTAGCCATTGAGCTGGAAATGAGCTTCGTCGGTGAAGATTATTTTGCTAAAAAAATTCTCATTTTCTTCTTGTTTTTCGATTGCCCAAGAAACGAATTGCCGACGTAATGCATGGTCAGTTGGTTTTAATTCTTGCGTCAGCTGGATCTTATAAACCTTTAAATGGAGATCATGATGCAAAATGTTGAATAATGTGGATGGTTTGATGTTTAATTGCTGCGAATGATGACGAATGGAAGTTTTTGGATCTTCTTCAACACTTCTGCTCACAGCTGCTACATTTTCGGTTGAACGGCCACTACGTTGATAAATGTTGCCTCTGTTATCAAGAACAGATCCAGTTTCTAGAAATTTATCAACCATTAGCTTTAACCCTGCATAAAATTGACATACAAAATATTTAAAAATAAAAATTTATTCAAATTTAATTTTGGTTGTAAGAACTGCTGTATGCTAAAATATAAGTACTTATATGAGAAGAAATTGAATTCAAAAAAGAATACAATTAGAAAAGTTTTCTAATCGCTTCAAATAATATACAAACATTCATACATAAATGCAACAATTTAATACAAAAGTACAAAACCAAAACAATTAGATATTTGAATTTTACATACCTAGATATAGATACATATTGATTATTAATTTCAGATCAATATCATTCATCATTATTTAAAATTTCAATACATATTGTGATAAATGATGATTTTTATCAATTTTTAAATTTTGTTCATTATACATGCATAAGTTAAAGTACATTACATACATATAGCCAAAAAATAGCCGAGCCGCTGAGGTCGAGCCTACATTGAGCCGCTGAGGTCGAGTCGTGAGTACCTACTTGAGACTCGAGAGCAAAAAAAACAAAACCACAATTTTTAAGAGAGTAAGTGAGAATATCTCTTATAATTTTGTGTTTTTATTTTTTATTTTGTTGTGTACGTTTTGTTACTATACTACCGACTATCGTAGGTACCATATTACTGTAGGTACTGTATATATGAAATTTGTTGTTTATGTTTTATTATTAATATGTATAGGTTTTGTAGTAGAAAAATCGTAAAAAATATGTAGTTACTGATGTTCAAAGCTTGAAACGGAATTCATAATACGTAGTGTGTGGCTGAAAATTACTAATATATAATTATAGATATAATGACAAGAATTATAATATAAAGGTTAGTAGTATTTATGCAATGCTTTTTAAAACTTATTGTTATATTTTTAATTAGAAAAATTATTTTTAATAAAAATAACATCATTTCGATTTTGTATTTCGTAAACCTTTGCAATGTCGGCCTTCCTGATATATATGGTATTATCTTTAATCGACAGGAGTAGTTAACCCTGCATTTTGGGATGGGTAAAAAACAACACATATCGCAAATGTAGGTCATGCTTGGTTAGTAGGTCAAGAACTTGTTTTTATTGCTTTGCTTGGTTAGTGCTTTAGTGTTTTTTGCTTTAATGCTTGGTTGTAGGTTAACAACTTGTTTTGATTGTTTTGGTTTAGGTGTTAAGTTAGGTTGTATGTGTGGCTTGTTAACTTATAAGTTCCAAATTGTTGTATATTAGTAAGTCAAGTGTTAAGCAATTTAAAGTAGGTTGGCTTAATAAACAAAATTGTTTACCCGGTTTAAATACTAGGCGCACATATAAAAAAGTAAGAAAATTTCTTATATGAAAATAAAAAACAGAAAACATTTTTAAAATTGATAAGCATCTTTAAAATTGAAAAGCAAAAAATTTTGCATTTAAAGGAAATTAAAATGTGTAGAGAAAAAAAAAAAGAAGACTTAAAATTTTTTTAAACATTCTAGTTTTAAAAGAAAAAAAATTAAGAATTGTTTTTGTTATTGTTAAATTAATATAGTCAAAGCAAGGAATTGAAATAATAAATGTTTTATTTAATGCAGGTGCGTATTATAGTTTTTTCAATTTTGTTTTTGGTCGTTGTACATAAAAAGAATAAAATGTAAAACTTGAATGATTCTATGATAGTATAGTTGCTTGTTTTCAAAAATTACAATATACAAGTAATAACGAGTTTATGTTAAGAATTTATTGTAAATTTATTAAGATTCTGAAAAATGTAATGATCATAAAAGAAATCGAAAGTATAGAATTGTATATACTTCGTATGTATATGTAAATAATGTCTACTGTTACATGTAGAATTTGTTTTCGTTTAAATCTTTATTACATTCTTAAAAATTTTAAATAAATATACAAACAAATATTTTTACATACAAATAAAAATGTACAAATTTGAATGAATACTATTTTGATTTGCTTATCAATAAGTGCTTTTTTCCTGTTAATATCCATACAGTAAAGAACTACCATCTTCATTACATTTTCATTTTTCCGATTTTGGTTGTTATTTTTTTATTTCGGGAATCGTAAGTACATCATGATTTTTATTTCGACGAATATTTTCGGAAATGACGTATGTGTCTGCATTATTCAATGAATTTAAAACTTCTTGCTTTATGCTATTAAAATTAATTTTAAGAGAAGCTTCATAACTAAGAGAGAATCCTTTAACTTTACAAACAATTTTTTCTGTATTGTCTTTTGTACAGTATTTTGTAGGAGTAGTTCTTGGGACCACCACTTACAAATTCTGTAATATAACTTCCTATACCATAACATTCTAATTTATCAGTCATGTCTCCTATAAATTCGCCTGTTTGTGGTTCATATTCTCACCATATGGTTCATATTCTACAACACTGAATCGGTGTTATCTCTATTATCCAGCTTCTCTATATAACTTTAAAGTTGAAGACGGGCATGCAGCGATACTTACGTTGTTTGAAGTTTGTTAAAGTTTGAAGTTTTCCTATATTTTTTCGAATTTTTTCATATTCAATAAATTTTTCAATTTTAGTTATTGAAACAAGTACACCTGGTAGACATAAATTATCACTGTTTTTTATTGTTATTATTCCTTTCCTTTTTAAGCATTCCTCTTTATAATTTGAATATTTATTATTTCTACCTCTACCAGTGAGTAATCTAACACGGGTAAGACTGTTAAACAGATATAGACGTAAAATAAAAATATTTTATAATAAATGAAACAAAAAATGTATTATAAATAACTACCTTCAGAACTACTTTGAAAAACATTAGAAATTACATCCTAAACGTCGCTAAATTTAAGTTCATGCGCGGATCTAAAACTGAGATACGCAGGATCTTGATGTTCAAAGCTTTCTGCACAAAATGTTAACCCAATCTTATCAGTGAAATTCGCATCTTTCACAGCAATCCTGATTATTTGATGTAGAATCCTTAATCCAGCTAATTGGTTCTCTATTTTCAGGTACGGATTTAATTACAAATTTTACTTTATGACTGTTCATATTAAACCGTTTAACAAATGTCGAATAATCGCTTTCTATTATGTAAGGTGTTATAGTTTCGGTAAGAACCTTTGTAAAATAATTTTTTCCGACATTTTCTTTATACGAATTTTAGATGTTAAATGCTTGAATAACAGAATAATATTAAATTTTCAATACAGATTTATTCTCTTAAATTAAAATGACGCTTTAATAAATGTTAGTTATTTTAACCAGAATCCCATCTTAATTCTATCTTAAGATGTAAATAGAAAATTGTATGCAACATTGTAATTTTCAAACTAGACTTTAATTTAAAACTTATCTTAAAGATATAAATTGTAATCAAATGACACTACAGTAAATTATATTTCTTTAATAATTCAATTCTCATCTTATACGTTTTAAATAGAAAACAGTATTACAACATTGTAATCAAACGGCAATTTAATAAATTATCCCTTTTCTGCATGGAAAATATTAGCAACATTGTAATCAACTGACATTTGTGATAGATTTTACCCTTTCCACTTAGAAAATATTTGCAAGAGTCTAACTAGTTCTAAAGTTTTTATTTTGTTTTAACATTATTCGAAATTTGTATATAAATATATCGAGATTTTATAAAAATATCAGTTTAATTTGAAACAAGCAGGAATGCACAGGAATTCGACAAGGTTTACATGTTGGATGACGTAAACATTTAAGCTCAAATTTCTACAAAAAAGAAGAAAGAAGATGGCGAAAATGCCGCTTTATCATGACCAGCAACAACAACAACAATAACAATAACAGCAACAGCAACATCATCAACAAGAGCAGCAACAACAACATTCATTTTATCAGCCACCAGAAGAAATCGAACATTTGCTGGCCCAGCATTATGCATATCACGAAACCACATCAAATTCCACCAGAAAAAGAAAACTAGTGGAATTATTTAATTCGAAAAAAACCTTTAAAAAAATTTTTAAAAGGTTAAAGATATGGAGCCAAGTATGCTCTATAAAATATATAAAATAAAAAAAATAATCACTGTTTACGGTGAAAAATGGGTCATCGAGACCCTAAACAATATTATATTTATACCGCAACAAAAAGTTGCGGTATTTGAAGATAACGATTTCGATGAGGAAATCGAAAAAAATACTTATTTACTTATTTTGTACTGTTCTAAATTTATTTTCATTTTTTCAAATGTTAGAATTTTATTTTGCAGATATTAAACAATATTTGTTGAATTTATTCATGTGTTATGTTTTTTGTTAAACCCAAGCCATTTAACAAAAACTTTATTGCCTTTTTTCTTTAAAATGTTCTCGAGAAGATATACGTTTGGATGTTTAACAGATGTGAATTCCTCCTCATTAAATTCATCAAATATTGAATCATTTTTATAATCAATCAGCTGATATGTGATCGGATAGTTACTGTTTACTTTGATAATTTTAAAAATTTCAGTTAACCAATTCCTATTGGTTGATAACCTTTTTTAAAAGTTTTTTTGTACTTACTTATTCTAACATAGTCTCGAACTTTATATTTAGCTTTTAGAGAAATTTTAGGTTGCATGTAAAAACTTTTAAAAAAAATTTTTCGTTTTTCTTAGAAATTTTTTCAGGGGGTAATTTAGTTGTTCTATGTTTAGTGGAATTATAGGTGTTTAATAAAGATTGCAATGTATTAATCTATTTGTAGTTACCTTGTAAACTAAATATTTTCCACATTATATTTTTCAAAGTACGATTAAAGCGTTCTACAATAGATGCTTTCATTTCTGTCCAAGACTGGGATATTTTCCAATAAGCTGGAAGGAAGCTAAGATTATTCCTATTTTAAAGCCCAATAAGATTCTGTTAACCTACAAAATTATAGGCCAATAAGTTTATTAAACATTTTCTCAAAAATAAAAAAAAAATAATAAAATTAACATTAGTTACTTATCTCGACAGGTACCATGTTCTACCTGAATTTCATAAAAGCAAATATTCCTAATAACAAATCGGTGTGCATGCTTGTGCTCGACATAAATTCGGCTTTTGATACAGTTTGGCATGACGGAATTATATTCAAACTTGCAAAGATGAAAGAGAATGAAAAAAACGCAGGAAAACCAATTGTATATATTTTACCAAAAAAAGAAAAGCTTGTTTTATTCCCTCATCAAACATCATGTTAGATACCACTCCCGTTAAATACCACAATGGAATGATTCAGTCAAATATTTGGGTTTATTCTTTGACAGTAGGCTAACTTTTAAGACTCACATAAGTCACACAATCAATAAATTAAATAATGTTACTAGAATATTATATCCCTTCATTAACAGAAAATCATTTCTTTCCAAAGCTAACAAATTAATAATAATGAAAATGGCATTCCAACCGATCATACTTTATGCCCTGTTTTCCATAATATAGCTCAATCCCATCTAAAAAAGCTACAAATTGCACAAAATAAAATACTAAAATTAATGCTAAATCTACCATTTTACTATCCAGCAAGAATACTTCACGAGCAAAATAAAGTTGACCTAGTTTCTGAGAAAATTACTCAAATAGTATTAAATTTTATTAACAAATGTACAAATGTAGATAATTCACAGATATATAACCTGTCATTATAATATTATGTTTACTAAATTTAAATTTAAAAGTAAGCAAATGAAATATTTATCTTAAGTTAAACTTAGTATTTAGTTTTAGAATAAATTATGTAGGATAGGTTAGAATAAGTTTTATATATATATACAAATGTTTAGGAAGGTTTTTCCTATTTTCCTTGAATTAAAATAATTTATAACAAAAATAAAATATACTCAAATTATAATTATAATAATGTCACAGCTGTAAAGATTAATCTAAAATCTCATCTTTGTAAAAATGAAATGTAAATAACTTGTAAAAATGTTTTGGTGTAAATAAATAAAATATATATATGTATATATAAAAACATTACTACCCGTTTTAATTTTAATTGGTTCAGCATAAGAATATTTAGAAAATATATCTATAGGGTTAATATATATTTAAAACCTTTGTTGAATTTTCCATAAGGAATCATTTCCACTAGATCCATTTGCCATGTATCATTTATTCCTTTCAGCTTGACTTTCCTTCTAAGATACTTTTTTCTGGCTAGTCTATGTATTTCTTTTACTATTTGAGATCTTGACATGATTTTTACACCATCTAACTAGTTTTAAAAATCCAATTTTACATTTCTTTATTTATATACTCTGGAAACTTTGAATTTTGACTGGGTTCTACAGTATATAACGCGGTTTAATTTTATTGGCAAATTATTATACCCGTATGAACTATGTTCAAGGGTATAATAAATTTGCCATTACGTTTGTGACACCTTAAAGGAGTCGAGCTAGATATAGTATCAAAGGTATGGATCGGCTCAGAATCGAATTTTTACGACACTTTTGCAAAATTGTTAGTTTTGCTATTTAAATCCAACATTTTCGGTCGGCGGGTTCGAGTAGCTGCCATACAACTTCTATCTTTATATAGAAATAACTCAGTATCTATTCAAGCTAGGTTTCTGAAATTTTGCAAGTGATGATCAAGTTTTATGGCAACAACTTCTGTAAAATTTGGTGGTGTGGTGGTGCGGCGGGTTCGGTTTAGTAAAGAGGTGTCGAGTTACATTGCAACAACTTTTGTAAAATTTGGTTGGTCTAGAGCAGCCGGTCCAGGCTTCTTGCACCTCTTGGAACTTAATAAAGCTAGGTTTCTGAAATTTTGCAAATGATGATCAAGTTTTATGGCAACAACTTCTGTAAAATTTGGTGGTGGTGGTGCGGCGGGTTCGGCTAGCTTCCATACAACTTATCCGTTTAAATGAGAATAACTCGGTGTCTATTGAAGCTAGGAACCTGAAATTTAGTAAACAGGTGTCGAGTTACAGGCCAACAGCTTTAGTAAAATTTGGTTGGTCTAGAGCAGCCGGTTCAGGCTTTTTGCACCTCTTGGAACTTAATAAAGCTAAGCGTCTGAAATCTTGCAAATAATAATCAAGTTTTATGGCAACAACTTTTGCAAAATTTGGTTGTGCTGGTACAACAGGTTCGGGTAGCTGCCATACAACTTCTCTTTTTAAATGAAAATAACTCAGTGTCCGTCCGCACGATAACTCAAAAAATAAAGGAGCTGGGAGGCTGAAATTTTTTTTACGTCACTTTTGCAATATTGTTAGTTTTGCTATTTAACTCCAGCATTTTCGGCCGCCGGGTTCGAGTAGCTGCCACATAACTTCTTTCTTTAAATGGAAATAACCCAGTGTCTATTCAATCTAGGTATATGAAATTTTGCGAATGATGATCAAGTTTTATGGCAACAACTTCTGCAAAATTTGGTTGCGATGATATGACGGGTTCGGATAGTTGCCATACAACTTCTCTTTTTAAATGAAAATAACTCAGTGTCTATTGAAGCTAGCTATCTGAAATGTAGTGAAAAAGTGTCGAGTTGCATGCCAAAAACTTTTGTAAAATTTGATTGGTCTAAAGCAGCCGGTTCAGGCTTCTTGCATTTCTTGAACTTAATGAAGCTAGGCGTAATAGATTCAGGTAGCTGTCATACAACTTCACAATTTACATAAATATATCTCTGTAGTTCGATACTAAAACATCTGAATATTTTTAAAAGATGAACAAGTTTTATAGAAACAGGATATATTACGTTCATACGGGTATCCCAGAGTTGACACAGTCTACTCTACTGCACTCTTCCTCGTTTTTAATTCAATTTAGCTAAGATATTTAAAAAAAATGGAACCTGATTCAACAACATTTCCATTTACTGAAGGAACTGCAATAGTCAGTATACAAAATGAGATTCAAGTTGATGAAATTACATCTACTGTAGATGAGGAGGAATTAATGGAAACTGAAAAATGCATACCACCGTTTCAAGTTTTAGATGAAGATACAGAGGAGCAACAAATTTGGGAAATAAATAACCAAGAAGGTGATCCTGGCTATTTTGCAGAAATTTTTAGAAATAATTTATAGCCTAAAATAATATATAAGAATATTTGTATAAAAAAATTGTAACCAGAAATTGTAACCAGCAGCCGCCTGTTTAGCCAGAATTTAAAAGACCACGGACATCTGCCTGTAAAAAAGTACTGATCTGGTTGAAACTGTAAGTCAATTTTCTTTAATTATATTAAGAAAAAAGAAAAAAAATTAGAAAAGTTTTGATTTCTAAAAAAAAAAAAAATAAATTGAATTTATATATTTATTTATAAATCAAAAATTTTTAATAAAAAGAAGCTAATAAAGAGTAAGCAAAAGAAAAAAATATAACAAGAATAAATTTTCAAAAAAAAAAAAAATGCAAATAAGCAATCCAATTAATTTTTCTTAATAAAGAATTTTTCTTTGTTGAAAAAAAATCTGTAACGTTACAATAAAAAAAAATATATATGAAAATAAAAATATAAGAAAATCAAATGCATAAAATATGAATGAATAAATAAAATAAATAATAACAAATAGTATATTTTTAAGGGATCCCTAAAACAAATCAAAAATCAATTAATTGAAATATCAAAAAGAATTATTAAATAAAATACAAGTGATTTATGTGAAAATTATATTTAATGTTTTAAAAAAAAAAAGGGAAAAAAAATATTTTAGTATCTAAGAATTGCTACTAAATCACTTATAAATAATATAAATTGCAATTATAATAATTATTAAATTTTTAAGTTTTATGTTAATTTTTTTATGTAACATTTGCAGATGCTTGTTAAAATTTTTATCTGCAAATGATAATATCTATTTTATATGTTTTTAAAGTGAACAGCTATAATATTTAAAAGTTATAGTGATTGAATATTTATAATTTTTTTTTGCTTAAAGAAATTTAAAGAAAAAATCTATACTCAAACCTTTTATAACATTTAGATATCTTTTTTAAGAAAACTCGACATAGATATCTGAATTTTTTTTATATTGATAATTTGTGAAAACTCAACACCCGTTTGTAATATCTTTATTCTTATTATCTCTTCATTCTAAAATCGAATTTAACAAAAATAATCTTGAAATTATTACGACTGAAAATATTTATTCTTTTGAGCAATTATTGTTCTTCTTTACTCGAAAATTATTTTTATTTTTAATAGTAGATTGTTTGTGATTGTGTTTGCAAATTTCTATTTTTTTACTAATATTCAACAAACTCAATAATAATTTGAGATACCAATAAATCGCTGAATCATATGAAGATTCACCTTTGAAAGTCACTGCAATTATTGTGATTCTATTAAATTTCTTCTAAAATTAATTTTATTATTGACTTTTGTGTTTAAAGTGTTTCCAATTGAAGCGAAAAAAATTCAATATTTTCGTAATTCTGTTTTTCTTAACTCTTTATTTTACTTCAAATACTTTAGTTGCAAGTTGCGGTAAAAATAATCTTTTGTTCATTATCTCTAAATTACATTGAGGTATTAATTTTGATAATTATTTTCAATTTAAAAAAAAAAAACTTTATTCATTTTCTTTTATCTTGATTAACTAATTTTTGGACAGTTTTGTTTTTTTTTTGTACTATTGTTGTCGTTTTATAATCTAGAGTGAGAGTTTAGACAGTTGTGTTTTTGAACTATTGTTGTCATTTGATACAGTTTTGTTTCCTTGCATTATTGTTGTCATTTGATAAACTTTCACTTGTAATTCGATAAAATCTTTTTTTCAAGTTTCACAAACAGAAGTCAAACAGACGAACAATTAGACCAAACTATAAGTATCGATGTTAGAAACTTGTCCGGTATGGATAAAATACCAGATGTTGTTAAAAGTCTAAGAGAATTTTCTGGGGATAATGGTGAATTCGGGTCATGGAAGAAAAGCGTCGAGCGAATACTAACAACGTATGACCACTTGAAGGGTACTTCAAAATATTTTGGCATCCTCACTGTAGTCCGTAATTATCGGAAGCGCTGACGTCGCCCTTGAATCTTATAATGCCCCACAGCCCACTAGATTGGAAGCAAATAATAAAATATCTTAATATGCACTACTCTGACAAACGAGACTTGGGTATGTTAGAATATCAAATGACTATGTTAACACAGAAGAGTAATAGTATTCAGCAATTTTATCAAGAGGTTTACCACCACCTCTCACTAATCTTGAATAGAATTTCTTCCATGGATTTGGGTCAAGAATCTTTAAGAACAATGACACAAGCATAGGCATAAGGATCTAGATACTTTTATAAGGCGTCAGGAGATCTTCCACGCTTGTTAAGTATGCGTGAACCCGAAGATTTACCACAGCCTCTCTATTTATGTCTAAAGTTAGATAATGTAAATAATAAATAAATATAGTTAAAATAATATGAATATGAATAAAGATACCAACCAGCTACTTCACACCCACAGGGAAAAATTAACTCAAGATTTATCTTAAAACGAAATTACAATTTTCAACACCAATCCTCAGCTTTACCAAAAACCAAACTTTCAGAATCGCTTCCACTCAAATCTGCCAAATCGCCCTCAACCAAATTTTCAAAATTATTTCCAACGAAATACACAATACCATAATAACAAAAAATTCTACCAAAAACCTAGAATAGCTCCAGCGAACATTAAGCATTCTCAACATTCAAGAATAAATAATTACCAGAATAGATTTAATCAAACTTCGGGAAATTTTTCTGCTAACGGTAATAGCAAACGACCATCAGTTCAACAGTCTCATCAAAAGGATAAATTCCAAAACAATTTTTACACCGAACCTAAAACTATCAATCAACAACCTTCGCAAACTTGTAGTTAATGTAAAGGTTTATTATTATTATTTACTTGTAGTTAATGTAAAGGCTCATTTAAATCAACGTCAGCCGATGACGATAATAATAACAATTTTTTAGACTAAACTGTTCTTCGTTACCTTACATAGAACATCAAACGAAGAACGGAGAAATTTTAAAATTCCTAATTGACACAGGCTCGAAAACTACATTCAGCCACGATTAATCAAAAATCCTATCCCAAATGAACAAAATTTTTACGCTACTTCAATTGGCGGAAGCACCACTATATCCCACCATTCTTATATAAATCTATTTGAACCTAACACCTTGAAACTTAAGTTTTATATCTTACCAGAATTAACATCCTTTAACGGCATAATAGATAATGATAGTCTAAAGGATTAGAATGCCATAATTCATGCAAATGAAAATTTCTTAACTATTAAACCGAATGTAAAAATCTAGTTAAAACAATTTACCTCTCATTCAGTAAATAGCATTAATATTAGGACATCTCATCTTAATAAAATGCAAGAAGAAAAACTTAACCATCTTATAAATAATAACTTACACTTATTCGCTGATCCTAACGAAAGTCTCACTTACACAACTACAGTTAAAGGTGAGATTAGAACAACTAATGAACCAGTATATTCAAAAAATTACTCCTACCCTATGTGTTTGAAACAAGAAATTGAAAAACAAATTCAGCAACTCCTATATGACTGTATAATAAGGCGATCATGATCACCTTATAACTCACCTGTATTGATCGTTCCAAAAAAAGGGACCCATCCGGTGAGAAAAAATACAGAATGGTAAGAGACTATAGAAAATTAAATACAATTACTATAGCTGATAAACACTCGATTCCAGAAATAAATGAGGTCCTTTCCAACCTTGGGCAAAACAGTTTTTTTTCAATCATCGATCTAAAAAGCATCGATCTATCAAATACCTTTAAAAACCTGCGATATTGAGAAAACTGTATTTTCAGTGAACAATGAAAAGTATGAGTTCACTCGACTTCCATTTGGATTGAAAAATGCACTTTCTATATTTCAAAGGGCTCTGGATGACATTCTCAAAGACCATATAGGAATACGTTGCTATGTCTATATTGATGACATTATTATTTTTAGTAAAAATGAAGAAGATCACTTTGAAAATATCAAAACTATCTTTGAAACTCTTGAGAAGGCAAATATGAAAATACAACTCGATAAGAGCGATTTCTTGAAAAATGAAGTTGAATTTTTAGGGTTCTTAATAACCGCTGATGGAATAAAAACTAATCCTAAAAAGGTACAATCTATATTTGATCTACCATTCCCGAAAATACTAAAAGATATGAGATCGTTTCTTGGTATGTCAGAAACGATCTCATATCAGTATGTCAGGGTATTATTATATAGGCGATTCATCCAAAATTATGTAGAAATAGCCAAACCCCGGACATCCCTTTTAAGAGGGTAAGGAGGCCGCGTATCAAAAAATAAATCTAAAAACGTATCTATAACGCTTAATGAGCAAGCAAAAAAATCTTTCGAAGCATTAAAAAACTCTCTAATTTCAAAAGAAGTTCTTTTGACTCATCCTGATTTTTCCAAAGATTTTCAACTTACAACTGACGCGTCCTATTACGCGATCGGTGCAGTATTTTCGCAAAAAAAAAAACCTATCGCCTTTATTTCAAGAATATTTACCAAAACAGAAGAAGGATAGGCCACAAATGAAAAGGAAATTTTGGCAATCGTATGGGCTTTGACTTCATTACGAAATTATCTTTACGGCTCAAGACGAGTACCGACTTTTACAGACCAGCAACCTCTCACGTATCCCCTTAGCAAAAAAAACAGTAATAGCAAAATGAAGATGGAAGGCAATAGTCGAAGAATATAACTATGAGTTAAAATATAAACCGATGTAGTAGCCAATACGTTATCAAGGCTTGTTCCTACCACACAAACCAACACTTTGACTTCGACACAACACAGTGCCGCTCGTTCTTCGCATAATTGTGTTATTTTCACTGAAGCTCCTTTAAATGTATTTCGTAATCAAATAATATTACAATTATCTAATGAGAGTAAATATGAAACGATAAATCCTTTTCCAAACTTTAACAGACATACAATAACAGAACCAGACCTTTCTGAAACAAATTTGATTAACATTCTTCAAAAATATTTAAATCCAAATATCCTTAACGGAATAATGACCGAAGAAACCATTATGGGAAGAATACAAAATATCTATCCTCTTCACTTTAAAAACTATAAAGTAAGATTTACAAGAATACTACTTAAAGACATACTGAACGATTGTGAACAGTACGAAATAGTCGCATCAACACATCGTCGCGCCCACAGAGGTGCGGCAGAAAACAAAATACAAATATTGGAAAGATATTACTTCCCTAAGCTAACTAGCAAAATAAATAATTTTGTGAAAAATTGCACTATACGCCAACAAAATAAATATGACAGACATCATACTAACCCAGAAATAAAAGGTACTGCTATTCCAAGTTACGGAAGACACCCACTTCACATCGATATCTTTTCGACAGAACGAAAATTAGTTTTAACGGCAATAGATAAATTAACCAAATTTGCACAAACAAGAATTATTCAAGATAGATCAATCGAACATATCCGGCTACCATTGAGTGACATCTTATTTTACTACGGTATACCTGAACGGGTTGTCATAAATAACGAAAAATTTCTTAACTCAGCTTCAATATGAAATTGAATGATGGAAGATGAGCTAAAAATTAAAATATTTACAACTCCACCTTATAGAAGTGAAGTAAACGGGCAGGTAGAAAGATTTCATTCCACTCTATCTGAAATAATACGATGTCTAAAAGCAGAACAAATAAATCGTACTTTCGTAGAACTTCTCGAAAGAGCGGTAAATGAGTTCAATCATACCATCCATTCTACTACAGGAAAAAAACCTATTGAACTTTTCTTAGAAAGAAGTCCGAATATTACACCTGCAGAATTTGAGATAACTAGACTTTCTAATATAGAAAAAGTTAGAAACAAACAATTAAAGGATGTGAAATTACATAATCTTAAAAGAAAAAAATTAAAGAATTATAGGAGAGGCCAAACAATTTACGTAAAACACAACAAAAGATTAGGTAGTAAATTAACAATAAGATATAGGAAAGAACAGAATCTGGAAAAAAGTTCATAAGTTTAACATTAAAAACTAAATTCTTTTAGGTTTTTCCTGCACATAGCAGTATGTGAAGTCCAGATACTAGACTATTCAAAAGCACAGCTAGTCAGCATACAATTAGGAAAAGCAACCGAACTATCAGCTTTCCAACATGCAGCAGATGAAATTAACAAAGCTTTCGAAACACATATTGTTTAGTCGCCCTGCACCTAAAAGAGAAAAAAAAACAAAAGAACACATCACAAAGAATCGTCATTCACAAAAATAAAATACTTATCTGAAATTCATCTGGGGTCCATATCAAACAACCTTCAACATCCATAGAATCAACCATCAACACCTAAAAAGAAAGCAATTATTATTTATTTATTATTCAAGGTTACTTACCAATAAAAATCCAAAATTTTATTCATTACTTATTATTTGTTATATTTATTCATTTGTTAATGTTAGAACATTAATTGTCAGAACAAACAAATTCACAATATTAGATAGAAATTGTCAAAATATAATTGTTTTCATTTTGGGACACAAGATGTCAGTTACATTAACTAAAATTAATTTTATTCACAATAATTGCATATTGGTTATATATTTAATAATTTTAACTCTTTATATACACTACATATGTTTTTTTTTTATATACTTTTTTTTTCATTTTACTATGTACTTTAAATTCAAGGTTACTGAACTTGAGTTAAACGTTAGTCCTGAACCGTTTAACTCAAGTTTATATAAACCCAAATTTTATGAATTTTATTTTAATCGCTACCGAGTCGCCGAAAAGAAAAGATAATCAATTAATTACTGATGTTTTTTAAAATTAAAAATAAATTAAAAATAAGTAAATAAATTAAAGATTTAGGATTTAACTGAATTTCTTAATAAAATTGTTAGTTAATTAAAATTGAACTATTTGTTTTTCTTTATACATATCTACAAAACATTTTTTTTAATCGTTGAGAAAACATTTTGGTCTTTCGAGCCGGATTTTAAAAAAAAAACCTTTTATTTTTTTATTTTACATTTAGATATCTCTTTTAAGAAAACTCGACATAGATATCTGAATTTTTTTATATTGATAATTTGTGAAAACTCAACACCCGTTTGTAATATCTTTATCCTTATTATCTCTTCATTCTAAAATCGAATTTAACAAAAATAATCTTGAAATTATTACGACTGAAAATATTTATTCTTTTGAGCAATTATTGTTCTTCTTTACTCGAAAATTATTTTTATTTTTAATAGTAGATTGTTTGTGATTGTGTTTGCAAATTTCTTTTTTTTTACTAATATTCAACAAACTCAATAATAATTTGGGATACCAATAAATCGCTGAATCATATGAAGATTCACCTTTGAAAGTCACTGCAATTATTGTGATTCTATTAAATTTCTTCTAAAATTAATTTTATTATTGACTTTTGTGTTTGAAGCGAAAAATATTCAATATTTTCGTAATTCTGTTTTTCTTAACTCTTTATTTTACTTTAAATACTTTATTTGCAAGTTTCGGTAAAAATAATCTTTTGTTCATTATCTCTAAATTACATTGAGGTATTAGTTTTGACAATTATTTTCAATTTAAAAAAAAAAAACTTTATTCATTTTCTTTTATCTTGATTAACTAATTTTTGGACAGTTTTGTTTTTTTTTTTGTACTATTGTTGTCGTTTTATAATCTAGTGAGAGTTTAGACAGTTGTGTTTTTGAACTATTGTTGTCATTTGATACAGTTTAGTTTCCTTGCATTATTGTTGTCATTTGATAAACTTTCACTTGTAATTCGATAAAATCTTATTTTCAAGTTTCACAAACAGAAGTCAAACAGACGAACAATTAGACCAAACTATAAGTATCGATATTAGAAATTTGTCCGGTATGGATAAAATACCAGATGCTGTTAAAAGTCTAAGAGAATTTTCTGGGGATAATGGTGAATTCGGGTCATGGAAGAAAAGCGTCGAGCGAATACTAACAACGTATGACCACTTGAAGGGTACTTCAAAATATTTTGGCATCCTCAGTGTAGTCCGTAATTATCGGAAGCGCTGACGTCGCTCTTGAATCTTATAATGCCCCACAGCCCACTAGATTGGAAGCAAATAATAAAATATCTTAATATGCACTACTCTGACAAACGAGACTTGGGTACGTTAGAATATCAAATGACTATGTTAACACAGAAGAGTAATAGTATTCAGCAATTTTATCAAGAGGTTTACCACCACCTCTCACTAATCTTGAATAGAATTTCTTCCATGGATTTGGGTCAAGAATTTTTAAGAACAATGACACAAGCATATAGGCATAAGGATTTAGATACTTTTATAAGGCGTCAGGAGATCTTCCACGCTTGTTAAGTATGCGTGAACCCGAAGATTTACCACAGCCTCTCTATTTATGTCTAAAGTTAGATAATGTAAATAATAAATAAATATAGTTAAAATAATATGAATATGAATAAAGATACCAACCAGCTACTTCACACCCACAGGGAAAAATTAACTCAAGATTTATCTCAAAACGAAATTACAATTTTCAACACCAATCCTCAGCTTTACCAAAAACCAAACTTTCAGAATCGCTTCCACTCAAATCTGCCAAATCGCCCTCAACCAAATTTTCAAAATTATCCAACGAAATACACAATACCATAATAACAAAAAATTCTACCAAAAACCTAGAATAGCTCCAGCGAACATTAAGCATTCTCAACATTCAAGAATAAATAATTACCAGAATAGATTTAATCAAACTTCGGGAAATTTTTTTGCTAACGGTAATAGCAAACGACCATCAGTTCAACAGTCTCATCAAAAGGATAAATTCCAAAACAATTTTTACACCGAACCTAAAACTATCAATCAACAACCTTCGCAAACTTGTAGTTAATGTAAAGGTTACTCATTTAAATCAACGTCAGCCGATGACGATAATAATAACAATTTTTTAGACTAAACTGTTCTTCGTTACCCTACATAGAACATCAAACGAAGAACGGAGAAATTTTAAAATTCCTAATTGACACAGGCTCGAAAACTACATTCAGCCACGATTAATCAAAAATCCTATCCCAAATGAACAAAATTTTTACGCTACTTCAATTGGCGGAAGCACCACTATATCCCACCATTCTTATATAAATCTATTTGAACCTAACACCTTGAAACTTAAATTTTATATCTTACCAGAATTAACATCCTTTAACGGCATAATAGATAATGATAGTCTAAAGGATTAGAATGCCATAATTCATGCAAATGAAAATTTCTTAACTATTAAACCGAATGTAAAAATCTACTTAAAACAATTTACCTCTGATTCAGTAAATAGCATTAATATTAGGACATCTCATCTTAATAAAATGCAAGAAGAAAAACTTAACCATCTTATAAATAATAACTTACACTTATTCGCTGATCCTAACGAAAGTCTCACTTACACAACTACAATTAAAGGTGAGATTAGAACAACTACTAATGAACCAGTATATTCAAAAAATTACCCCTACCCTATGTGTTTGAAACAAGAAATTGAAAAACAAATTCAGCAACTCCTATATGACGGTATAATAAGGCAATCATGATCACCTTATAACTCACCTGTATGGATCGTTCCAAAAATTCATCTGGGGTCCATATCAAACAACCTTCAACATCCATAGAATCAACCATCAACTCCTAAAAAGAAAGCAGGATTTCGAGCCGGATTTTTTAAAAAAAAAGGTGTAAAATAAAAATAAAAATCCGATTATATATAAAAAAAAAAATAATAATATAGCGACTATATTAGCTTTTTTAGATCGATAAAAGTGGAAGTGTGAATAAAAACTTAAAAACTATCTTGTGTGTGTTTTTTTGATATAATTAAGAACAGTGACAAACTAAAATCCGATAAACAAAGTGATCATAATTAGTAAAACAAAAAAAAGGGGTTCTTTAGTTCTTTTATTTAAAACGGTAATTTCGGTAAAACGTGCGGTTCCGGTATCAAGATATCGAGAGAAGGCAATGGGGAGGATTCTACCAGCAAAGTAAGTCCGTTCCAATTTTTTTTAATTACTAATAAAACACACCTTCAAAAAAAAAAAAAGAAAAATTCACACTCACACTCATTGAGTCAACTGATTCAAAGTGATTCAGTGAAATAAAGTACGTGCCAGAGGTTAAAATTTTGAAGTCTATATATACAGAAATCCAAACGCAATATAGAAAACATCAAGAAAGTCTGCCGTAATTTTAAACGTAAAAAAAGGGGGCAGCACAAGAAATTTAAAATTTTCCACAAATGAAACAAAACACATTAAATTAGCAATATTTATACATTAAATTCTAACTTGAATGTTACGTACAAAAAAAAAATTTTTTTTTTACTCGTTTTTCACACAGTAAAGCAAACATCCTAAATTATCAAGTTAATTTTTTAAATACATTACAAACTTTTTAATTTTGCTAATTTGAATTTTACATACAAAGACAAATAGAAAGTTAATTTTTTCACATTAAGTTAAAATTCTTATTGTTCACACATACATAAATTTACATATCTTAAAAAAAATTAAAATTTAACTTATATGAGCAAGCGAAGCAAAAAGCAGTATTTCTAAAATGGATAAGATCATGAAACTCCAGATGTCACAAGTCTCCCTATTTCAATCTTTTGGGACCAGGTTTGAGAGAGATGCTGTCCAACCAAGAGGGAAATTTTTCTATCAGCAGATAATAAAGGAAGTAGAACAATTGTGCAACAAGTTCACCAGCACACACTTGGAAATCTTGCAGTATTCGCAATCTGAAACTGGAAAGCAACTACTAGAAGATGAATATCTACAGGAAGACATATATGGGACTTTGAGCGCCATATATTATCATATATGTGAGCAGGCGTCAGAGAAGATGCATGCAGTTGATGGTCCGCTTGTCGACACTTCCAGCGAACAGAAACCGGTGGTCCAGACCAATATTAATCTGCCGAAAATAATTTTAGAGAAGTTCGCCGGGAATTATTTACACTGGCTTCATTCCATGATTTATTTAAATCTCTAATTCACGACAATGCCAGTCTGACTTGTGCTCAAAAGTTACACTATTTAAAGATGCATCTGGTAGGAGATCCAGCATAGTTGCTAAGACATTTTCAGGTCACGCACAACAACTACATTTTGGCGTGGGATACGTTAAGGGACCGTTATGATAACGTGAATAACCGTTATTTTGGTGAATAATCACTTAAAGAGATTATTCTCCCAGGAAGACGTCCAATATGAGAGAGCTCACCAGATACGAGGATTCCTGGATACAACCAACGAATGTTTGCTGGCAATCCAGAATTTAGGAATCAATGTAGAAAGCTGGGAGCCAATTATAACGTTCATAACCGTCCAGAAGCTGCCGTCTAGCACTCATCAACTATGGGAGCAAAGTATGAGCAGGACCTCCCATCGTGGTAAGCTTTAGAAACATTCTTGGAAAATCGGTTTCGAGCGTTAGAAGCAGTGTCTACGAGAGACCACATAAGTACCACCCAGGGTAAGCCAAGACCCAACGTTCGTGCGTTCCATAATGTCACCCGAGCAACATGTCCGTTGTGCGGAGGTCAACATCAGTTGAGAAAGTGTCCAAACTTTCTGAGCCTGAATAGCAACGCAAGATTAGAATTCGTCAAGAGTAAAAAAATATGCATAAATTGTCTAAATAAAGGGCACAGATTTGCCAATTGTCCGAGTCAGGGAAGATGTATGATTTGTAAGAAACTACATCATTCTTTATTGCATTTGACATGAGATGCGACAACCCAACATTTCCAGCTTTCGGCACAGACGTCTTCATCACATCAAGCAAGCGAAAATCGTCAGCTGTCGGCACAGGCTCCTGTGTTCAACTCAACTCGAGATGTGCATACCCACGTAACGCATCACATGAAGCAAACAACCACATTTTTAGCAACCGCACTGGTTAAACTGGTTGCACCATCAGGCCACAATAGAATTGCGTGCGCCATCATTTACCCTGGGTCACAAGCGTCCTTCCTCACAGAAGAGATGGCACAACAATTACACTTACCTAAAGAAAAAATCGACGTGCGGATTCATGTAGTCGGAGGGAACAAAATTGAAAGCTCAAGGGCACAGGTGAATTTGACATTACAATCAGTCTCAGGCTCATACCAGACAACTGTTGTGGGTTTGCTGGTGAAAAAGATCAGTAACACATTACCAGATAAAGAAATCACACAACCCGATTTAGACGGCATACGTGGAGAACTGGCAGATCCCGAATATTACAAGCCATCAAAAATCGATATATTGCTTGGGGCCGCTTGCTACTCTCACATAATGCTAGAAGGCTTGCAACATAGAGCCAACGGCAATCTACTAGCGCAAAAAACTATATTTGGGTGGATTCTATGCGGCAACGATAACACAACTGCAACATGCACAAGGTCCATTTAGAATTTTCACATCAACACTTCATTGGAAAATCAACTTAAAAAATTCTGGGAAAGGGAATCCATACCAACCGAAATGAAGTTCCAAACAGAAGAAGAACAACGGTGTGAAACCATTTATGACCAGACCACTGTTAGAGATCCATCAGGAAGATATCGAGTATTGTTGCCATTTCGTGAGGCTACCTCAACACATGTTCTAGGAGCTTCTCGTAACATTGCTTTTACAACGCTTATCTCAATTAGAACGTCGATTCAAAAGAGACGATACACTCAAAACGGAATATAAGAAAGTGGTCAACGAATATCTACAATTAGGGCACATGGTAGAAGCTAGCAGTGAAGAATGTATTCATAATCCAAAAAATAAGCTATACACCCATTCTACATGCTACCTACCTCATCACGGGGTCACAAAAGAGTCCAGCACCACAACAAAATTAAGAGTCGTTTTTGACGCTTCAAAAACCACAACTAGTGGAATTTCTCTTAATGAAATGCTGCTAAAGGGTCCTGTTGTGCAAAATATTAATATGGTACAATTATTCATTCGTTGGCGCAAACATAAAATCGCCTTCACGGCTGACGTGGAAAAAATGTACCGGCAAGTATTAGTTCAGGATTCTCATGCTGAGTACCAAAGGATATTATGGCAAGCCTGTGAAAGATTACAAGTTGCTAACCGTGACATTCGGCACGAAAAGTGCACCGTATTTGGCAACCCGAACGTTGCAACAATTAGCCAAGGATGAACAGAATTATCCCCACGCATCCAAGGTGACGCTCTCAGATTTCTATGTGGATGATCTGTTATCGGGAGCAGATAACGTAGAAGCGGCACTACAAATCAAGACCAAAATGATGAAATTAATGCACAGTGGGGGATTCCCATTACACAAATGGAAGTCAAATAGAAAAGAACTCACATCATCATTGTGTGATATTGAGCCCAAATTAGTATTATCATCAACAGAAGCTGAAGACGAAGTAAAAACATTGGGAATAATATGGAATCCCATGGCAGACTATTGCTCATATTTGCTAAATGTCCCTGACACACAACAAGAATATTCAAAGCAAACAATATTGTCACAACTTTCTAAACTATTCGATCCGTTCGACTTCAGTAATCATAATTGGGAAAATTATTATGCAAAAATTATGGTTAGAGGGGCTCAACTGGGATGATAGCATAAGTGGCGAATTAAAACAACTATGGCTCAATTACTCTACCGGTTTAAAAGATATCACCAAAATACAAGTTCCAAGATGGATCCAATATTCAACCCAAAATACAGGCGTGGAGCTTCATGTTTTCGCAGACGCCTCAATAAAGGCGTACGCTGCAGTTGTATATTTATGTGTTATTGATTCTGTAGGTACACGAAAAATTAATTTGATTGCGGGAAAAAGTAAAGTCGCTCCAATAAAAACCTTATCTTTACCACGACTGGAATTATGTGTTACCAGCCTGGCGGCCAAGCTAGTTCAACTGGTGAAAAAATCATTATCTTTGGATCGAAACATCCAATTTTTGGTTGGAGTGACTCGGAAATCGTGTTAGCCTGGTTAAGAGAGCACCCAAGCAGATGGACCACATTTGTTGCCAATCGCGTTTCGCACATTCATGATGTTTTGAAAAAAAATGTTTGGGCACATGTGCCTACAAAATAAAATCCTGCCGATTGTGCAACAAGAGGAATGCATCCTGCAGAATTAGCAAATTACAAGCTTTGGTGGAATGGTCCAGATTTGCTAACAAAAACGTCAGAATTCTGCAATTTCACAGGCCTGAAGATAACCGAAAAATAACAAGAAGCAAAACCAATTAGTACAACATCAACAAAAAAAAAAAATGGAACAATTTTCACTAAAAATTATACTTATGTTGACATCCATCTGTGATGATGCCAAGGCCGGGAGTATGTTTAGTCGCCCTGCACCTAAAAGAGAAAAAGAAAACAAAAGAACATATCACAAAGAATCGTCATTCACAAAAATAAAATACTTATCTGAAATTCATCTGGAGTCCATATCAAACAACCTTCAACATCCATAGAATCAACCATCAACACCTAAAAAGAAAGCAATTATTATTTATTTATTAGATTTTACTTACCAATAAAAATCCAAAATGTTATTCATTATTTATTATTTGTTATATTTATTCATTTGTTAATGTTAGAACATTAATTGTCAGAACAAACAAATTCACAATATTAGATAGAAATTGTCAAAATATAATTGTTTTCATTTTGGGACACAAGATGTCAGTTACATTAACTAAAATTAATTTTATTCATAATAATTGCATATTTGTTATATATTTAATGTAATTTTAACTACATATATTTTTTTTTTATATACTTTTTTCTTTTTTTCATTTTACTATGTACTTTAAATATCTTTTGCCACTTTTCATAAATTGTTTTGGTTTTTATTTTGGTTTAGTGTTTATAAAATGTTTAATTTTTATTTCACACTATGAACAATTTTATTTAATTTTTAGTTTTTAATTGTTTAGTGTGTATTAAAAAGCTTTTAATTTTGCACTATGAACAATTATTTTATTATAATAAGTATATTGTTATTTTTATTTAATTTAATTTTTTTTTAATGTTTAGTGTGTATTAAATATTTTTTTTAATTTAATTTTACCCTATAAACATATAAATTATTTACGATTCGTATCACTGGATAATTCGTTAATTTTTTCGTGCCTTAAGCAGACTCACTTAAGGTTCTCGAAGAGAAAGTCTTGTTTCACGAAAAATTTTTTTATATTTTTGAATTATCCTACCGACTGCGCCACTTTTGTATTTGCTTTTGCAATTACAAAATGACATTAATATGTCTAAGACTTGGTCGAGACTTCATTTTAATTAGAAAATGATTGAAATTTTGATAATTTAAAGTTAATAATTTTGGTGTAATTTGAGCAATTGCATAATTTTGTTATTATGGGAAAGTAATTAATTTTATTTTCGCATATTGAACTATGAAACTATTTTAATTTATTTATCAATAACAATCTTTCATGATAGAATTATGATTGAACATGATTGCAATATGAGATTGATTATAAATAATTTTGCAATAAGTTTTATTATTTTGCAATAACAGGAAGTGCTGACGTAGTGTCTGCTATTTTTGTATCAAGAGATTTTGACAAATATGTAACTCGCCTAGTATCTAAACCAGGTATATAATTTTGTTTATTAAGAGCCGACCTACCTTAAATTCTTTAACACTTGACTTCCTACTATACAAACATTTAGAACTTATAAGTTAACAACCCACACATACAACCTAACTTAAAACCTAAACCAAAATAATCAAAACAAGTTCTAGACCTACTAGCCAAGTATAACATACATTAAACCTATCAATCAAAACGTAGGTCAGTATGTCGTGCGATATGGGTTGATTTTTTCCCATCCCAAAATGCAGGGTTACCTACTGGCGATATATAATATATATATAATGTATGAATACATATGCATATTAATATATATTTGGTATTTTGTAGTAAGTTTAGTATAAATTAATACACATTTGTCGCTAAGTATTAAATAGTACTAGGTATATAATATTTGGAAAAGATTTGGATTGATAATCTTTAGGTGGAAGGTTGGAATTTGCTTTTGAAGAATGTTAATGGAATGGAAGATTAATTAATTATATTCATTAATTTACAAATTTACAAAAAAAATAAAACGAAATATATGTAGAAGGGTGCGCGAGTTATGTCACAGTCTGTAACCCCAACAAAGATAGTAAGTAATGAACCTCCAATTAAAGATAAAATCCAATTTCACATTCATGAAATTTAAAATATAAATATATGTATGTATGTATATACAATAAAACAATTTCACATTTCTTAATTTTGTTTTTGTTTTTATTCTTTTCATTTTCATACCAAAAATTTAATTAGCTACATTTTTGTTTACTAGGCATAATTACCGTCAATTGCATTTGAACCACTTTTAATTTTCTTTTCTTTTAGCCCAAATGATATAATATTAAAAATAAATATTAAATATGAAACTCAGCACAATGACATTCAACTGCACTTGAAATATATTTGCTTTAAACATTATTACATTATATCGGGTATTGTAATGTAATATGAAACTAAACTTATGGTGAAATTGTTTTACACAGAATTCAGTACGAACATTTGTTTAAGAATATATTGATTTTGTAATAAATAAAAATTTCTTTTGTAATTCGATACTGAATTTTGTTTCGAAAGATATTTTTCGATTAATTAGTATTAATTAGCTTTAACATTAGATAAGGAAATTGTTTTTGTAAAATAAATAAAGATTTGAAAACCTTAAAAAAATATAAACGTTGTAAAAGTCAGCCTTAGGACCAATTTGAAACTACAAAGTTGAAAATTTAGAAAAAAAAATAAAATTTAAATATAAATTTCGGTGTTTTATTTTGTTTTTACTAAGATAAAAAGCCATAATTGGGGCAGTCGTGTAGTTTTTGCTATCCAAAGATAGTAAATTTTGTGATCTGAACCGAGAAATAAAATATTTAAATATCTGATAAAACATTTAATAAATATAATATAAATAAAAAGTTATAATTTTTGAAGCAACTAAAGTTAATATCGTGAACATTATTAATATATAATAAAGCAATTTTTATTATTAAAATAAATAATTAAAACTAATAATTAAATTATAATAAGTAAATAATAATATTAATCGTATCGGAAAAAAAAAAAAAATTAAAACATAATTATATAAATTTAAATTTCGGTGTTTTAGTTTTTTTTTCCTAAGATTAAAACCCATAATTCGCATGAATACCGCGGCGCGATCCCGAACAGGCACGGAAGGCGCGTCCACGGCGTTGCGATGGTACGCGACTGCCCCGGCTACGTCGTCGCGATCGATTGCTCCTTCTAATTCAGAGTTTTCAAAACGAAAGTTATAGCTTTAAAATAAAAAAATTTCAACTTTAGTTCATTTTTTTTCTACTTTAATTCATACAACAACCATTGATGGAAATTGTAATTTTACAAAAGTGAAATAAAGCCCCAATACTTATTTTTGTGGTTTTATTTCATTTCAATTTTTAGGGAATTATTTCATTATGCCATAAAGCCCCAAATAAAAAATCAATTAAATAATGAAATAAGACCCAAAATTGGGGTCTTATTTCATTGGAAATAAAACCCCAAAACCAAACAAATTTTGGGTCTTTATTTAATTTTTTTGGTGCTTTAATTGCTTGGGCGTTAATTCACGGATCCATACTATGCTATTAACCCTAAGCACGATCAGTCGTTTTCACTAGCTTTAGTAATTTTTTTTTATATTCATACAAAACGGTGTAAGTGAGTTGTTTGGGTGACTTGAAATGAGTCGTCCCTCCTTGTTAATGGAGGGTTTCCCACTTGAGCATCAAGCAACTTTTTTTGTTGCAACAACAGTTAGCGGTACACACTATGATATTTTTACATCACAATTTTTTTTTTGATTGTAAATGTGTTAGTGAAAAAGGCATCAAGTGAATCATCTAAATTTTTGTTTCAAAAAATCTCTCCTTGTGCATCCATTTTTGGAGACTTTTTTCTTTCGTTTCATATACCTTTCCTATAAATTCAAAGTTTGCAGCTGTGAAATGGAGTATTAGACATTAGATTAGAAAGAAAGCAAGAAACTGCAAATCCACCTTTATATTGACAAGCCTTAACATTCACGTTTTCTTTAAATATACGCCGAAAAGGTTATGAAAAATCTAAATAAAAGCTAGTTTTGTATGAACTGCTTCATATATGATATGAAACATTTTTTTCTTGGGTATTAAAATTTAAATAAAATAATCTCCATTTACATAATTTCTAATTGGAATATAAAAATTAAAAAAAAACAAACATTAATTAATAACGGGAAGGTATTTTGTTTAATTAAATTTTATTTACATTTAAGAAATTGTAAAAAAATTACTCTAATTATGTAGCTCTAATAAAGAAATATAGCAACAAAAAATATAACTTATTTTTTACTATTTTATTTTTAGTTTATTATTTACTTATGTTTAGTTATTCACTTGTTTGTTGTTAATTATTATTTTTATTTTCCAGAAATTATATAATTGGATATTATTTTATTTTAAGTTTTAATAATCGAGAAAAAATTTATCAGTATATGAAGAAATTCATACAAAACTAACTTTTGTTTGCATTTTTCACATAGATATATTAACTAATAGATGGGAAGTTAGGTATAGTCGTTTGTTTTCTTCTTATGTGTTTTCCTATCTTAATGTATTCAGTCAAAAAAACACATATGCATTTTATAATATGTATACATTTCGTTCACTCAGCTGTTCACATTTATTAAAATAATATAAAGCAGTTTTTCATAACCAGTTTCATTTCAACAGAGATTTCAAGTTTTTATATTACATAATAATTAATATATTTTGTTTTTAAAATTAAAATTTAATTTAATTAAGGTTATTCAAAACTGCCAAAATGAGAAACTACCCATGAGTGCTTTTCGTTTCTTACTCTCTTGCGTTTAATTAATATTATGACAGATAAAAGTCGTTTCTAAATGCCAGAGTAGAGTAAAATAAACTCTATGACGTCATAAACAATCTGTTTTCTATGCAAAGCAAACTTAATTTTGCGAAAAATCATAGATACATATATTACCCCCAGATAGGCAATGAAGTAAATATTTTCAGTAAATTTTCAGAAACAGCTGAGTGAACCGTGCATATGTATTGTCTTAGTTTTCTCAGAAATTGGTTCCTAAAAGGTGAAATGATTTCATTTCTAATTTTTAAAAGAATTTTATCACTTATTTTGTTACTTTACAAGTAGTTAAAATTTTGAATAACCTTAATTAAATTAAATTTTAATTTTAAAAACAAAATACATCAATTATTAAATAATATAAAAACTTAAAATCTCTGAATGAAACTGGTTATGAGAAACTGCTTTACATTATTTTAATAAATATAAACAGTTAAGTGAACCAGATGTATACATTATAAGCCCTGTTTCTTGTTAACATTTTTGTATGCACTGGTGTATTCATTTTTGTATTTAAATTGCGCTGCAAAACTCTCGCGTTTACATTAAGTTGTATCTGGTTGTATTTTGTAGTTGAAACTTTATATCTGACTTTTATATTTAATTTTAGTTGACAATAAAAAAAAATTATCAAACATAAATAAAACACACATTAATCTTTAGATTAATATTTATATTTATTAAAAATGGTTCTAACTTCAGTTAGAACTGTTAATAATGGTATTACAAAATATACTACTCTAATTAACTAAAATTAAGGTAATTTATATTGAATCGATTTGCTGATTTACTTTACAATACTTGCGAAATATTTCTGAAATATGATATATTTAAATTAATAAAGAATAATATTGTGGGAATGATTTTCCCTGGGAAAATCATTATTAAATGTTTCTCGCAACGTTGGCAAATTTGTCACGTTGCTGAGACATTTTTTATTTGTTACCTATTTGTTCTTACATATAACTCTCCCTTTGTTATAGTTAAGATTCTGCAGAATCTTTTTATTTAAAATCGATCCAATATTTTTTATTTTACAATTCATAAAACATACAATAGTTATTATTAATATTACAGTTATTGTTACAGTTAATGTTATGACAATAATACAATACATTGACAATACATTTTTATTAATTTTCAATTTTTCAATTTGATCTATATTTTTCTTTGTTTCTAATATAATTTCATTAAAACTGTAAGAATTATGTGCTGGTTTATAATCTAGATTTGACAATACAAATTTATTTTTTTAACTAATTTTAACTAATTTTTTAAACTAATACTACAATTATAAAATTTTACAAAATAGTTACCTTTAAGATTCATTTTTCTTTCATCACATTTAGAAGTTAGTATTACATTTTTTGCCAATTATACTAGTATACTGCTATCATCGATTTCAATTATTTCATTATTACAATTTTTTTTAAAGTTTTACAATTTTTATTTTTTATACAATGATTAATTTTTCTTAATTGATGAAGAGCTTTGGTTTCATCGTATTCATAGAGTTCGTTACGAAATTCTAAAGTTTTTGTTATTGAAGAATCTATTATATTGCAATTATTTTCATTAGCTAAAGGTGTAATTAGTTTTTTGTTAATAGAGGTTAGTTTGAAAGGAATTTTAATTAAGAATATTAGTTTGTTAGTAGTTGTTCTTGAAAATCCTACTTTTATATGTTTTAATTTCTCAGAGTTTATTTTAAAATTAATTATCTCTTCGTGATTTAGAAGAGATGGATGGATAATATTTAAATTTGAAAGAATTATATTATCTTGTAAGTCCTCTATAATTTTATTTATCTGTTGTATATTTAATTTTAAGTCAAAGTTAAGTTCAATTGTCTGTCTTGTTGAATGTTATCTAGTAATTTATTTATGGAGTTGTTGAAATTATTATTGATTTGTACTTGTTCGTTTATATTTTTAATAAGGTTGTCGTTATTATATTCAAAGGATTGCAAATGTTGGTTTATGACTAGTCTGTCGTCGTCGTCCATAGTTCCAGTTAGCCATTTACTAATTGTTCCGAAAAAGTTAAAAAGTCCACGTTTTTGTATTGTATGATGTCCGTTTTTCAAGGTAGCTAATTTGTCTTCTAATCTGTCAATTTCCTTTAGTAAGCGATTGCTTGTATTTGTTGTAAAAAGGGATGAACTTTTTATTTCACTTATTAAGTTGTCTATTTCATTTAGATCAATAATATGCAAAGAGTAATTAAATGTTTTTGGAATTAGTATTTGACTGTCTTGAATAATCGTATAACCATTGTTTGTTTCAATTTTCTCTACTTGTAGTTGACTCGTTCGTGCTAGCGGAAGTAACGTTAGAAATAGTAGAAGTACTTTCGTTATCGAGATTGTCTGAAAATTTTAAAGGTCGTTTAATGTTAATAGGGTGTACATTATTTAATTTGTATTTTCTAAATTTAGGTTGATCTTTGTGTCTGAGACATTTGTAGTTTTTTATATATCCTATTTTTCGAATTTCTCTATAGTCTTTCCTATTTTTATTATGTTTTATTAAACGTTTTTCTTGGGATTTAATTAGATTGTTGTATATAATATCAGATGAAATAAAATTATTTTCTGCGTTTTGTGGAGTGGTTTTAATTGTACTGTGGTATAGGTTGTTGTAATTTTTTATAGTGTTTAACATTTGAATTCTAATGGGAGGTTGTTCTCCTAAATTTAAAATACGTAATCTTTCCGTTATGGTGTTATTTAATCTTTCTACGTCAGAATTGCCAGTGTGGCTGTTTGGTTTAACCAAATGAAGTTCGATATTTTCTTGTGATAAAAATTCTTTGACGTACATATTATTCAATTCGTTATCTGCAATTAATTTTTTTGGTTTTTTATGGTTAAAGTACATTTTAAGTTTTTCAATTAATTCTGTATGGTTTTTATGTTCTAACGGATATGCAGTTGCGTATTTGGTGAATTTATCAATGAAAACTAAGAAATTTTGTTTCTTATTGGTATAAGTGTCAATATGAATAATTTGGTTTTTTTCCACTGGGATTTCTGTTTTTTTGAATTTGGGTTTAATAGGGTTTCTGTCATATTTGCCTTTACTGCAAATTTCACAGTTGTTAGTAATTCTATTAATTATTATTTTTGTTTGTGATAGACTTTATATTTTAAATATTCGTATAATGAAATAATTCCCGGATGTTTTTGTTCTTTGTGATGCAAAGATGTAATTTTTATAAGTTCTTCTTCCAATTTTATGTCTTGTGCAAAGTAAGTACATTTTATAAATTTGGTATTAGGAATGTTCTTTATTAATATTTGTTGAATAATATTGTAATCATGATCTGATATTTGGGTAAAGATAGCAATTTTGGAATCTGCTATATAAGATTTTAATTTGTTGATAAGTTCTGGTTCAGTTAAGTCAGGACTAATGTAAATTCTTCGTTTACCATCTAGAAGATTTTCAAATTCTTGAATAAAGTTATGGGAAATTATTATTTGAGTTTTAAATCTATTAACTATAGTTTCTAAAATTGGAATATGGTCAAGTTGTTCTTCTTCTTGTGAATGAATAGTCGGTTGAAGACAAGTATTGTCATTGTTTTCGTCATTATTATTTATTTCGAAGGTTTATCTCCCTTCGTTAAGACTGAACGTCTCGGTCAGTTCATTTATTTCGTTTTTATCTGTATTTACTCTACTAAGAAAATCAGCAATTTTATTATCCTTACCTTTTAAATATTCTATTTTTATATTATATTCACCTAAGGATAGTATCCATCTTTGCAATCTTGGATTTAAATCTTTTCCCAAGTACTTTGTATGAAGCCATTTTAGTGCTTCGTGGTCAGTTTGAAGTTCAAATTCTTTGCCATAGATATATGGTCGAAAGTATTTTACTCCCCAAACTAAAGCCAAAAGTTTTTTTTCAGTTGTACTGTATCTGATTTCGTGGTAACTTAAAGTTCTGCTAGCACATGCAATAGGATGATTGTCCTGTAAAAGCACAGCGCCAATGGCGAATTGACTAGCTCCGGTATTTATTTTGAATGGTTTGTTAAAATCAGGATACTTTAAAATTGGATGAGATGTTAAAAGTAATTTTAATTGCTCAAAAGCATTAATATAAATTGGGTCTAAGGTATTTATTTTAGAATCTTTTTTTAAGTATTTTGTTAACGGTTGAGCTATTTTTGCATAATTTTGTATAAATTTTCTATAAAACCCAGTTATGCCTAAAAAAGATTTTATCTGTTTTTGAGTTGTTGGTAGTTTTAATTCCATTATATCCTTGATTTTCTTAGGATTAAATTTTACGCCATTTTGGGTTAGAATATGTCCAAGATTTGCTTTAAGATTTGATTTTTTTTAGAGCATTAAAAAGTTTATTTAAGTTATCAAAGTGCTCTTGTAGAGAGGTATTAAAAATAAGTATGTCGTCCAGATACACTATGCAGATTCTGTTAATATATTCTCTTAATATAGAATTCATCAGCCGTTGGAAAGTGGCTGGTGCATTCTTTAATCCAAAGGGCATTCGAATATATTCGTAATGTCCAAATGGAGTAGAGAAAGCAGTTTTTTTCTGGTCTTCTGGTTTCATCTCGATTTGATGAAAACCTTCTGCCAAGTCGACCATTGTAAAGTATTGCGCTCGGCCTAGCTTGTCCAGAATATTAGGTATAGGAAACTTGTCATCAATTGTGATGTCATTCAATTTCCTATAATCGATTACTATACGCCATTTTTTTATATTGGAATTGTCCATTTTCTTTGGAACAACCCAAACTGATGAATTATATGGCGAGTTAGATTCCTTAATTATTTTTTGTTTTAACATATCTTTAATTTGCTTTTCTACCTCTTCCTCATGTATTTTAGGATAGCGGTAGCTTTTACAATAAATTGGTGCATTATTTTTTAATTTTATTTCATGCTTTATTTCATGGGTTGATGTTAAATTTTCTCCGTCATTATAAAAAAGATTGATATTTTTTGATAAAAGTTCTTTTAATTTATTTTTTTCTTCATTATTTAAATGATTTTGGTTAATTTTATTTAAAATTTCCTCTTTGGAGTTTTTTATAGGTTCTAAGTGATTTGCTTCGGCAAATTCACGAAGGTGGTTAAGATTTTAAAACGGAATCTTATATTTTGAAAATATTAAAAAACATTGGTTTTTAATGTCGATTTTAGATTCGAAGGATATTAGAAAGTTTATGCCAATTATAGCATCGTATTTCTTACTCTTTCGAGGAAATACTTTCCATTCTAATGTACCGTCTCTTTTCAATTCTTTTGGGATAGATGTGATCAACTTCTGTGTCACAATATTTGGACCGCCTAAAGAATTATATACAACCGATTTAACTAAATTTTGGGTTGCATAATTTAAGATGTCAGGTTTAATAAGACTGGTATCTGAACCTGAGTCTATTAAACAATTTATTTTTATATGGTCAAAAGTTATATGGTCATGATTCGCTTTAATATTTATGAACCGGTTTTTTGGATTTTGAATTGAATTTTGAAAGACGAAATTCTTGTTTTATAACTTCGTCTGAATAATAAATTTCGGATTGACAAAATTGATTATCTAACTCAATGAACAATTTCTCTATCAATACTTTCATATGTAAAAGCTTCTTCATTATCATAATCACATATTTCTGTACATTGGCTTTTAATATTACTTAATCTACAAAATAAATCCTTAAAACTGCTTACTTTTAATTCTTTTGCTTGAAATAACAGTCTGTGAATTGTCTGCTTCGGTCGAAATCGAACCATTAATGTTTCACGAACAGTTGTCCAATTTCTGCGATGTTCAGGAATCTCCAAAATAAATGTTTTTGCTTTTCCAATAATTTTTGTATTAACCACTTTTCTTAGACAATATTGTTTTAGTGGTATGTTGTTGGTACCACATAACGACTCTACGTCCTCCACTGTTTTTAAAAATGTTTTTAATTTAAGTGAATCCTCACCTGAGAAAGGTGGAATCTCATTAAAGTTTCTAATAATTTGATCTGCAGTTAGAGAAAATTCAGTTTGATTAATACTATTTATTCTTGCACTTTGCTCATTGAGTTGTGCTGTCAAGGCCTGAACTTGAGCAATTAATTGTTGTTTCATTTCACTCATTTTTAGTTCTCTGTTTTGATCAAACACTTTATTTCTTTAATTTGAAGCAATTTTAGCACGATTTATTTTTCACAATAATTAAAATTTAAAATTTAAACCGCAAATAGTTTTTATTAAAATTTACGTAGATAAAATTTTTTATTTTTATTTTTATTTTTCACTATTTTAGACAAAATTTTTTTGTTCTTTTTATATGTTGTAAAGAAGAATTTCAATGTCTTATTGATACTTTTAAATTTTGATTTTACTACCATGGATTTATTTGATATATATTCTTTCTGTATGCTATTACTTGAACAATTAGCATACTGAGTTTTGATTTAATTAATTTAAGTTTTAATTTGATTTATTTGTATATTATAATAATTTTTAATTTTTTTAAGTAATTTACACAGTTTTATTGGTGTTATTAGTTACACAATTTTATTAAATTACTAAATGTTATTATTTTTTTATTTTTGTTATTCGTATTTTAAAGAATACGATTAAGTTTAGTTCGAATCACTGGAAACACAATCATCAGATTGGTATCCTACCGACTGCGCCACTTTTATATTTAATTTTAGTTGACAATAAAAAAAAATTATCAACATAAATAAAACACACATTAATCTTTAGATTAATATTTATATTTATTAAAAATGGTTCTAACTTCAGTTAGAACTGTGAATAATGGTATTACAAAATATACTACTCTAATTAACTAAAATTAAGGTAATTTATATTGAATCGATTTGCTGATTAATTACTTTACAATACTTGCGAAATATTTCTGAAATATGATATATTTAAATTAATAAAGAATAATATTGTGGGAATGATTTTCCCTGGGAAAATCATTATTAAATGTTTCTCGCAACGTTGGCAAATTTGTCACGTTGCTGAGACATTTTTTATTTGTTACCGATTTGTTCTTACATATAACTTGTGTGGGTTAAAATTATAACTTATTTTTTGATCTGATAAAATTTTTATTTTTACTTTACATGTATTGGTTACAACAGCTAATGCAGTTAAATTTTGGTTAACAAAAATTAATAAAGGTTTTCAGAATTTTACGCATTTTCGTAATTTTTTTTCGTCATTTTTTTATGGGAGAAGAGAGGAATTGAGAAAGAAAAGGAAAAAGTTGCAACTGAATAATGCAACCAGTGTTTAAATAACTGAATAATGCAACTAGCATTTAAATTTATAAAAAACAAAAACCTTTTTCCATTATTTTTCGCGAGGTCGACTCGACTGACATTTTGCGTTTTACTACATTCTTATTATCTTCATTATATTAGGTATATGTACATAATGAAAAGAATTGTCATTGTACAATTAATCTAAAATTTAAAATGGAATTTTTAAATAATAAAAAAGAAAGGGGCAGCCGGACGAGACAGTATTACCACAAAGGAACTATATACATAGAGTATTCACATGGAAGAAAAAAGTTAGACAGTTTTTTTAATTTCTTAAAATCAACTTGATCGTATTTTAGTTTATTTTTATTTTAGTTTTAGTTTTTCTTTTTCGTTTTTTTTTTGTTTGTATGTCAATTGATGTATGTATGTACATTTGTATATTTGTATTTCTTCATATAACTTTTTCGACTTCTTAAAAAAAGAAAAAACCTCGATTATACCTCGATTTTTTATCAATCAATTTTAGTTGTTTACATAATCCAACTATAGGTACAAGAATTATTATTGTAAAAGTATAAGATATGAAAAAAATGTGTATATAATAACATAAATTTAAAGTTATTTTCATTCTCTCTAAAAATATATTTTTTCTTTTTAGTCAATCTTACAATATTTTAAAAATTCAAACTACAAGCTATAATTGCAGAGTGGTTTATAAGGTGTTCTAGCAACGAAAAAACTTTGGCTAAAGCTTGGTTTAAGTAATTGCCCGTATTATAATACCAATATCGAACAAACTTCTCAATTTTTTTAATAATTCCTAAAAGTGTTACAAGACGAATATCTGTATTCTACATTTTATATTCTATAAATAAAATTTAAAAATGTTACGAGAGGAATATCTGTATAGATATGTACATATGTATATCCATATATCAGTTACAAAAAAAAATATTCATAAAAAATTTTAAAATATTTTATAAACAACGCCTTAATATCTTACAAGCCGGATCGGAACACTCAATTTATTTTGTACACAAATAAGTGTGCTTGCAAGTGTAAAGGCGTTGTTATAAATATCGTGCATTAAAATAACTTTTTTGTTGTTCATGTAGTTGTTTTCTCTTAATTAAATTTTTTTTTGTAAAGATATGGTAAGTTGTTTAACTCCTTCGTGCCTAATGTTTTTCTTTTAAAAAATACCTTCTTAATTTTTAAATTTTGTTTTTTAATATGACTAACTATATGTAGTTACCTTATTCAATATCAAAAAATACTTTTAAGAATTCTGCTATCTAGATAGAATAACATATCTATCTATAGTCATAAAGGCTGGTTTTCATGAGAAATTTCATGGATATTATCGCAATTTTAGAAAGAGAAAAATATAGTGTGGAAAAGAGGGAGAAAAAAAATTATGTAATTAAAAAATATTACAGCAACATTTTGACAGTTAAAATTGTACATAACTTAATTTATTAATGTTTATATTCATTATTCATATTTAGTTAAAAATTTAAAATTTTTTATTTATAAAGTTGTTCAAAATAATACACATAGTTTATTAATAATATTTTTATACCGATAATATAGTCATTTTAATATCTCACTAAAAAATAAAATTTGAACATTTGTTTATTTTTTTGACATTTCAAAATTTAAATGGCAGTACCTAGTACCTAGTAGAAATTTTTTTGTAAGATATACAATTTTTGCATACATACATATGTATGTAATTCATGGATATTTATGGTTATTTTCTTGGATATTTTCAAATGTTTCATGAATATTTTTTTATATCGGTCTATATGTTTCATGGATATTCTTTTGAGTATATCTTAATTTACTATACCTTTGTGGGTCCGCAAAGGTTAATACCAATTACCAATATTAAATTTCAATATTCCATCCAAAAATATTTTTTAATTTTTAGAAAAAATATTCTTCTAAACAAAAAATAAAAAAATAAAAACAAATGATCGCCGTTACAATTTACATCACACTTGCAATATTATAATAAAATTTTGTTGGCCTTCAAATATTGTCTATGTGTTGTGTAGAGTTATTCTTTATGAGATCTATAAAATTACATTTTAAAATTATAAGAACATTTTGTGATGATGCATAGATAAATATGTATGTATGTAACAAACAAATATAAAATCAATTTTTAGAGAAAAAAAAATCAGTTCGAAGAAAATAAATTATGAACTGAATGAATGAAAAAATATTTTTTTGTTTTGTTTTTCTTATGTTCTTTCATGGTATACCAAAAATACGGTCATCTTTTTACGAAATAACCCCAAATACGATCTTTGGGTGATTTCAAATCAATGAAATTGACTGCGATTTATTCTTCTACGTGAGTTCTCTATGTATATAGTTACTTTATGGTATTACTATATTGCGAGTCTGTCACTGTGTAATACAAAAAGTCAAATTACTGTTTGTGCGACGTATGTGGCATTTTTACTATTTCATTTTTTATCAAAATTTTTCAAGTTTCTTTTATATTTTATCAAATTTTTCAAGTTTATTTTATATTTTTTAAAAATATTTCATGTTTAAAATAGACACAAACAAAATATCAAATAATAAAAATAAAACAACGGCAAAAAATTTATTTGACATAAATGTTGTTTTCCGTTTGTTGCCATTTTTAATTGTTCGAAGTGTCAAATTACTATCTCAATTCTCAATTACTAGGTAGAAAAATGGCAAGACAGGGGCCGAATTCCGCAACGGTGCAAACTTTTTTGGTGCAAATGCAAACTTTTTTCATTCTCACCAATAGTTTGCATTTGCACCATTATTTCAATTCCACAAACATTTTTCAAGTATTCACACATTTTAGTAATGTCATAATACTAAACTTTATAATCTATATAACTATATAATTTTCCATTTAGGGGGCCTCGGTGGCCTAGTGGGTAAGAGCGTATAAAATAGGCTGTCGTAAGAGTAATTCCCCCTTCACGACATGTACAGACACGTCTGAAAAGGAAAGACTGTGTAATTTGTTTGTTACATTTATGTGGCAGAAAAATGCATTAAAAAAAAAAAATTTCTTTTATAAATTGAACACTAAATAATTTTTTGATTTCGCCCTGTTGCACAAATTTAATTATTTATTTTTTTTTTTTTATATAAAACTAAATTAAATTTATTTTATGCTTGTATACATTTCAAGAGGTCTACCTCTCATCTTCAGCAACACAATTGAAAAAAAAATTTTTATTATCAAATTAGTGAGAACAAATAAATTTAAAAAATAAAATAAAATATATTAAATAACACAACAAATATGAAAATTAAAAATTGAGAAACAATTAAATTTAAACAGTAATTAACATTTTAAATTTACACAATTAAACAAATGAGAAAAGTTAAACACAATTAAAAAGAAAAGATACTATATTCCCCTTGTCTGTATTCTTGTGGTGCTTCATGGGTTGGTGAATGTAAAAACTTTCATATGCATCTACGCTTCTAGAGTTGCCAACAGTCTTCTTTAATTTTAAATTTAAATTTGAAAAATTCATATGTAAATTTTTTATGGCCTTTTATTTTTCTTTTTGTTTGGCCGTAGTACTTCATTTGGCAATCTCCACATGTGATTTCGTAGATACCGGATTTTTCTTCATTTTTTGTTTTATCTTTAGTGTTGCCTAGTAAATTTTCTAATTTATTTTCCTGACTATATACAACATCGATATTTTGTTTATAAAAAGTAGATTTTAATTTATTCGTTATCTTTGGTGCATAATTTAATTTTATTCTGTTTACTATTTCTTTGCTTGATTTGATTGTTTGTTTGTGTAAAAAATGTAGATAAATTATTTTTATGTATTTTTTTAGAATGTTTCTTAATTAATTTGTCTATTTTTTTTGGTTGGTATCCGTTTATTTCTGCACATTTGTATATATATTCGTATTCTTGTTTGTAATTAGTTATGGTAAATTACATAACCTGATAATTAAAGAATTGAAAGCTGCCATTTTATGTTGGTATGGACAATGTGACGTTGAAAGTAGCTTATGATGTTTTCATCATCATAATCTACTTTCTAATTTTGAATCATTACATAATGATATATTAAGTTCGTCGTACTCTATGTTATCTGAACTTTTAGAAGAGTTTAAGGGCCAAAATACGTTAAATTACCCATCAGTAATACTTCATCAACACGTACTAAAAGTGTTCCGTCGGTTCATAAAGCTGTACAAATTGACCCCATAATTGTACATAAATTTGGAGATCAGTGGGTGAAAGAAGATTTGAATTGCAGTATTCGTAAATTAAAGCAATCAAATCAATATCCAACCTTATCTAAAAGTACGAACAAATCCTTGGTCATCAAAGGTGTTCCTTTGTCTTTCAGTGTTAATGGTGTGTTAAGCTTTTTAAGAAAGGAATTCAATATATAATAAATAATAATAATCAATATATAAGGAATATAATATAAATTATTTCTGTTTTATACTATCCGGCCCGGCTTCTTGTATGGAAATAATGAAACATCCTGACAACTTTACACAATGGAGTAAACTCGGAAATATTATTATTCAAATGAGTAAGCCTAAGGTTAATGAACAAACTAAATAATAAAATAAATAAAATCAATAGGAAAAACAAAATTTTAGAAAGCTATACTTTACATAATGACACACTTATAGATTGTTCTTCTAAGTCACATAAATCTTCTTCTATTAAAAACTCTACTAATATTAAAAGTCTTCTAGATATACATGTTGTCGCTCCTTCTAATTTTAATAATTATACTAAATCTAGTTCTAATTCCTGCTCAAACTTTCACTCTTACCCTATTTCGAATAGTAGTAAAAATCTAAACATCTTTTCTTCTTCATTTAACTACACTAATCCTATTAAAATTCCAAATAATAAGCAAACTAGAGATTCTTACTTAAAACATAAATTGTCTAAATTTAAACGATCCTTTTCAAATACTTTTACTAAATATCAAAACTTTGTTCAAGGTCAAACTATGAAACCTTACAGTAAACCACGGCAGACTAATAATTCTAACAAAATAAACAAAAAAATCGTTCTGAATCTGGTCTAAATTCTTCCACTCTTAATATTTCTTCTTCTGTTTTAAACTCTAATATTTCTGATGAAGTTAATAAAGATGTACTCTCCTCTTCCACTAATTTAAAAAGCGTTATTGCATCAGATCCACCAGTTTTAGTTATCTCCTGTTATAAAAGTTACTCAAAAATCTTTAGAAGATAATAATAATATATTTTAGGTAGACTGAGAGATAATAAAATTTTCGAAAATGTTAGCCTTTATTTGGTTTATTTGCATGATAAACCTAATTTTGTATGTATTGGTGGTAAATGCAACACATCATTAAGAATTGCTATCCAACAAGAAGGATTACCAAAGGAAGTGAAGGAACTTCGTAGCATTTTCGTGCGATATTTTGAAACTTTCAATATTTCACCCCAATTAGCTTTATCTGACATTGAGTCCTATGGTTCTCATATTTCGTCTAATAGAATTAACTACCTTACAGGGTAGGAGAAAACCATGATAAGTATTTTCGTCCCTTACCCAGTGAGAAAAAGTTTAGTTAATGCAACCAATATTAATTCTTCTTTCAAAATACCTCCAAAATTTTCTCATACATTTTCCATGTACTATCAAAATGTAAGAGGGTTACGAACTAAAACAAAAATTATTTTTTCTAATTCGTTATTTCTCGATTTCAACATTTTTATTTTAATTGAAGCATGGCTTCATTGGTCAATTAATAATTTCGAACTTTTTCCTTCTACCTATGCTGTTTACAGAAAAGATATACATGGTTCTCTTATTTCCGATAAAATTCCTAAAGGAGGTGGGGTGCTAATAGCTATCAAAAATGCCTTCTGTTCTTGTGAAATAACATTACCATTGATTGATTCTGATGATATTATTGAAATTATTGCTATTCAAATCAAACAACAAACAAAACATCTTATCATTATAAGTTGCTATATTCCTCCCGCTTCAAGTATTGAACTTTTTTCTAAATATTTAATGCAAATTGATTATATTTCTAGTAATTTAGATCCTGATGACGAAATAATTATTTGTGGTGATTTTAATATACCGAATATTACATGGATCGCTCATGATGAAGAACCTTACCTAATTCCAACAGAACTACTAAATAATTGTAAATGTTTGCTAATCGACTCTTTAAACTCTCTTAATTTTCAACAGGTATCATCTTTATGTAATTTTCGTAGTAATCAGTTAGATTTTATTTTTACAGCCAACTGGTATAATTTAGTCACATTTGATTGACCATTGGAACTGATAAAAATTGATCTATATCATCCGCCAATTTGTTTCTCTTTCAGTTCTTTCTCACTTACAAACATAGATGTAACTTGTTCTTCTTCTTTTAATTTTCATAAAACGAACTTTGAAGGTATTAATAATTATCTATGTTCTTATGATTTCTCATTTTTTTCTTCTTCTCATCTCAATGAGTTAGTCAACACTTTTTATGAAATTCTCTTTTAAATTCTTCTCAATATTACGTTTTGTTCCGTTGGTCGTTGATAGAAAAAATTCAACAAGTCTGCCATGGTATACTAAATATCTCAAGAAATAAAAAAATAAAAAAAATAAAGCCTGGCGTAAATTTATAAAAAATAAGAATATGTCTTTCAATATTAAAACTAACCCTAAATTATTTTGGAAATTTGTAAATTCTAAAAGAACAAGCGATGAATACCCAGTTTTGATGAAGTATAACAATAAAACTAGTGTGATCCTAAAATTATTGCTGGGTTTTTCCGTGACTTTTTTTCAGTTAGCTATCTAGCATCAGCTTTTCCCATAAATCAAACAGAATTTTCTTAAAACTTTAACTTTTTCATAACTTTAACTTTTTCATAAAAATTACTTTAGGCTTTATTAATATTATGCTAATGTAATTTTAAATTATATTAGTAAATTAGATGATAATGATTTCCCTGGATCAGATGGCATCCCCAATATTTTCTTGAAAAAATGTTCTACTTCGTTATCGAGACCTCTATCCATTTTATTTAATCTCGTTAGCTTGTGGTATTTTTCCATCATTTTAGAAGAATGCTCTCATTCAACCTATTTACAAGCTTCACACGTCGCTCTATTCGAATTTTGTATTCATACTCCTATTAATAACCAATTTGTTATAAACGTCAATTTAATTAAAGATCTTTGCGTACTTTTTGATAATAACCTTTCATTTCAGTCTCACTACACCTATATTTTAAATAAATCCAATTCTATGCTTGGTTTTATATAACGTTGTTCGAAGGACTTTAATGATCCTTATGTTCTAAAATCTCCCCACACTTGCTTAGTTAGTCCTAACCTTGAATATGCCAGCCAAGTTTGGAACCCATTTTACCGAATTCATATAAAAAGAATAGAATCTGTTCAAAAAAATTTCTTTAGATTAGCCCTTCGTCATCTACCTTGGTCTAATCCTTTAGTTTTGCTTCTATATCAATATAGTTTGAATTTGATTCATCTGAACACCTTGGAAAAACGGCGTAAAGTTGCTGATATTATATTCCTAAGTAAACTGATTAAAGCAAATATTTCGTCTTCTCAATTTCATGACAATTTAAGTTTTTGTTCTAATTCCAGGTTAAGATCCGCTAATTCAATTTACAATTTCGCCGAAACATGAACCGATCAATAGAATGACGTGTTTATGTAATAAATATATATCCAATATTAATTTCCTGTTACCAAAAAATTCTTTAAAGAACTGTCTATATTCGTGTTATTAATTTTTTATTTTTAATTGAAGTTCACAACCTAAGGTTTATTTGATTATCAAGTCAACTAAAGCTTATAATATTTCATAATTTAATATTATGTTATTTACCAATTTTCTAGAATACAGCAAATTATCTTCATTAAAAATTTATTGTTTCGTTTTTCTTTTTTGTTAATACAATTTATTTATTTCTAGTTTTTTAATTCAAATTTAATTATAGTTTTTATTTTATTTTTTTTTTCTCTTTATATTGTTAATATTAATTTTAAGTTATTTTGATTTTGTAACCTGCTTAATTTAGGCTTGTAATGAAATAAATAATAACAAATAACAAGTAAGTCATGCGATAAAAAACGACCATAATTTTAATTTTGACAACCATATAAACTTAAAAATTGATCATAGTTGGCAAAAAAGAAAAATATAGAAGCTCTCAGCACACAAATGCATAGAAAAACAACAAGAAATTTCAAAACCGGTACACAATATTTACATAACGCATATAAGCATTTGATCAACCATATTAGTTAAATAAATATTTATTAAGTAATTCACTTTAGCGCGTTTATGACAATTTTAATTTTGAAAAGAATTTTTTATAATATATAATCCAACTTTTAATTTATAATTTATTAGTTTTTTAAGTCTAGTTAAATTTACATTAAATGTTTGTTAGTCCTTTAAATTATTAAAATATGTATGTTTTAGTTTGCTGCCATAGTACACTTCTTTAAAATAATTGATAAAATTTTCTTTAAAGGATAATTCAAAAGTGTTGTACAAGAAATTTACATAAAATTTATGAAAATTATTGTACATAATAATTTTTTTTTACAAACTATTCTAATTCTGGAATTCTAATTTTTTTGTATGAAATAGGTATGCCGAATAGACATACTAAATATTTTTATTTTGGAGTTAGATTCAAAATCAGGGTGTCAATAATTTTATTAACAGGGGTTTGGTGGAGACCCCCAACTATAAACTATTTACATTTTCATGTAAAAGAGTTAACACTTATGTTTTTTGATTTCATACAAGCAAAAAAAATATCAAATTTATTCTTGCCGCATGCGTTTACTTGCCGAATTCAAAAATAGGATTCCTTAAATTGTTAGCGGGGGTTTGGGTCGGCAGCCCCCAACTATAAAAATTATTTATTTCTTTTGATTTCATACAAGCAAAAAAATGTATCAAATTGATTCTTGCCGTATGTCATTACTTGCCGAATTGCTCAAATTTGTAAGGTTTACTCAAATTGTTAGAGGCAGCAGCTCCCAACTATACAAAATATCAATTTTTATATAAGAGTTAATAATTTTACGTTTTCAATATAAAAATATCAAAATTTAAATTTTATATTTTCAATAAAAAAATGTCAAAATTTTAATTTTTTGTATAAACTTAAAATTTTGCATTTACATAATATAGAAATTATTAAAAATGTTGACATTTACGTTTAGAATTAAATAAATATTAAAAGAATGTTAAAATATGTTTATTTTTTCATTTAAAAAGGTTAAAATTAATTTTTTTACGTTTTCAATGTCAATGTCAAAAATGTCAATAATTTTTTATTTTATGTTAATTTGAATTATCTGTAATTACCTAAATATTTTTTGTACCACCCTTTCTTTTTTATTATTTAAAAATTTTATTTAGAATTTTAGATAAATTGTACAATGGCAATTCTTTCCATATATATATGTACATATATATATTATATATAATAAAGATAATAAGAATGCATTAATACCTCAAAAAGTCAGTCGACGAGTGATGGGAACTATCGAACGATTTTATTTCAACTATCGATAAATAGTAACTGAATGATTTCAAGTCAACTATAGAACGAATTCGTTAATTAATTAATTAATTCATTCATTCATTCATTCTCATTTATAACTATTGTTTTTGTGTTCTTATTTGTTCAATGAAAATTCTGTTTATATATACATAAAACTGTTCAGTAGAACCACAGATATATTAACTAATGGATAGACAGTGAAGAAAATATTTTCAGCCAATTTTGAGAAACAGCTTAGTGAACCGTGAGTATGTATTGCTTTAGTTTCCTCAGAAATAGGTTCCTAAAAGGTGAAATAATATCATTTCTAATTTTTAAAAGAATTTTAGCACTTATTTTCTTACTTTACAAGTAGTTAAAATTATGAATAATTAATTAATTAATTAAATTAAATTTTAATTTTGAAAACAAAATATATCAATTATTAAGTAATATAAAAACTTAAAATCTCTGAATGAAACTGGTTATAAAAAACTGCTTTACATTATTTTAATAAATATAACCAGCTGAGTGAACGAAATGTATACATATTATAAAATGCATATGTATTTTTTTGCCTGAATACGCTAAGATAGGAAAACACATAAGAAGAAAAGAAACGACTATACTAACTTCCCATCTATTCGTTAATATATCTATGAGTAGAACTAATCAGTTATTAGAATTGCATTCAACACACTTTTCCACTTTTCAGGGGCACTAAAATAATTATCTGTGCGCCATCTTTTCGTGAAGAAGAATGGAAAAAGTTTATTTGTTTTTTGCAAATTTAAATTATAACGGGGAAACACTATTGAATTGTGAACATTTTTGGGGAATTCCGGACACTTGGCCTTTTTTTTGGCTGGGTTACACGTCGTATACATGCCCAAGTTTTTTACTTATCATACGTACATAATTAAAAACATAAATAAATATTTATTTGATATCTATCGGTATAATTCCAAGACTTAACTTTGTAATTGTTTGAATTTTAAATATACAAATTTTAGAAGTTTAGATGTTTGTAAAATTCATAACAATTTATAACAAATATAACCAAGCATCGAAAGTAATCAACGTGGACAAATGTTAAGAAAAGTTGTACCCAGATTTGGTATTTGTTTTTATTTTTATTAATGCTTTATAACAATATTTAGTAAATAGGAATAAGAAAGAGAATATATTTTTTTTAAATTTTATTAATTTTAGAATTTGTTTAAGTTTAAAAATGTATCAGAATTAATGATTATTAGTATTAGATTAATAACAAAAAAATAATTTTTAATAAAAGTAAAGTATTGCACGTATTTAAAATAAAGAACATTTTTAATTAAAAATTATTGTTATTTTTATTACGAGTATTTAACTATGATTTTGTTTTACTGACCCAGGTCAGGTCATATAAATAAAAAATATGTAGTAATTACATATCGTAATAATGTATATCGTATAATTAATAGTAATAATAGTAGTGATAATAATAATAGTAGTGATAATAATAAATAATAATAATAGTAATAATAATAATAATAATAAGCAATAATAATAGCTGCCACAGTGGCGGTTGCCTTCAATAATTACCTCATGCAGTAGGGTGTTATATACTACTTCATGTCGTAACTATAGCCACTGTTAGCAAAATAGTAATAATAATAGGCGTATTCATTGTTCTTTAAAATTCCACTCCCAATTCAATGTTTCCGCATCCGTTTCCAATCCTATCGTATCCCTACTGCCTAGTCAATATACTGCGTTAGCAGATAAGGGTTTCATGCCATTATATTGGCTAAAGAGCGAGGTGGGTTTAGTCAGTAAATCAGTAAGACTAAGAATCTGACACTACCAAGGGGAAATTATTGGTGTCTTTGGAAGATTTTCACCTACCTTAGGGGGAAAAAAAAACAAGACATTTTGTTTTTTCTAATTAGTAATCACTGAATCATTACACTATTTATTTATTTTTTAAATCAAATATTTTGTTTTTTTATTTATTTCACTCATTTAATATATTAAATTCCAATTAGATATTTATTTTTAAAAATAGATTTTTAAAATCCGCACGAAAAATTTTGCATATAAAAAAATATTCTTTGTTTGTATTTTGTACTATGACAACAAATAACAAGCGGCCATTAAGAAAAAAATTCTTGATAGTTCTTACGTGCTATCACTTTGACTAATAATGTGAAATAAGAATAAAACACACTAAAGTTAGTCAACACTATAATTTCATTCTTCATTTCAGTCCAAAACTGTAATTTAAAGTGATAGTGTATTGAATGAAATGAAGGAAATAGGAATGTCTTTTTAAATGATGGAATATCAAATTTTTTTGATTTGGACTGACAGTTTTGGTAGGAATGTCATTTTAAATTATGGAGAATATGTAAAATTCCATCATTTATTAGTTTTCATAATTCATACGCATTAGCAGTAGAGGTAGAAAAAAAATATGTTGGTTATGTTTATGTACATATTATGTTGAAATGAAAATAGAAAACATAATATGTACATAAACAAAAATAATATAAAAAATTTTTTTTTATTTTTAAGGTAAATTTAATTCCTTACTGGCATGGTTGGGTACGTTTAGGCAGTACGAAGAATGTGTTGGTTATGGTTAGGAACGAAATTAAATTTTTTTTAAATATATTTAGGTAAATTTAATTTGTATAAATACCACCAATTTTTATAAAAATCAGTTACTATGTATTAATATTTAATGTAAAAAACTAAATATTTAACAAACGCTATACGGAAGTGCATAAGCAACATTACTTGAAGAGAGATATATATGTATGTTGGAAGAGCCATAACATATTATAAACCAGCAGCCAAAATTAAATACTGGAAAATTTGGATTTAATGGACAATTTAATTATACTAAAAATTATATGTACAAAATGAAAAAATAATAATTTTATTAAAAAAATAATTTTATAGGTTTTATTTATTGATAATGACTTCAATAGGTCTTACTGGGTAGTTTAAGAATTTTTACATTTTAAATTATTGTTTAAAAAAATTTTAAAACACTGAAATAATTTGTTTTTAAATTTTCATTAAATGACTATCCCATATAAATTTAACAAACTTTTTTTTTTTACTTTTCTTCAGCTACTATGTTCACTGCTTGAATTTTTAAGTAAAACCACAATTTCGAGCATCGACGAAAAATTCGCGTCGAAAAAATTAAAACATATGGGTTCTTATGTATTTGTAACATAATGACGATCGTCGCTAACCAAATTTTCGTCGTCGTCGAAATAGATCTATTTTCTAATTTTTTCGCTGTAGTCAAGTTTGACAGCATTTTGCTATGTACTTTAAACGTCAAAAAACCATTCAAAAGAATTTTACAGAATTTTTAAACGTTTTTATTTATAAATTTTTGTAGTCAAACAAAGAAGCGAATAAATATTACACTTCTGTAAATTGTTGATTCATTTTTTTTTGATATTTTTTGTTTTATTTTGCTACAATTATGTTTCTTCTGACGAAAAATAGTTGAGCGAAGCAAATTTCGCTAATGGTCGATTGTCGATGGTTGGAATTGTGGTTTGTACGTGATACACAGAAAATGAAAAATAAATTTGAAGAATGACAATTTTTTTTTATAGTATGTATGTTCTCATTTTTAAATGTGAGTCTCGCGAATGATAGAAAAAATGAACTGATCTATACTTAATCCATTTATAAACGAAAAAAAGATGTGATGGAAAAAAAATTATAGTGTGAAAAACTAGCTGATAATGTGCAGATTGCAGGCATAAGTATTGCCATTACTCTGAAATCAAATTATGTCAATTTCTCTACTAAATGATGTCAAGTGGTATATTTCTCCTTAAACTCAAAAAGTAAAAAAAAAAGAAGTAAAACAGAAATAAATTTTGAATTTTTCATAATATATTAAATTAAATAACAAAAGTAAATCAAATCAAACTTCAAAATAAAAATAATTGAACAAATAACGAAACAATACTTCATTGATGAAAAGTAATTCGTTTGTAAAAATATATTATTATTCATATATTTATTTTAAATATTTAAAGGGAATATAATATGTACATTTTATTTATATGTTTATTTATTTAATACTACTACTAAAATGTACATATTCTGAAAAAGCGTAAAACGTTGGCTTTGTAACCGACTATAAAATCCGAATATTTTCAACAGTTACATTAATTATTTTCCATATTCTGGCCGAGCAGGGACCGTAACAGCGACGGGCGGCCCGTTCGAGTTCTAGGGTTCTGAGATCAACTTATTAGACTTCTGACCATGGGATTTCTGACACGTTACCAAAATTTGTTAAAAAAATCAGGGAGCAAAAATTTCATAAAAGTAGAAAATTGGAAATTTTAATTGAAAGTGGTGACTCTATTCGAAAAGAAAAGGGAAGAAAATTAAGCAGAAAAGAACGGAAAATTAAGGAAAGAAACTAAACTATTAGAAAATGGTTTAATATCCCCAATAATGTTCTTAAACACAATTACATATAAATACTTACTTGGATACTTGATACTTGGGAATTTTGATGATCGGACATCTCAACTATGCATATTTAAATAAAACAAGAAATATGGTTGTTGGTCTAAATCATACGAGTAAACTTCAACAAAAAGAATCTGGTTGTGAGGTATGTTGTGAAGCAAAGCAAACAAGACGTCCATTTTTGAACAAAGTTCACAGGTCAAATGAGTTATTACGTACAGTACATATCGATTTAGTAGGACCTATGGAAAATATTTCTATTGGAGGAACCAGTATATTTTGATGATTGAAGATGATTTTAGTCGAATGGGTTTTACGTATTTCCTAAAGCAGAAGAGTGAATCATTTGAACAGTTTAAAATATTCAAATCAATGGTAGAGAAACAAACTAACAATGAAATAAAAATTGTACGATCTGACAATGGTGGTGAATTTTGCAGTAATCAATTTCAAAATTATTTTAAAGTCAATGGTATTATTCTTCAAAAAACTAACGCCTATACTCCAGAACAAAATGGAATATGTGAAAGATTGAACAGAACGATAATTGAAAAGGCAAAATGTCTTATTTGATGCGAAATTAGAAAAAGAACTTTGGGCCGAAGCTGTCAATACAGCGATTTATATTCGTAACAGAGCAGTGGTTGCAGTCTAGAAAAAACGCCTTATGAAGTTTGAACAGGTCATAAACCAGATGTGAGTAATTTTAGAATTTTTGGAAGTAAAGTTATGGTTCATGTTCCAAAGCAAAAAAGGTTGAAATAGGACAAAAAAGCATCAAAACAAATTTTAGTTGGTTACAGAGAAAATGTAAAAGGCTACAGCGTATACAGTTCAAAGAATAGATCAGTAACAATCAGTCGAGATGTTGTAATAATTAAGGATGTTAGCAGTAAAAAAATGTTTTGGTAAAAGTAAATCAAAGTGATGATGTAGAGAACACAGAAAATAATTTTGATAGTAATTATGACAAAGATGAAAGCATCGAAGAAGATAAAAATTTGAAGCGTGAAGAATCATTTGAATCAGTATTTGAAGATGAAGATGCAAATTATGTCACAAATGTAAATTTAAATAATACAGAAATGTTAAGAAAATCATGTAGAACACCAAAGCCTAAATCAATTGAAGGTTATTTTACATATATGTCTATGAATGATGGTTTGGATGAAGATCCATTAACAGTAGAACATGCAATATCAAGACCAGATGCAAATAAATGGAAACAAGCGATGCATGAAGAATTGAATTCGTTCAAAGAAAATGAAGCATGGGAGCTTGTAAATGTTCCAAAACAAGGTACAGTGGTGAATTGCAAGTGGGTTTTCAAACGAAAATATAATGATGAAGGAAATATAAGGAATCGTGCAAGATTGGTAGCTAAAGATTTCAAACAAAAAGCTGGTGTAGTTTTTGATGAAACTTTTTCACTGGTAGTGAGGCACTCTACATTACTTTTATTAATTGCATTATCTGTAAAATTTGATCTCAGTATTTTTCATTTCGATGTGACGAGAGCTTTTCTAAATGGCATTTTACAAGAAAATGTTTTTATATCAATACCTAAAGGCTATACTACAGATCAAACTGAAAATAAAGTTTTAAAATTAAAAAAGGTTATTTATGGACTGAAACAGTCATCGAGAGCATGGAATCAGAGAATAAATGATTTTTTAATAAAATTTGGATACAGAAATACAGAAATTCAACCTTGTATCTATATTAAACAAGAAAATGGTAGTATAACAATAATAGCGTTATATCATAAAGTAACCATATACATAGATATATACATAGAGTATTCACATGGAAGAAAAAAGTTAGACAGTTTTTTTAATTTCGTAAAATCAACTTCATCGTATTTTAGTTTTTCTTTTTTTTTTTTTTTGTTTGTATGTCAATTGATGTATGTTCATTTGTATATATGTATGTATTTCTTCATATAACTTTTTCGACTTCTTAAAAAAAGAAAAAACCTCGATTCTACTTCGATTTTTTATCAATCAATTTTAGTTGTTTTCATAACCCAGCTATAGGTACAAGAATTATTATTGTAAAAGTATAAAATATAAGAAAATGTGTATATACCTAATAATACCTATAATAATATTTTTATACCGATAATATAGTCATTTTAATATAGTTTCTCACTAAAAAATAAAATTTCAACATTTGTTTATTTTTTGACACTTCAAAATTTAAATGCCATGGTAGTGAAATTTTTTTGTAAGATATACAATTTTTACATACATACTTATCTAATTTGTGGATATTTATGGTTACTTTCTTGGATATTTTCAAATGTTTCATAGATATTTTTTTTAGCTTAATCTCTTTCAAACACATAGTATTTTTGTATGTTCTGCCTATGCTCTAACATTTTCGTGGATATAATGAAAACCAGCCTTAATATATGTAATTATGCATTCAGTAAATTTGATCTTAACTTACTATACATTTGTGGGTCAACAAAGGTTAATACCAATATTTTAGAAAATTTCGATACTCCATCCAAAAATATTTTATTTTTAAAAAAAATATTCTTCTAAACAAAAAAGAAAAAAATAAAAACAAATAGTTCTCCGTTACAATTTACATACACTTGCAATATTATAATAAAATTTTGTTGACCTTCAAATATTGTCTATGTGTTGTGTAGAGTTATTCTTTATGAGATCTATAAAATTACATTTTAAAATTATAAGAACATTTTGTGATGATGCATAGATAAATATGTATGTATGTAACAAACAAATATAAAATCAATTTTTAGAGAAAAAAAATCAGTTCGAAGAAAATAAATTATGAACTGAATGAATGAAAAAATATTTTTTGGTTTTGTTTTTCTTATGTTTTTGATGGTATAGCAAAAATACGGTCATCTTTTTACGAAATAACCCCAAATACGATCTTGGGGTGATTTCAAATCAATGAAATTGACTACGATTTTTTCTTCTACGTGAGTTCTCTATGTATATAGTTACTTTATGGTTATATGAAGATGACTTTATTATATTTACTAATAGTCTTTAAGCAGTTAAATACATTGAAGAAGGCTTACAATCACAGTTTAAAATTAGAAATCTTGGTGAAGCAAAACAAATTTTGGGAATGAGAATAAAAGTAAATAAAGAAAATAATTGCGTAAGTCTTGATCAAGAAGATTTTATTGATCGGTTGCTTTGTAAATTTAACATGGAAGAATGTAAAGACGCAGATACACCAATGAATGCTTCTTGTAAAGAGCCTATAGTAATGACTGTAAAAATGATGTTCCATATTAACAATTAATTGGAAGTTTGATCTATTTGGCGGTTTTAACACGTCCGAATATTGCGGGCGTGAGTTACTTGAGCCAATTTAACAATAATCATAATGAAAGGTGCTAAGCATGTGCTAAAATATTTAAAAAGAACTAAAACTTACTCATTAAATTTTAGAAAGGGTGATAATGATCTGGTCGGTTTTGTGGATGCTGACTGGGAAAATGACGCAGTTGATATCAAATAATATACTGGTTTTTGTTTCAAATTTGCCGGAGTAGCAGTGTCTTGGGAAAGCAGAGGACGGTAGCATTATCTAACACAGAGGCGGAATACATAGCGTTGAGTGAAGCTTCTAAAGAAGCTATTTACTTAAAAAATTTATTATATGAATTAATAGGAGTTGATAACCCTATTAAAATTTTTAACGACAACCAAAGTCCGCAAAAATTATCTGCGACTCCTGTTTTTCAAAAGAGGTCTAAACACATATACTTCATCAGAATCAATCATTCCTGTTTGTCACACTACTTAGATAACATCGATAACAACTATAACATTGGTTGCCTTTTTGTTTAAATTAACGTTTAATAAAAATATTTTTTACTTTGTTATTGTATTTTAACTGAATCGACGCATTTTATTTCATTGAATATTTTTCTAGCAAATCCATGGATTCATGGATTCTTCTGTCCGTATTGTAGAGAAATTGTTCAACAATTTCTATTCAAAAAATAAAATTACAATATTAAAAAATTAATTCATATATGTTGTTATTTAATTTTCTAACTTATTTCATATTGTGAATTAAGTTAGAAAAATTATTGAATCTTTTCTAACTTAATTCTTTTTAAGTTAATTCATAGCGACAAAACAAATAACAATTTTCGGACTTATTTCACTTCCAATTTTTCTAACTTAGTTCATTATGAATTAAGTTAAAAAATTAAAATGAAATAAGTTTGAAAAAAAATCAGAAAATTTTTCTAACTTAAGTCATTTTTCTGTTTTTAACCCAATTCTTTTCTAACTTAATTCATAGCGCTAACTTAATTCATAATTTTTATAGGTACCACTAGAAGTGGTCGGAATTATTGAACTACATACTTCTAACGTATTGAATTATTGAATTACATACTTTATTTATTTATGTATTTATTTATTTAGTTTCAAACTGCACTTACTTCATATTAATAAAATAATATACTCTCACTTCTTTATGAAAACCGTTTTATTTAGTATTGTATAATTTCGAAAACTCTCACTTCTTTATAAAAGTTTTTATGGCAGATCACAAGACGAAAAAAGAAATTGAATATAATGAGATTATCACAAGTAGCCACTAAGCTCGAATTCATAAATAAAATAAAACAATTATAATAACATAAAGTAACATAACATAATTATAATTTGAAATTTAATAAAATAATATAATATAAGTATAAGTAGGTATAATTAGTTCTATTAAATTTAATAAAAGAATGTAATAAAGTTACTTGAGTTGTAATTTAATCTACATTATTGAACTATATAATTAAATGGGAATTTAGATTGCCCACAAATTGGGGGTCCAACCGGGATAATCCAGTAAGATCATAGATCCATCAAGATCCAGTGAGACCAAATAAAATCTTAATACATCGAAAAGGAGCGCCAAAATTTCAGCAAATAGTTGCTTTGTTATATATCAGAAAAAGTATAGCAAAAAAAAAAACACCAGCAACTCAAAGTACAACAACAAAGTACAGCATTAAAAAAGAAAAACTAAAACCCGTTCGAAGCAGTTTGACGGTAAGTCCAGATAAGTTGAATATTGCAAATGTGTACGTTCTACCTACATAAATGTGTATTTAAAATTTAATTTATATTAAAACAGTGTTTTGAAATTTAGTTAAAAATTAAAATTTAAAAAACATAAAACTGTATGAATTATTTAAATTAAATCTATTCAATACAAATTTGTTTTTCCAATTATTAATTAATTAATTGCTTTTTCTAAATTAAAATTCTAATTAAATTTTCTTTACATTTGTATAATTAATTAAATTAACTTAACTTATTCTTATTCTTACATTTAAATTTTGTTTTAGCTAGAATTATATCAAGTTTATAATATCCGAGCTCGTTGCCGAGAAATTTATATCATCGGCATATAGGTATTATATATTAATAACATATGATATTACAACTTACAAGTGAAAAAAATTGAAATATTAAGTTGCTCGCAAGAAATCTGTATCAGTAAAGTTGCACGGAAGAAAATTATACCACCATTTTGACAAACCGATAAGTCATCAATTATAAAGTGAGTGCACAATATTTATTTTTTCAAAAATCAAATAAAAGCTTTTATTTTGAAGTAAAATAGTATTATATTTTAATAAATAATTTAGTATAAATAAATATAAACACATATTATTTTATTTTAAATATTATTAAATATAATTAAAAGTTGTTAGAGCGAGAAAATTTATAAAAAAGTTCTATAGTGGTAAGAAGTGCAGTTTGAAGCTTAATTTTTTTGGTTATTTCCATACTATATAGTATAACTATTGTATTGTATAGTATATAAAAAATCCTTCAAAAAAAAAAAAAAAATTATTATTTTGGCATTTTGTTAAATATGAAATTTAGAGAGAAATTTAAGACATGATACATATATTTACATATAATACTGTGTACGTTAAACATAAATAAAATTAATGCAAAATAGTATTAAGGTGTTGCAGTAGAGTGGTAATATAACTACTGTGCGATATCATATTATTATATATGAAGTTGTGTGTTAGTATTTATTTAAATCATTAGTAAACGAATTTTTACTTCACTAAAAATAAATTTTCCGAATTGAAGTTTCGTGTTAGTGTTCGATTAGAGAATTAAATATAACATTAATTAATTAAACTAAATTCTGAATTTCGAGTCATATACATAATCTAATAATTTTTTTGTTTTAAATTGATATTAAGGGCCTTCCCGAACTATCAGACTAAACATCGCTCTTCGCTCTAAATACTATTTATCGCACTATTTTTTTATCCGAAAACTGCGAATAGTTTTTTAACACTTGATTATCTGTCAAAAATTAGTGTTTTGAAAACTACACTAGATGGTGGCACTTGCACTAAAAATAATTATTTTTTGTTTTTGTTAAAAGTATGGTGAATATAAAAAATATAAAAATGCAAAAAATTATATCATATATATTATAATTTCACTTGTAACCCAACATAATTTTAAATATACATTTTTTCGTTAAAAAATAAATGCTTAAATTTCATTTCTTATGTTATTTAAGAAAATATAGTATTATCTAATAATACAAATTAAAACAAAAATCCCAAAAAAAATGTAAACAACACATGGTCATAGTAAGAACAAAAATACAAACTCATCAAAATGTACTGTTTTAAAGTTGTAAAGGAAAAAAATTTTGTTTTGCAATAAGATACCTACCTGAAAATGTTTTAAATAAAAAGTACAATAATTTAACTAACAAAAATTGCAATATAACAAAAAAACTGTAACTGAACTTTTAAGAATGTCATAAAATATAATTGTAACTTTATAAAGAATTTTAAACACTATGAACCATATGTGTGTCATTAAAGAATTTAGATATTAATTATTAAAAGAAAATTGGTGATTTAAGAATTTCTTATATTATACAGTTTCCATATTTCTTCTTTTCACAAAAAATTAAAAATTTTTTTTTTTTTAATGCATTTCTCTGCCACATAAAATGTGGACAGGAAATTACACAGTCTTTGCTGTTCAGGCGTGATTGTAAATGTCGTAAGGGGGAATAACTCTTACGACGTCTGTGGGATTCGAACCCATACTCCCTCGGTGCTTACAGCGTATTTTATACGCTCTTGCCCACTAGGCCACCGAAGCCCCAATCTAAAAATCAAAATAATAACATTCATATAGTTGTATTGACAGAGATATGGTTGATTGAAAACGAAAACAAATTTTTCAATATAAATGGATATGTTACTTATTTCGCAAATAAGCAACAACCGTATGGTGGAGTTGCAATATATATTAGCAATAACATTGATTCTAGTTTAATAGAAGAAGTGGAATATAATAAAACAAATATATTAATCACAAAACTAACTAACAATAACATAAACATTATAGGTATTTACCGATCACATGAGACACGTTTATCTGATTTTATTAATAAATTAGATAATATCACTACCACTTATAAAAACTCTGTGATAGTAGGTGATATAAATTTAAATCTACTGAATACCAATCAGGAACAAGTCTTGACATATACGAATACATTACTCTCCAATGGATATTTAATTTATAATAACATATCCTCGGAATATGCCACAAGAATAAGCAAAACGACAAGAACAATTATTGACCACTTGGTTGCCGATTTAGTTAGTTACAAATATAATTTTTTAATTACAAGTACATCTATTTCTGACCATGAAATGTTTTTGATTAATATAAATCTCAAATCCATAATAAAAGAGGAAGTAGAAAAAAAAACAGTGCTAGACTATGTCAAAATTCAACTAGAACATTTTTGGTCACAACTTGACTCGTATGTTAATTGTGATCACTTTGTCGCCGATCTGCATCATATTATAATAAAGAATACCAAAACAATCGTGGTAGAGAAAGGGAAACACAAGAAAAAATGGATGACGAAAGAAATATTAGATAAAATAAGTCTTAAGAGACTCGTACTACAGATACCTTGTAAATATAAAGATAACACTCGAGCTCTTGATCTATATAAAACAACGAAACTTGAAGTGAGCAAAATGATTATCCAAGCTAAGAAAAACTACTTCTCACAAGATCTCAATTTAGAATCAAAAAATCCCAAAAATTTATGGAATTGTTATAAAAAAATAATTTATAATACAGATTGTCATAGATCTAACACAGATGTTAAATCCTTAGAGATTAATAATGAAATATTTAGCGGTGCAAGTAACATAACTAACAAACTGAATTCATTTTTCGTAAACGTAACTGATGATATTAATATCTCATCTCTCCCATTAGATTACGAGTGCTTAAGTATTATAAGAAGAAACATATACAATAATTTTAGCTTAGATATAACAAATGAAGAATAGATAAAACAAATAATTAACAAGCTACTACTTAGCCTACTGCGGCTCTACTGGTCACGACCATATTTCTACTAAATTTTTAAAAAAAATTTCATCTCAATTAGCTCCAACATAATAGCAAGATTAATAAATAACCCCATACAAAACTCAGTCTTCCCACAAAATCTCAAATAAGCATTAGTCACTCCTATATATAAAACAGGTACACCAACACACCCATCAAATTACCGTCCAATATCAGTCCTAAATGCACTTTCAAAAATATTTGAAACAATAATAAAAAGCCGACTTCACATATTTTTTTTTAATAACAGCATATTGCATGAAAAGCAGTTTGGCTTTGAAAGTAACTCAAACACCACAGCAGCATGTCTTAGTCTTACTAATTTTTTAACCACCAACATTGATAATGGTAAATTTGTAGCCTATATATTTTTAGATCTACAAAAAGCTTTCGATTGCGTCGACCACGAAATACTTTTGCTGAAATGGCCAATCTTAACTTCCCTCTAAATGCATTTCGACTTTTTGAATCATATTTAACCAATAGGTCACAAAAAGTCAAAATAGGTAACGTTTTCAGCGAGGACCTTAGAATTAAAAAAAGTGTCCCCCAAGGATCCATATTATGTCCGGATCTTTTAAAATTTATATCGATGATATATCTCGCTTGAAGCTTAAAGGTTCAATCCAATTGTATGCTGACGATGCAGTAATTAAATATTCAGCTCACATTGAATATGATCTAAATATACTTGAATTATGGATCAGAAAACATAAGCTAAGCTTAAATATAAAAAAAACAAAAATTCTTTTGCTAGGCACGTTTTGTTGTTATAGTGTAGAAAATTTTTATTATAAATCAAAAATAATTAAAACAGTAAATAGCTGTAACTATCTAGGGTTAATAATTGACAAAAACTTAAATTGGATTGACCATGGCCAGCATATTATGAAAAAAATATCACCGATGCTCTTTTTACAACGTACAGATTGTGAAAATATATTTTTACAGATGCATTATACACAAAATATATTCATCGTATATAATGTCACATATGGTGTATCTCAATCCGATGTGGAGTGCCAGTCAACAAACTTTAAGCCAGCTCGATATATTACACAAGAAATGTATTAAAATTATTAACTTCCATCCACTAATGTATCCAACAAATTTATTGTACTCAGATAAATATATTAGCTTTGAAAATTTATGTAAATGTGAGTTGTATCTAACAGCATACAAAATAATAAATAATAAAATCAAGCACAATTTTATTTTAAACAGAATGATAGACATACATACACGAAATAGGTCGTATTTTTATTTATCGTTATTCAAAACAAATCAGCAGAATAATAACTGCTTAAGTGTTATATAAGTGTTTAAAATTATTTAATGATCTGCCATCTGAACTTAAAGAAATTGATTACATAATACATAATTTTATACATAATACATAATACTTTATACATATTACTGTACATAAATTATGAATTAGAAGAATATAACTCAGGTACAAATGAAGAAGAAGTTGAAATTGAACAAATTGATGATAATATTACTAACGTTGTCATCAATTATTTAGGAGAAAATTTAGAAAAAACAGAAAGGAATGTTGTTTCGAATAACGCACAAAGGTATATATGTGGTTATATCATTTTTAAAATGATGAAAAAAATTTCTTTTGTGTCATGTAACGATTTATTTTTTAAGACTTCTGAAAGCCCTTTATTACTTGAGTCGGAATAATTTATTTTTCAAAAAAACTACAAAAATTACTCAGATATTGTCCATTTAAAAGCGCCAACAGAAAATTTTTTTGAATTGACCCAATTTCAAATCAATATATTTGATCACTTTTTTTCTCAAAACTTTCATCAAAAGAACTTAAAAAAAACATTTTATATTGTTGTTTGGAAGCTACTAATAAATCGGATAAATATTCTACGTGGTTCAACGAAAATGAAAAATGCTTTACGTATAAAATTAAGTTTTTAGAATTACTAATCGATTTGTTATTAAAAAAAGAAACCAAATGGTTAAAGGAAAAATTAATAATTAAGGAAGAACAAAAAGCTAAGGAATCCAAGAGGGAAAGACAAAAAAATAGTCAAAAATAATTCAAAACTAAATATATATAGTAGAAATTTTGTCTCACATAGTCTGCAATTTTTGAATAAATATTTTTTTAAACTTTTTCTTGATTTCTAATGGATTAATAACTTTAATTTTTATTTTTTTTTTCATGAAAATTTTGTTAAAAATCAATGCATGAGATTATTAATTTAAGTTAAATACCTATATATATTGTTAAAATGATTAATTATGTTTTTTAGATAATGCTTAGTTATAATTTTGTAAATAATTTTGTAAATAGGTTTTTATATTTTCTTGTAAAATTTGTTTACATAAATTTTGAATTTTTATTTTTTTGTAAATGTACTAATAAAAAGCGTTTTTTATGCCATTTGGAAAATTAATACTATCAGACTATATTTTAGAATTTTCCATGTGGCTTTTTTCCTTCTTATGTTTTCCTTCTATTCTTTAATTTTAAGCAATAAAACATTTTTTTTAATTAATTTTATGTGCTTTTGTTATTTTTTGATTCCCTATTTAGGTACTGGATTAATATTCCTATTCTAATATTAACTATTCTAACATTTAGGTACTAATATTAAGAAGAAAATTGTTAAATAAAATTTGATTTTTTTATTCATTTTTGCAAAAGTTTTAAAAATTATTTACTTTTACTAGTACTACTAGGTATATCATGACTATATATTCACTCTAAGTAGGAAAAGAAACTTTTATTTCAGTGAATCTGTAATTTAACATTGATTTGTTCCCTTATTACCTTAAGTTTATTTATTAAAACAAAATATTTAATAAAAGTCACTTATTATCACTTATCTAATTTTTTATTTATTTACCTACTTCAATACGTTATGTTCTTATACATGCATAATAAAATCATTTTTAATTTTACTAAACACACACATACGCTATTTAATACGCTTTATAAATGCCAGCAAAAAATTATTAAACATTCAAATTCTAATCATTTCAAATCTAATAAACATACGTACAAACAAATAAGAATGAAACGAATAAAAAAAATATTACCACTACCATACCACTACAATTATAAAATAGTATAAATATGAAAAGAATACATTTCATTTTTTTATAAGCTACAAATAAATATTATTTCTGTATAAATTTTTTGTTCAAAAATGTTAATCTGCAACAAAACAGATTTCGGGGTTCTATATTTTGTGCAGAAATGGTTTAAAAAATTTGTTCGGTGTAAATACTCTATGTATATGATTTCTTTATGATAATAAGTAATACCTAATAATATAAGTTTGTATAAGGTAAAAGTTAATAATAAGTATTAAGCACCAAATGAATGAACAAAAGAAAATGATTGCAATAAAAATAAAAATTATAACTATATAATATATGAAAAGGCAAATTAAGCAATCCTATTTTTGAAAAATTGTTATTTAAATATCTTTATATCATATTATACATACTATAATATTAATAATATTCTAATATATTTTTTTATTATTATAAAATTTTCGTTTTAAAAAAAAACTATAATATTAAATTAAATTAAAAACATTATTATCGTAATATTTTAAGAATATTTTTTTTTTTATTTTTATTCCATTATTTTAAAGTAATAAAATCAGACAGCTTAGGCTAAGATCAACTAAAAAAAATTAGTTTTAAGTTTATTAAATTTTTTTATAATTACTAGTTATGTTATTTTTTAATGAAGAAAAAAAAAATTCCCATAATCTACGTAACATATACATTTTTAAAGAAAATTTCAATAAATTTTAGTTTAGTAAGATAGAAACAGTCATTTGAGTAACTGACTTTTGCTTAAATTTGTCCACATGATTTTTTGCTTAAATTTGTTCACATGACTTTAAAAGTTAACTAACATTTTAAGCTATGAATCTTCAAACTAGATACCCTCCTCGTGGTCTTTCCTTGTAACTAATTGCATCAAGCTAACAGATAGAATGTGCAGGGAGTAGAGAGTTGATAATATGTAGAGGAGGCCTGGTAGCATAGCTATCTAGACTCCTCCATGCATATCAATTTCTGGAAGCAACTGCTGATGGTGTTGCCTTGTACTTCATGGGATAGGCTTCCTAAAAGGCTAGGAGATGACAACTCCGAAATGAAACTAAACTCAGAAGCATCTGACTCAGAATGAGTGGCTCTTTGGTCTGCATCTGATCCAGGGGGAGAGGCAGATAACTAACCTGACAAAAGGTATAAAATGCAGTCATAGATTTGACGATTCTACACCCATCACAAATGTCATGAAACCGCAGCAAATGCCTCGGATATTAGATCGGACTTTACGGCAACAACCTTTAGCAAGAATTAAGGAAAATGATTTGATACTAGGATATTGGAATGTTTTGACAATGTTAAAACCAGGTAAAACTTGAAAAATACCAGGTAGAAGAGGCGCAAATCAAATTGATGACCTTTGATAAACGGCATGTCACTTCCGTAATTGATATAAGAAATTGTAGAGGTCACAATTAGCACCTCTGCATTCTGATCACTATCCCATCAAAGCTAAAATAAGACAAAGAATATCTGTAGTAAACACAAAAACGAAGCAAAAAACTAAAAATGGGAAACAGATGAAAACCTAAGAAACGGATACCAAACAGAATTGTCCAGATGCCAATAGCAATGTTAACGAAAAATGGAAAAACATACAAAATGCAATAATTACAACGGCATCGGAAATGACCCCCAAAAACAACGGAATTAGAAGAAATGAGTGGTTTGATTAAGAATGCAAAGAACTAATACAAGTAAAAAATGAAGCAAGAAAGAAGCTGCTAATACAAATCACGAGAACAAATGAAATGATATACAAACAAAAAGAAAAAAAGCGTATAAACTAATGAGGAAGAAGAAGAGAGAGTCTTTAAATAAGCAAATTGAAGAAATTGAAAACAATGCTAAAAGGCATATTAAGAAATTCTGCAACACCGTAAAAATACAAACATCGTCTTACGAGCCAAAATTAAATGCATGTTTAAGTAAAGAAAAACATCTACTCAATGAACAATAACAGATACTAGAAAAATGGCAGGAGTATTTTGATGAATTACTGAATAATGAACAAGGAAAACACAAGTCATATGGACCCAATATATTCAGTTGAAAATTAAATTTAAGAACCAACTCTACAGGAAGTGATAAGTGATAAGTGCTGTAAAGCAACTTAAAAATGGAAAAGAAATTGAAGAAGATACTACAATATCTAAATTGGTAAAATACGGCGAGGAAGAACTCTATAAGAAATTCCATGACCTGATAAAAATAATATGGCGTACAGAAATTATTCCAGAAATCTGGCAAAAAAGTGCTATTATTTTAATACATAAAACGATGGCAATAATTATCGTGGAAAATCATTTCTCAATATAGCATGCAAAATATTCTCTAATATACTAATAACCAAAACCATTATTAGCTATTATCAATGTGGTTTTAGAACAAACAGATCCACTTGGGACCAATGCTTTACTCTGACTCAGATATTTGAAAAATGTAATGAATATTCAAAAGATATACACTGTTTGTTTATAGGTTTCCAGAAAGCTTTTGATTGCATAGATAGAGCTAAAATTAGTGGGATTCTTGTTAGACTTGGCTCCCCAGAAATATTAATAAGATTAGCACGTCTAACCTTGACAAATACATCTGCAACAGTCAAAATTCAAGGAGTGCTCACAGAATCTTTCAGAATAGAATCGGGAGTTAAGCAAGGAGATGCCCTATCAACATTACTATTTAACCTAGTTCTACCTTATGTTTCAAAAAAGATAGATCCTCATGAAACTTAAAATCAATACAAATATGTGCTTTCGCTGATGATATTGTAATAATTGCTAAGAATGTAAGAAAGTTGAAAGAAACATTTACATGCTTGGAAGCTGGTGCTAGCAATGTGGGACTGATAATAAATTAACCCAAAACTAAATACTTCGTAAAAAGCAAATCACATATACCAACACAAAATCTGAATATTAATTATTATACGTTTGAAGGTGTACATCTCGGGGTTGTATACAACATGAGTGAAGACACTGTGGCAATGCGGGAAACAATACAAGCCGCAAATAGATGTTACTATGCATACTCTAAATTTATGAAATCCAGTTTGTTGTCAAGAAACACAAAGCTTAAATTATATAAAAACATTAATCAGGCTGGTTCTAACATACGGATGTGAAATAAAGGTTAGAAACGAAGATGGTTCATGCAGGTCAAGATATAATTTCGAGCTTGAACAATTAACTGGATATAGAACCATAGTAAGATTCATAAAAGCGCAAAGGTTAAGATGGGTAGGACATGTTATAAGAATGCTGGATCTCAGAATAACAAAAAGAGTTTTTCTCTATCAAATGCAAGGTGCTAGAAGTAGAGGGCGACCTAAAAAAAGATGGTTAGATACTGTTGAAGATGATCTAAGAGCATAAGGAATATAAAATTGGAAGAGAGTTGCATAAGATCGAGATAGCGGAAGCTCAGGTCCATCAACGACTGTAAAACTATAGAAAAAGAAGAAGAAGAGAATGTTCAAACTATTTTGTCTATGAAAGTAGAAGAACTAAGGAAGACACTGAGAGGCTTAGGCTTGAAGACAGCTGGACGAAAGTCCGTACTGAGACAAACATTTCTTGAGCATTTTAAAGCGGTTATAGGGATAGTGAAAACGACGACAAAAATAGTGATTCAGGGTCACCTGATGTTCATAAGTGGATTGCAGAATTCGAAGAAAGTTCCATGATTACAGGTTGGAACAGCCTCCAAAAATTTGTTATGTAAAACAATTATTAAAAAGGGCTGCAAAATTATGTATTAAAAGTCAGAGGAATATCAGCAATTGGAAGTTATTGATGGAGGCTCTAACCCTCGAGTTCGGCATAACTCTATCTCCTTCTGAAATTCATAAAACACTCAGAACCTCGCGCCAAAACCTGAACGAAACTCTACGCGAATACCTATATAAATTAATTGAAATTGGAAAGCCAATAGTAATAGATTTAGACGAGCAAAGTATTATAGAATATTTCATAGAAGCAATACCAAATTCTAGACATAATAAAATGAATTTGTATCAAGCTAATTGGATCACAGAATTAAAAGACCAAATTAAAATTTACGGAAAAATAAAACTACCTTTTCAAACAAGAAATAAAGGGAGTTTACTTAGGTACGATGCGTGGAAAAGATTAAATGAGCTTGAAATAAGTCGCGAAAAGAAACGATTAATGGGTATAGGTAATAAGGAAGTATTACCATGGGTAATTTTTCTACAGATTTAAAAGTAGACCCAATAAATTTGACAGTCAAATTTCACATAGTGGATAAAGCAGATATTCCGTACGAAGTTGAAATTGGTACTAACGAATTAAAAGACGTTGATATAATTTTTACAGGGAAAGGGGCAAGATTTGTCGAAAGGGAAAAGTGCTGTAATAACAACATCCCAGGTAATAAGAACAGGCATTTTGAAGATAATATATCTAGAGAAGTGAAAGCATTATGTGCGGTAGCCGTAGCAGGAGATGTTGAAAATGTACCAGAAATAGACGTTGCGCACTGCACAAGAATTCATTCAGAGGTTATTAAAGAGATGGTAGCTAAATACTAACCTAATAAAACACCTATTTCACCAGTGAAAATGAAAATTCTGGTAGTAGACGATATCCCTGTTTTTCAACGCTCAAGGAGGACGTCACACGTTGATCGAATTATCATAGAGAAACAAATTAACGACTGGTTAAGAGAAGGAATAATTCGACCTAGTACCTCCGAATATGCGTCGCCAGTAGTATTAGTGACAAAAAAAGATGGGATAAAAAGATTGTGCTACTACAAGAAAGTTAATCAAAAAATAGTCAGGGATAATTTTCTGATGGCACTGATCGACGATGCAATCGAAAAGTTGCAGGGTGTAGCGATTTTTACAACCCTGGGTTTGAGAACGGATTTTAACATGCTTCGATTGAACCGAATTCGAATAAGACCGAGTTCGATTGAACCGAGTTCGATTGAACCGAGTTCGAGTAGATACACCTCATTTATAGCTTATGAGCAGCAAAAAAACATAACCATAACCGTATACATGTATGATATTATAATCCCTTCCAATGAAAAGGCTGAAGGTATAAAAAAAATTAGAATTGGTGCTAGAGGTTGTATCAACTCATAACTTAAAGAATAAATGGAGTAAATGCCAATTCTTGCAAGAAATTTTGAAAAATTTTGGTGAATTTTGTAGGCTATATTATCGAAAACGGAACACTAAAACCATCTATTGAAAAAACTAAAGCAGTGAAAGGTTTCCCGCTGCCGTCGAATATTAAAACTTTAATTTCGTATTATCGTAGGTTTCGTATTATCGTAGGTTTAATTTCGTATTATCGTAGGTTCATCAAAGACTGTGCAGAAAAAACTAAACCACTTTTCAATTTATTACGAAAAGAGATGAAATTTCAGATGAATGTTGAACAATAATGCCTTTAAACAACTAAACGAAACTCTCATAAGTGCTTTAGTTTTAAAACTATATAACCCCAGAGCACTTAAGAAATTCACATTGATGCCTCTAGTCCTTCTTCAAAAAGACTCCGAATACAAGTTGTTGCATCCGATATCATATATGAGTTGGAACAGAAGAAAAATATAGTTCCTACGAATTAAAGGTATTAGCCGTGATTGAAGCACTTAAAAAATGGAGAAGTTATATACTAGATATGAAATTTAAAATAATTACAGATTTTAATGCGTTGGAATTAACAATGGGGAAGAAGGACATTCTTCCCAGGATTATGGATGAGCTATATGTTTGCAGGAATTTGATTATGAGGTAGAACACCGTTTGGGTACAAAGATGAGACTTATTAATTGAAGAAACAGTAATTATTTTGGCTGAAAGCGAATATGAAGATTTCTATATCAAACATGGAATTTTGTATAAAGATCTAATTATTTATTAAAGAACAAGACCATTTCTCTTCAAAAAGAACCCAGGATTGGATAGAAAAATATTTCTACATACCCCAATTATGCCCGAAGGTGCAGAATGTAATAAAATGTTGTGTAGAATGCATAATCAAAGAAACAAAATCCTAAACAAACTATTAAGTACTTATCACGTTGATTATGTCGGGCCATTGTAAAATACTAAAAAGACATATAACCATATCATTCAGTTATTTCAGATCAATAGAAGTGGTCGGCATTATTGAACTACTTTTTACGCAGGAAATTATTAAACTACTTATCATGTAGCAAATTATTGAATTACTGCTAATGTATGGAACTATTGAATCATTGAATTACTTCTAATGTATTGAATTAATGAATCATTGAATTACTTCTAACGTATTGAATTATTGAACTACTACTAACGTATTGAATTATAGAATTACTTTATTTATTGTGAATGGATTAGGTTTTAAACTGCACTTGCTTCATATTAATAAAATAATATACTCTCACTGTTCATAAAAGCTTTTATGGCAGATCACAAGATCTGTCGAGAAAAGAAATTGAATATAATCAGATTATCGCAAGCTTGGATTCATAAAACAAAATAACACAATTATAATAACATAATAAAATATTAATCATAATTTGAAATTTAATAAAATAATATAATAAAGTCACTTGAGTTGTAATTTAATCTACATTATTGAACTATATAATTAAACGGGAATTTAGGTTTCCCGCATATATACCTATTATGTATGTATATAAACATACCTATATAAATATACAACTATGCTGATATACCTATGTATGTATATAAAATATTATTTTTTTATATCAAAATTTCATCATTCTATTTAACTAAAGTACTTATTCAACACATTACCAATACATATTACTATCGATTTTTTAAATTATTTTTTAGAATATTTAATTCCACTTTTTTTATATTACAATATTAAGTTAAAAATTATACACGAATTTAACAATTTTATACTTTATTTAGATTACAATATAATTTTAAAATTATATGCAAATTTAACAAATTTAATTATTTACACGACACGAAGCAAACTGAAATTCTAATAAAATTTTATTACCAAAATTGTTTCTATCATTCTTACTAAAAGCAAATTGTGTCTTTACTATAAAAGTAAAAACATGTGCTCAATCTTTCTGTTCTTTTTTTTTTTGTTGTCCTCGTCATTCATTATGATTTATGACTATTACAAAAACAATAAAATCACTTGTTTCAACTTCGTAAATTTAAAATTTTTTTATATCTGTTTTTAGCACATTTCCAAAAAAAATTTGGAAAAATGTGCTTATTAGTTTCACTCTGTCCGTCCGTCTATTTACAAAACTTCTACACCGTTAAAGATAGAGAAAAAAAATTTTAACCATGGGTAGGTCTCATAAAAAAAATGATTTTGTGGAATAACTTTTTCATGTAGTCCCATCCATTACGGAGCTACAGCCCCTCAAACTTTGAAAAAGCCCTATTTTTAAATGCATATATCTTATATTCTGCTTAAGATTTTTTCAATCTGAAAACGTCATTCAAAAGGCTAGAAAGAACTTTTCGAATTAGTATAAGTTTGCTCTTTGGATCACCCTCTGTTTATGAGCTATTAGTGCTCAAAAATTGAAAATTTGCTATTTTTAAACACCTGTAACTTAGGGACCTGTACACATTTTACTTCTGCAAGATATAAAAATTAAAGCTACAGTAATATATTTTTACGTGTGTTAAAGGTTTATATTAGTTGTAAAGGGTTCCAAAGTTGCAGCTCTTCAAAATTGCAAAAAAGCCCCATTTTCATATGTATATATCAGGCTCTGCGTAATAGTTTTGCAATCTAAAACCGCCAGAAGGTCGAAAATTTTATTATCTATATAAAACAATATCAAAATTATGTAATATTTTGTAATTTACTATTTAAATTTACCGTTATGTGAAAACCACATTTTGCATGAAATTTCTTTTTTCATAACTCCGGTACATCTTTAGATAGGAACCTGAAATTTTGAGACAAAAAAGAACTTTTAGAATTAGTATAAGTTTCCTACACCTGTAACTTAGGCACCTGTAAAAATTTTTCTTCGGCAAGACATGAAAATTAAAGGTTCAATAATATATTTTTACGTGTGTTAACAGTTTTTCTTAGTTATATAGGATTCCGGATTTACGGCCCCTTAAAATTTCAAAAATGTCCTATTTTCACGTTTTTTCTTATTACATGAAATTTTCAAATTTTTGTGCAAGTCACAATTCTAAACAGTTTATATTGAGTTTTGGAAATGTGCGCTTTTAAAAACCGTTGGTTTACATTCTACCTTGTATTTTTTGGGTATATACATATATTCAAGCTAATTGTTTTTTTGCTTTTCTTCTTTTAATTACATAAAATGGTCTCTGATTAAACGATAAACCTGATGTTGTCCATATGTCAGGCGTAAGCAACCTAAAGTAATTTATAAATAAAAAAAACAATTTTAAACATTATATAAATTCATATTCAAAGTCTTCGAAATAAATTATACGATTTAGAATCTTTGATTCATTCTTATTACTTAGACATTCATATATTATTACTTAGACATTCATTATTATTACTTAGACATTCATTAGATATGGTTGATTGAAAACGAAAATGAATTTTTCAATATAAATGGATACCATTCTTATTTTTGCAATAGAGGGGAACCGTATGGTGTAGTTGCAATATATATTATTAGTAATGATATTAATTCTTGTTTCATAGAAGGAGTGAAATATGATAAGACAAACATATTAATTACCTAAATATTATAAGTATTTACAGATTAAAAGCGATATCTAACTTTATTAATAAATTAGATAACATTACTACCACGTATAAAAACTCAGTGATATTAAGTGACATTAAAGTTTTGTTGTTGAAAAAATAATTCTAATTTTGATTTTGTTTTAAAGTACATCCTACTTGCATTTTTACATACATATTCCAATTAGAAAACAAAAAGGCAAAATAAATGTATGAGAAATAAAGTATGAAAATGTTTTTTTTTTATTAAAATTGTTGTTTCAGTTTCGCATTTGTGTCCTCTGGTGAGGCTATTTGCCAATATATATCATACTTATTATATACTATTGAAAAGGGTGTGAAGTGTACTTTCTAACGGTATAATAATAATATAGGGTATTTTTGAAAATTTCACTTGTACAGTGATTTTTTTTTGAAATTTGGGATTATTTTTTTTTTAATTTCCACTTTTTACTGCAATATCTCAGAAACGGTAGTACCGAATAAGACAAGATGTATATTAATGATAGTATTATGCTCTACAATATTGTAGAAAATGATTTCAATTTATTGTCTTACGGGAAAAATATAACGGTTTAATTAAAATAGTACAAAATGTTAAGAAAATTTTGTAATGTATTTTTCGTCCACTAGATGGCGGCATCAATACTAATGGCATATATATTTGGAAACTTGGAGATATAAAGTACCGTTGTATAATGGCGTCATCTAAATCGATGATCATCCCTCTGCGGAAGTATATCCACTTAATCGACTCAAAATTTGATCAAAAAAAAACACTATGACATAATAAAGCTAGAAAATTTTTGGTCACATCTTGACTCGTATGTCGATTGTGATCACCGATCTGCATCAGATTATAATGAAAAAAGCAAAAAAAATCACGGTAAAGAAAGTAAAACACAAGAAAGAATAGATGACCAAAAAAATATTAAATAAAATAAATATAAGAGACTCTTACTATAGATAACCATGCAAATATAAAGATAACACACGGGTTCTCGGTTTATATAAAACAATGAAACATGAAGTTTCCAAAATAATTCCAGAAGTTAAAAAACAACAAATTCCAAAAATTTATGGAATTTTTACAAGAAACTAATTTACAGCATAGATTGTTATAGATCTAACACAGATATTAAATTCTTAGAGATCAATAACTGAATTGTTGTCGGTCAATAACGAAACATAGCTAACAAATTGAATTCGTTCTTCCTGAACGTAACTGATGATATTAATATGAATATCCGCTTGCATTAGACTACATGTACTTAAATTGTACAAGGGGAAATATATACTATAATTTTAGCTTAAAAAATATTCATTTAATTTAGCTCCAACACTAGGAAGATTAATAAATAACGCCATACAAAAATTAGCAATAGTCACTCCTATATATAAACAGATACACCAACTAACCCATCAAATTACCATCACATTTTGAATTTTTCAAAAATATTTGTAACGAACATTTTTGCGGTGACACATTGATGTCATGCAGCTTACTTCGTCAAAATTTCATATTACTGGCACCGTAATGGTCATATTTTAAAAGTAGCGAAAAACAATTAAACTTGGCATTTTTAAATTAAATTAAGATAAGAAAAGATTGTTTGAAACTATTTAAAGCTAAATTAAACGAGAGTGCAGTAGAGTATACTGTCTCAAATCTGGGATACGCGTAAGAACGTAATGCTGTTTCCATAAAACTTTATCATCAGTTACAAAATTGCAGATCTTTTAATGCCGATCTGTTAAGTACCGAAATATATTTATGTAAATTTTGGAGTTTATGACAGCTAACCGGACTTGGTATATTAGTACAACCAAATTTACAGAAGTTACTGCCCTAAAACTACCTCATTTTTTGAAAAATGCCTAGCCTCACTAACTTCCAAGATGTGCAAGGTATCACCTGCTACTAGAGCACAACCAAAGTTTACAGAAGTTGTTAGTATACAACTTGACATTGCAAATTTTATTTAGGAATTCCCGTTATCTGTAACTATATGTAATAAAATATCAAGTCGGTCGTTAGTTTCAATATTTTTGTTGCTAGTCTTACATAATTATTCAAAACATATTAGAATTTGATTAAAAATATACAAGCATTTCATTTGAAGAAAAACAAAACTATCTGCAAACTTTGTGGCAACAAGTTTCATTATGTGATGAAGAAGATCATCCGTTAGCTTACTCATTTTACTTTCGTTAAAAACTGTAATGATTATGATTCTAATATTAAAATAAATTTAGGTTAGTTGCAATTCCAGTGGTAGTAGTGATTCTGATCAAACGTGTGTCAATTTTCGAAAATATATCGCGAATAAGAGACCTACATTTGATATTTAATTATTTAAACTGTGTACCGAAGTCGGTTATATTTACGATTTTAATGTTTATTGTGCGAAAACAATAAAGAAGAAGGAGTTGCAACAACAGTTATGAAGCTGATGCAAAATTTATTAGGACGCGGAAGAACATTATGCGTAAACAATTACTACACATCGGTTTGATTAGCAGCAGTGTTACTTAGACAACAGGCGCATCTTATTGGAATTTTACGTCAAATAGAAAAAAGAAATCCTGAAAGCGTTATTACAAAAAAATTAAGTAAAGAAGGAAGCCAGAGGGCATTATTACACAAAAATGGAATAATAAGAGCGATGTGCTTGTCCTCAGCACAAAACATACAGATCAAATGGTTGGTTGGTTGGTTTACGTGGCTGGTCCTGTCAACCATGATAAGACCACAATTAGCGCGTTAGCACCGTTTTGCTACCACTTCCGTGACCACAAGACTTATGTTTAGGCTATAACGGATTTAATTTCGCGGTATTCAGGAACCTTACCATTTCTGCAGGTTGCTTAGACGCTAGATCGCTAAGATCGTAAAATTCATGGCTACCCAGAGCTACTCTTCTGGCTCTGGCCAGCGCTGAGCATTTAATCTGGCCGCATGTTCGCCAATTGGCCAGTGTCCCGTGTATACTGATCAAGGTTACGGATCAAATGGTTTCTATAGAGAATATAGAAATTCAGGAACCAAAAAATTATAGAATATAATAAATACAAATCTTATATTGATATATCAGATCAAATGGAAGCTTACAATACATCGCTAAGAGATGTAAAATGGTATAGCAAATTTTCGGTAAAATTATTATTTGGAACGGCAATTATAAATACACATCACATTCACCAAGAGGTTGCTAATGAAAAAATGACAATAACAGGCTTCAAAGACAAGATTGCTCTTCAACCTACAAAGATAAAAAAAACATTCTACTCAAAGCTTAAATTCATAAGCTATTGAACGTAGACTTGCAGATCAAGGGAGAGCTGGTAGATGGCGGTGTGTAATATGCTGTGAAAAAAATAGAATCCGACAGACACACTGCTAGGACAAAAACTTCACAATCACGATTTAAATGTAGTGGATGTGAAAAGAGCTTCTGTTTCGAATGTCGTTTTGATTCTCATAAAGTTTCTGTATAACCTACATACGGATAAAATTAAATTAGTTTTAAATGTTGAATTTTTATATTATTTTACAAAAAGCAAATATTTGGTTATGTTATTTCATATTTTCTATGAACTGTTTCTAAAAAATAAATAAATAAAACGAATTATAAATTAAGAACTTTTTATAAAATAACATTATGGTTATGGTGGTCCGTCGAAATGGGTCTATAAAGTAAAATTCCACATATGGTATAAGCAGTTAAGGAGGGAGTACTATTTAGTGAAAAATATTTTTATTTTTTAAAATAAAAGTAAAGATAATTTTTGTTTTTGATAAGTTTATTTATAACTTTAGTTTTAAAGTTATAAACTTAAAAATATTTTTTTTTTAAATCAGTGCATTGTTGAGCGTAAAAACTAATATTTTGAGTAATTTTCTTTTCAAAGAAAATCCTTTGAAATTTCCGTTTCTTCATTTTCCAATTAAAGTTGCTACAAAATTCATCATTCATTTATAAACATTATTTTAAACGTATTTTTTTTTTAATTTTTCTTTGCAGCTGAATGAACTTCAGCATACCAATTTTTTCAAATGCGAAACGAACTTTTTGTCGGTCAATAACGAAACATAGCTAACAAATTGAATTCGTTCTTCCTGAACGTAACTGATGATATTAATATGAATATCCGCTTGCATTAGACTACATGTACTTAAATTGTACAAGGGGAAATATATACTATAATTTTAGCTTAAAAAATATTCATTTAATTTAGCTCCAACACTAGGAAGATTAATAAATAACGCCATACAAAAATTAGCAATAGTCACTCCTATATATAAACAGATACACCAACTAACCCATCAAATTACCATCACATTTTGAATTTTTCAAAAATATTTGTAACGAACATTTTTGCGGTGACACATTGATGTCATGCAGCTTACTTCGTCAAAATTTCATATTACTGGCACCGTAATGGTCATATTTTAAAAGTAGCGAAAAACAATTAAACTTGGCATTTTTAAATTAAATTAAGATAAGAAAAGATTGTTTGAAACTATTTAAAGCTAAATTAAACGAGAGTGCAGTAGAGTATACTGTCTCAAATCTGGGATACGCGTAAGAACGTAATGCTGTTTCCATAAAACTTTATCATCAGTTACAAAATTGCAGATCTTTTAATGCCGATCTGTTAAGTACCGAAATATATTTATGTAAATTTTGGAGTTTATGACAGCTAACCGGACTTGGTATATTAGCACAACCAAATTTACAGAAGTTACTGCCCTAAAACTACCTCATTTTTTGAAAAATGCCTAGCCTCACTAACTTCCAAGATGTGCAAGGTATCACCTGCTACTAGAGCACAACCAAAGTTTACAGAAGTTGTTAGTATACAACTTGACATTGCAAATTTTATTTAGGAATTCCCGTTATCTGTAACTATATGTAATAAAATATCAAGTCGGTCGTTAGTTTCAATATTTTTGTTGCTAGTCTTACATAATTATTCAAAACATATTAGAATTTGATTAAAAATATACAAGCATTTCATTTGAAGAAAAACAAAACTATCTGCAAACTTTGTGGCAACAAGTTTCATTATGTGATGAAGAAGATCATCCGTTAGCTTACTCATTTTACTTTCGTTAAAAACTGTAATGATTATGATTCTAATATTAAAATAAATTTAGGTTAGTTGCAATTCCAGTGGTAGTAGTGATTCTGATCAAACGTGTGTCAATTTTCGAAAATATATCGCGAATAAGAGACCTACATTTGATATTTAATTATTTAAACTGTGTACCGAAGTCGGTTATATTTACGATTTTAATGTTTATTGTGCGAAAACAATAAAGAAGAAGGAGTTGCAACAACAGTTATGAAGCTGATGCAAAATTTATTAGGACGCGGAAGAACATTATGCGTAAACAATTACTACACATCGGTTTGATTAGCAGCAGTGTTACTTAGACAACAGGCGCATCTTATTGGAATTTTACGTCAAATAGAAAAAAGAAATCCTGAAAGCGTTATTACAAAAAAATTAAGTAAAGAAGGAAGCCAGAGGGCATTATTACACAAAAATGGAATAATAAGAGCGATGTGCTTGTCCTCAGCACAAAACATACAGATCAAATGGTTGGTTGGTTGGTTTACGTGGCTGGTCCTGTCAACCATGATAAGACCACAATTAGCGCGTTAGCACCGTTTTGCTACCACTTCCGTGACCACAAGACTTATGTTTAGGCTATAACGGATTTAATTTCAGATCCATTTCGCGGTATTCAGGAACCTTACCATTTCTGCAGGTTGCTTAGACGCTAGATCGCTAAGATCGTAAAATTCATGGCTACCCAGAGCTACTCTTCTGGCTCTGGCCAGCGCTGAGCATTTAATCTGGCCGCATGTTCGCCAATTGGCCAGTGTCCCGTGTATACTGATCAAGGTTACGGATCAAATGGTTTCTATAGAGAATATAGAAATTCAGGAACCAAAAAATTATAGAATATAATAAATACAAATCTTATATTGATATATCAGATCAAATGGAAGCTTACAATACATCGCTAAGAGATGTAAAATGGTATAGCAAATTTTCGGTAAAATTATTATTTGGAACGGCAATTATAAATACACATCACATTCACCAAGAGGTTGCTAATGAAAAAATGACAATAACAGGCTTCAAAGACAAGATTGCTCTTCAACCTACAAAGATAAAAAAAACATTCTACTCAAAGCTTAAATTCATAAGCTATTGAACGTAGACTTGCAGATCAAGGGAGAGCTGGTAGATGGCGGTGTGTAATATGCTGTGAAAAAAATAGAATCCGACAGACACACTGCTAGGACAAAAACTTCACAATCACGATTTAAATGTAGTGGATGTGAAAAGAGCTTCTGTTTCGAATGTCGTTTTGATTCTCATAAAGTTTCTGTATAACCTACATACGGATAAAATTAAATTAGTTTTAAATGTTGAATTTTTATATTATTTTACAAAAAGCAAATATTTGGTTATGTTATTTCATATTTTCTATGAACTGTTTCTAAAAAATAAATAAATAAAACGAATTATAAATTAAGAACTTTTTATAAAATAACATTATGGTTATGGTGGTCCGTCGAAATGGGTCTATAAAGTAAAATTCCACATATGGTATAAGCAGTTAAGGAGGGAGTACTATTTAGTGAAAAATATTTTTATTTTTTAAAATAAAAGTAAAGATAATTTTTGTTTTTGATAAGTTTATTTATAACTTTAGTTTTAAAGTTATAAACTTAAAAATATTTTTTTTTTAAATCAGTGCATTGTTGAGCGTAAAAACTAATATTTTGAGTAATTTTCTTTTCAAAGAAAATCCTTTGAAATTTCCGTTTCTTCATTTTCCAATTAAAGTTGCTACAAAATTCATCATTCATTTATAAACATTATTTTAAACGTATTTTTTTTTTAATTTTTCTTTGCAGCTGAATGAACTTCAGCATACCAATTTTTTCAAATGCGAAACGAACTTTTTCATTCGAACGATTTTTTCACTGGACTTTAGCATAACCATCCATATATGTTTGTATGTTTTTAGAGTTGTTGTAACTATTAATGGAAATTTTTCCAAAAATTGTTGTGCCTTGTCATTAGATTCAAAAATTCACAAGCCGTTTTTCTTTTATTTTGTATATTTTTAAAAGAATCTGTGAGATCATTGTGTCACAACTCGGCATAAATTGAAATGACACGGTCTGAGACATAGATATATTAAGTACTTTAGATTAGATTGGCTACATACACGGGTGGTTGACTTAGAACAAATTTTTTTTTGTCAAAAATTTTAGAAGAACTCATTGCCATTTTAGGGTCTACCTCGTAGCTTACAATCAAAAAAGATAGATTTATCGGAATTCCAAGGTTGGACTATGGTAATTATCCCTATAATTAATTCTCTTAACTTTAATAAATAATTCTATTTAATTTAAAAAAAAAACTTTTTTTTAATTTAAGGTGAGATAGATGAAATTTGTCAAAAAAAATGTAAAGAAGAAAACAAGTAAAGGCAACAGTTTTGTTTGAAGATACATGTTTACAGAAGGACTGTACAAAATGCTTGAAGGCTGGGAAGATAAATCAGCTGAAGCTGTTTGTACATTAATATATTGTGAAGGTGAAAATCATGATTGTTAATTTTTATGATTGAAATAAAATTTGTTATTACAATATAATTTTTTTTTTTATTAATAAATTCGAAAAATAAAATAAGAAAGAAACATAGGTATAGAAATATAGGCGACGTCTAGTGATTTTAAAATGAAACTGTTTAGCGACATCTATTGGCCTTTTAGTAGTTTGTTGAAACTAGAAGCACTTCCAGCGATGGCGGAGATAGTATCTAAAAATTTTAAGTAGGCTATCTATTATTACTATATATTATCTATGGCTATAAAAGAAAAATTCAGTCAATTTTGAGTCAGCTGTTTATTGAAGTTTTTTTTTGTTTAAATTTAAATTTAGTTTCACCTGGAAACAACAATTTGAACAATTTAAACTAACAAATTTAAAACTTGATAATTTAAAAACTTAAAATATGTGTAAAATACTAACATTTAATTTTTCAACTTTTGTTTTATATTCATTAATTTTATTTGCAGAACGATAATATATCCAATATCTATGAGAGAAACTGTACTGCGATTTTATGATAATTTTAATGAAATTTTATGATTTAAAAACAGCTGGCATCCAACTTACGTCAAATGAACGACATTGGATGTCATATGTTTTATTTTTGACTGAAATTTCGTGTATAGGAAAATACATTAGAGGGAAAAAAAAAATGCTAAAAGTAAGAAGTCTAAAGCATTTAATATATCTATGGTCTGAGACCACATGATTTCACACCACAAAAGCGCAGTTTAATGTGAGAGTGTGAGACCAAGTCGGATGCACATGGCAGCCAAAGTGTAGAGTTAATATTTTTAATTCTACTCTTGAGGAGAATTAAGGAGTGTTACAAAAGTCAATGTCTAATGAAGCGTCATTAAAAATTTTTTATTTCAAAAATTTAATAATTTTAACATGATAAATTTACATATTGAAATAATTGCAAAATAAATCGTTCAATTGAACTTAATACTTAATAATTTTTTTGTGAAAACTCCATTTGTTGAAATAAATAAATGTTCCAATCTAATTTTGACAGTTCAAATTCATACTTAACTCTAATCGTTTTAAAATGGCAGAGTTAAGTTAACTCTGCATCCGAATGAGGTAGTTAATCTTATGAAAGCATTAACTTTAATCGGAGTAGAAACGAAACGCGCTTCATCTAAATTCTAATAGGTCACATGCACTAATATTTTTGTTTGAAAACATGTTTGTAAACTGTTTTAGCTGTACATCCACCACACACTAATAAAATTTTGCTTAAACCAGTTTAAAAACTTCAGTATTTTTCTACTTTTAATCAGAAGACAGAGTAAAATAATGGATAAAGTTATCGCTATTATGATAATAGCAAAAATTTATAAAAAAAAGGAATGGTTAAAGAATATTTATTAATAACATGACATTAAAAATTAATATATCGTTAAGAACTTTTAAAGGAAATTAGTCAGAAAGAACTAAATGAGTACCAGAATTATTTAAAAACGGAACAAGAAGTTTTCAAGATCTTTTACACTAATAAAACCTTTAATGCACAATTGCACAAGCAAAATACTTTGATGTGCGATGCGATTTCGTTAAAAGTTAGACTTATTGTAAAACTTTTTTTAATTATTGTCTTTAACAAATTCTAATATTTGCAATTTTTTTTATTTGTCAATTCTGACATCCTTTTCAATTATTTGAGGTAGTAAACTTTTCCACGTTTCATCTTGTAATCGTTTATTTTTGTATAAAATTGAAGTAGTTTGCCATAATTAACGTAGTACAAAATTTCTCAAAAATATTCCAATCTTTATTATTAAGGACTGTTCTTAAATAAAAAGAATCACAAAAAAATATTTACAAATTTACAGCACAAGAAAATGTAAAAAAAATCAAAAGTATCACAAAAAAATATATACAAATATATACAACGCAAAAAAATTCTACTCTTGGTTTTAATTATTATTACTTGTCACTTGGGCTCTTAAATAACTAACGATGATGAATATATATTATCTATGATAATGATTGACAATAGACAATTGTTAATTTTTTTATTTTTTTGATTTGCTTTATGTTGTCTTAGGGCAAATTATAATGACGCGTCAATTCTACGCTTGTTTCATTGCTACGCGTGCGGCGCTATATGAATTTTTCTTCAAGTTATAATCCCGCGACACTACCCGCTTGACATTTAATAAAAACATAAACAATTCGTAAACTAAAAGATTTGAATTTTGTAAAGTTAAAAAAAAATTCAAAACTTCAATCAAAACATAAATTATTCCTCGAAATTATCCATTATATTTTAATTATTTTTTTATCACTATTTAAATATTGTGTTGACTCTCGGCTTTTCTTTTGATTTTAAAATTTGATTGTTCATTCACAACGCGCGCAAATTTAGAACAATTTTCTTTTTTAGAAAAGCGTGGCGCGTTGCTACATCATTATAACTTGACCTATTTAAACTTGTGTATTCTACTTAAATGTCGTGTAGCCTTAACAACGCGTCATCTTAATTTAGCCTTTACTGTTCAAGGCAAAACTTGTGAACTGTCAAAAGGTACGGAAAATGGTGCGTTTCACGCTTAAGAATCGCGCAGCTTGACTTTTTTGTTGCAATTTCAGCTAGTATTTCACACTTATGATAGTTTTACACATAGATAGGCAGGCATTAACTAATAGATAGGCAGTGAAGAAAATATTTTCAGCCAATTTTGATAAACAGCTGAGTGAACCGTTCGTATGTATTACTTTTGAGATTAGTTTCCTCAGAAATAAGTTTCTAAAAGGTGAAATAATTTCATTTCTAATTTTTAAAAAATTTTTTTCTTTTATTTTGTTACTTTACAAGTAGTTAAAATTTTGAATAACCTTAATTAAATTTTAATTTTAAAAACAAAATATATCAATTATTAAGTAATATAAAAATTTAAAATCTCTGAATGAAACTCAATATGAAAAACTGATTTACATTATTTTAATAAATATGAACTGCTGAGTGAATGAAATGTTTATACATTATACATATTATAAAATGGATATGTATTTTTCTGACTGAATACCTTGAGATAGCAAACCACATAAGAAGAAAAGAAACGACTATACCTAACTTCCCATCTATTAGTTAATATATCTATGGTTTTACATCAAATCTTTTTTTCATTTGATGTGTTAGTTTGTTGTATCCTCATTTCAAATTATTACCCAAAGTTACAGCACTTACGAATTATACGCATAGATATCAAAAGCAAATAAATCATAGATCTAATATTGGAATTTGGATTTTAATTTGGTAAACATTTACTTATTTTATTAGTTGTGTACGTTTAGTTGTGTACCCTAATAAAAAATTTGTTTTTGTAAAAGTATTGGTAAAAGCATCAAGTGAATCAGCTAAATTTTTGTTTCAAAAAATCTCTTCTTGTGCATTAATTTTTAGAGATTTTCTTATTTCGTTTCACACCCTTTTCCTGCAGCAGCAGTGCTACAGCTACAGCTGCGAGATTTTCAAGTGTAATAGGAAGCACATGATAGAAAGAGCACCTGCCAATCTATATTTTATCATATCTATGCATTTTGCAATTTAATACATTTTTAACTCTACTTTGACACTTAGATGCGTGCAGGGAGCGCCATGAGAGCGTGCATTGAAGATGTAGGGTGAGAAACAAAATACATTCTTGCAAGTTAGTTGCTGTCAAATATTTTTACTAATTTCGTAAAAAAATAAAAAAAATAAATTTTAAAAAAATCTCCATTATAATTATGAGTAATCAATTAATGGTTTATGAGAACGCCGCAGATTCAATTTTTTTTTTCTAAGGGAGGTGGGAATCTTCCAAAGACAACAAGAATTTCCCCTTGGTAGTGTCAGATTCTTACTGACTAAATCCACCTCCCCCTTATTTCCCCTTGGTAGTGTCAGATTCTTACTGACTAAACCCACCTCCCCCTTTAGCCAATATAATTGGATAAAAACTTTACCTGTGAACGCAGTATACTAGCTAGGGAGTAGGGATAGGAAAGGATATGAAATGAATACGGAAACATTGAACTGGGAGTGGGACTATAAGGAGACAATGGATCCGCCTATTATTATTACTATTTTGCTAACAGTGACTATAGCCGTTACAACAGTTACAACATGTAGTAGTATATAACACATTACTGCATGAGATAATTACTGAAGGCAACCTCAATCTAGCTATTATTGATATTAGTATTCTTATTAATATTATTGTTATTTTACTAGATTAAGGGCCATCAGTGGATTACAACATGCAGTAGTATATAACACCTTAACGCATGATAGAACCAAAGATAGCTATTATTAATATTATTATTATTACTATTATCATTATTATTACTACTATTAATTACACGATATACTTTATTACGATATGAAATTACAACATTTTTTATTTATATGACCTGACCGAGGTTTGAACCCAAGACCCTTCGATTGAAAGGTTGGCGAATGGCGACTTAACCACTGTGCCATGAGTCAGATGAATTTGGGAAGATTTGCTCAACGTTTCATTATCAATAACAGCCAGACAAACATTCTAATTACTAATAAATTATTTTGATAAATCGAATGAGTGAATTTAAAGACATTTCAAAGTGTGCATCAACAAATTGGGGAAAATATGAATTACTTTTACTACACTTAAAATTATGTTAACTGCAACACTGATATTTATGTCATTGCTACAACTGTCATATATATTATGTACATTTGCATACATATGTACTTTTACTTGCTATGCTTATTATTATTTATTATATTGTAATACTAATAACATTAATATAATTGTGTACATAAAAAGGTGTATTTTTTTTTAATATCGAATTAATCATAATTTAAAAAAAAAATTATTTAAATAGTGTATTTTCTAATGGCATCTCAAAAAGGTATCTAGTCATTTCAAAAGTAACATTGAATATAAGGAGAATATTTATTTATTTTCAATTTATAAATTACAATAGGATATTTTCGCTTAAAGTTCTTTTTTTTTATTTCGAACTCAACAAAAGTTTAAATGATAATATTATTCTCGTAATGAAAACATAAAATGAAAATAAAAAACAAAATATCAAATATAAAAATTTTCAATTTACTTTTTCAAAAAAAAATTCATTTTGTTCTTATTTCTTTTCATGAATATGATTATCAATTAATGGCGTTTTTTTAAAGTGTGAGTTACTATAATATAATATGTATATATTACTGAAATTTATATATTAATAAATAATAATATACAATCTTAGAAATTAAAATTGATGCTTATAATATTATTACATTTTACTTTGTAGATTACTGGTGTCGGCATTATTATTATGTCTCTCAATGACCTTTATTATATTGGCTTGTGCAGTACCAGAGCAAAAACGGTTTTGGCCCTTTTTTGTGATACTCTTTCATTTATGCTCTGTTATTCCAATTTATTTTGCAAAACGAAGAAATTCTGACTTCACAGGATCCTCACCTAATGCATGTTATGAGTTTGCTTTATTTCTTACAACTGGTATTGTTTTAAGCACTTTTGGTAAAATGAAAATTTTATTATTAAATTGTTAATGATATAATATTTCAATTTTTTTAGCATTTCCAATAGTACTGGCAAAAGCTGGAGTTGTAAGTTTTTTTTTTATTTTAATGTAAAATTATACAAAAAGAAAACGTGATTAAAAAATAAAAAATTTTGATTGGTTAAAAAATGTAATAAGTACAAGTATGTTATGTAGAATTCTGAGTTCTTTTTTCCGAAATAAACTATTGTAATTAAAGAGATTGTTTACAATACAATTTAAAATTCTAAATTTTGAAAGAATTTAACTTTGTTTAAAAACAATAGGTTTAATAATAGGCGTACCTACGTTGTATAATAGTTATTTTTCTCTATTGTAATCTATTATATAAAGCAGAAAGTCTGTTTCTTTGTTATTTAAGAATTTCTACACAGTTTCCGATTGGAACCAAATTTTATAGTAATATTGCTCTGAATCCTAAAGGGTTTATTAACGGCGCCGGAATCTGCTTAGCGTTTTTTTGTTCTATCTGCACCATTCTACCGTTTGAATTCAATATTTCAAGAAACATAATTCCCTATCAAAGAAGTTCCCTGGACTGATAATGTCTCGATCCGTTAACCCATTTCGGTCCGCCGTTCTACCTAAAGAAAATCTATCCGAATCGTACCCAATTTTACAGGGTGCTTTAATAGTTTAAAGAACAAGTTTGACAAATTTTTGCAAATTTCCGTTCGAACACGACAATATTTTAAAAAAATCATCTTTCATGATCACGTCTATATTGCTCGACCGAAAAAAATTGTTTCTTAGCGTAGGGTTCGCTGGATTAATATTGTTGCTATCCGGCTCATGGAGCTGACAAAAGCAATTATTTTAACCGAATTGAGTCCAATTTTTCAGGATACTACTTCTAAAGAATGTTTGCCTTTTCATGATCATGTCAATATGTACTGTTCCACCAATTGAGTTCCACTTTTGAAACGTAATTTATTGCCAAAGGAAGTCACTGTATTAATTTAATTTCGATCCGTTGATTCTTTTCGGAATGTCGAATGTCAAAAAAAAATTTGTAATTGTATTCTGTCGAATTTTTCTGGCTGGTTTAATGGTTTTAAAAAGACGATTTTTACAAAGTTCTGTTCTGTTTCAAAATTGCTTTAAACATTATAGTAGTTAGGAATTTTTTTGTAGATACTTATACAAATATACAAGTTTAGCTAATCCACGATATTTATAGCAAAATATATTCGGAGAACATATTTCCATGGAACATATTTATGGTTACTTTCTTGGATATTTTCAAATGGATTTATGTACATTTTTTTAACTTTATCTCTTCCACACAAATTATTTTTCTATTTTTTGCCTATGATCTAACATTTTCATGGAAATATTAGACCGATAAATAAATCATCCTTATATGTAAAAAATTCGTTTTTTAACAAACTTCTATATTTATTTATAAAGGGTATTAACATTATTTAAATATTAAAAAATTAATTTTTAACAAAAAATATATAAATATGGAACATAAATTTTTTAACTTAATTAAAATTTAATATCTAAAAAAATTTCTAATGAGTATGAAATTGGTTAATATCTAAATATGCACATAAATAATGATTACCTTTACGAACAACATACATAATTTTATAAGAATAATAAATTTATATTTTTCTTTTTAATTTAATTTAAGATTACAACAATGGCCTGTTATTTAACAATTACTGGTAGCCTAGTAATTTACTTAACAATATTTGGACACGCAATGCGGGAGGTTGATGAGGGTTATGGAGGAATGTTCTAAATAATAATTCAATGTATAATAAAACATTTATTTATATTATGTAAATCAAAAAATATATGTATATTAATAAACTAGTGCTTAAATTTTTACATCTTATATTTCATTATTTGATTAATTTTTCTGATTTTGAACCTCATGAAATTGCTTTATTAAGTTTTCTTTTCTGGAAAAGAATGATACCTAAAAAAGAGCAAAACGAAAAAAATTTAAGAATAAACGCGATAAAGGCTATTTTGTTTAATTCCATAATTTAAAATGTAGCGTGTATGCAAAATTATAGCCTTTTCAGACATTTTAATATTATCATGTGATACATGTTTATGTACATAAATACATACATATTTTTGAATGTTGTCATTCTGGAAATTTATTGTCCCAATTATTTTTAGGTCTAGTTTAAAAAAAAATGTTTTGTACGAGTTTTGCCTCATTTTTTTTCAGAAAAGGATACGAAAAATATTTTCAAGGTTACATTTTTTTTTCAGACAAAATTGAAAAAACTCAACTACAGTTAAAAACATATCAACAGAAGAATAAAATTTTTTTTTAAATATGTAAAAAGAAATGCTTTAGAAATAAAAAATCTTTTTAAATACTTCGTATGAAAAACTAAACATAAAAAATAATTTTAATACATACATACATACATTGTAATGTATGTATTTATTTTTAGTTTTCTTTTTTAATATTTAAGACCACCAAGATGTGCTTATTTATTTATTCGAAAAGTTAAAAGGCTAATTCATGAATATTAATACATATTTTAAATTAGTCTATCAGAAAAAAATTTAAGTGATTTTATTTTTTGCAAGGGAAGGTGGGAATCATCGAAAGACACTATAGAGGAGTGAAAACGAGCACGACTCCTCTACGAACCCACTAAACACCACCTCCCTTTTTTGATCAAATAGGTTATAACGATCTTTAGTACTCGAGTACTGCCTGGTCATAGAAAGTTGAGTTAAGGAATGAAAATAGATTTCAAATTGGCAGGCATATTGTGAACAAAGTTGTTAATATTCATCTTGAATCTTTGCACATTGTAAATGTAATCATCACTAATTCTGGGTAACACATGAGGTGGAAGAAGGTTCCACATTCGCGATGTTCGTACTACAAATGAATTTCCATAAGCCGAATTATGCCATCTGGGAATTTGAACTACATAGGGATGGGCAGCAGAGGCTCTCCTTGTTTCTCTTTGGAATGCTTCGAGAGGAGGCATCAAACTTTTAATCTCGCTAGAACAAGAACCCAACCCTATAAGGCATCTATGAAACAGGGTAAGTGTTCCTGTTAGGCGCCGTATACCGAGTGGAGAGAGCGTAGAGGTGACATTGGGATCATTTATTAGACGAATTGCTCTATTTTGCATTTTATCGAGAAATCCCAATGTCGTTTTGGAGGCTCCTGCCCAAATATGTGCATTGTACTCCATCTTTGGTCTTATATATATTTTATAGATATTTAGGAAACCAGAAGATGAAAAGAAGGCTTTACAACGATGTAGGAAACCCATAAACCTAGATGCATTTTTAGCTATAGCAAAAATATGATTGGACCAACTTAATTTTTAATTCAGCTCCATGCCTAAGCTGTTGGGTTCACCCGCATGCTGCAAAACTTCTCCTTGAAAAGTTAAAGTTGGGATTGAAGTGTTTCTTTTCCGAGAGACTAAACAGCACTGAGTTTTCTTAGAGTTAAAATCGACTCTGTTGATTTTGTCCCAATTAGAAATTTTATCCAAGTCAAGATTTAGCTCAAGCGAAGCAGAATATTTACTAGCGTTGTCTTCATAATAAGCAACGAGCGTGCTGTCGTCTGCAAAACTATGGATTGTATTGGAGGTTATACTTAAAAGATCGTTTATAAATATTAGGAAAAGTGTCGGAGAGAGAACAGATCCTTGAGGGACACCAGCATTAATTTTGAATTGGTCTGAAAAATAACCATCGACCAGAACACGAATCGAACGATTCGAAAAAAAATCTCCAATCCATTTTACAAATCACCACCACCGAGACCCATTGCTTTTGCATTTAGCAATTAAAGCATCTTGCCAAACTCGGTCAAAAGCTTTAGAAATATCCAAAGCGACAACATCGAATTCCCCCGAATGGTGGAGGCTGATATTGAGCCTTTCACAGAGGCATGTCATGAGATCACCTGTTGACCGATGGGTTCGGAACCCATATTGACGATCATGAATTAATCCTTTGTTATGAAGATATTTCAGAAGCTTTCTATTTATTAAATTTTCTATTATCTTGGAGAGGATTGTTTTGTTAATTTTCAGTCAATTTGTAATACCAAACCAACTACCATTTAATTCAGTTACCTCTATTTATATGCACATTATTTTGTATAAAATTGTTTCTAATTTGATTGTACTTTCTACTATTCCTATTTCTTATAATTCTATACAATATGCATTAAAACTTAATAGATCATAAATGTATTTCTATTATATACTCACTTCATAGTTTCCATTTTACATTGAAGCATAATTCAGCATTTATGTACATGTACATACATATGTACATACTTATATTATTTAACACGAAATATTTTATCAGAGTTTATTATACTTTCATTAAATTTATCTGATAATTCAATCTGTTTTTTATTAAATAACTAAATTCAATTTAATTCATTTAAAAATTCAGTTTTGTCGAGTTTAATACAGTCATTTATTTCTTTAATATTTTTATCAACCTCATTATTAAATAATTTTATTTCTAACGATTTCCTGGATGAGATATAGTATAATACTTATTAATTAGAACTTTCATTTTAGATAGACAATCAGTTTAAATATAATCAATTACATTACAATTCTACTTCTATTTGTAATTCTTGCATAATCCTCAACTAACTAATTAATCCCAAATCTTCCAAATCTTTCAAAAATTTGATCCATTAACTTTATATAAAATCTTGTTATTTTAATATTTAAAAATTTTCTTTTTCTTTTTGTTGCTTCTCAAAAGTGGCGGTCTAATATATTTACTGCCACCAGATTTCCTGTGCGTTCTAAATTGCATGGAGCTTTCTGATGTCCAAATGATAAGTACTTGTGGTTAATTAGATCCATAACTTTCATAAATTCCATACATAAGTTTCAGTAGTCTAAATTTACCCATCTTTAAAATTTTTTTTAAATTTTCGAAATTTAACTTTAAGCAAAGCGTTGAATTTTAAGATTTATGATTAAAACTATGAATTAAATTAAATGTTTTTTTTAATAAAAATGTAAAATAAATTAAATGTGACTCCCAAAACTTACAAAAAACAATTCTGATTTATGCATTGCCATAATGATTTTTAGCACAAAAAAAATCCACAATTATTTTAAATAAATGATAAATTAGGAAGTTGAAGAAATAAGTTGTGTAAATATTTATGTAAAAATAATAAATAGGAAGGACTTTTGAGATGGTTACAAAATCAGGGTCCAATAATTTGTTAAGCGGGAGCTTATTCATATCTTGCAAGCTAACATTAGCTTCGTATAAATACGACTTTTGGTAACTAATAATTTAGATCCACGATTATAAGACGCAAAATATGCTCATTAGGAGTATGTAAAACTCTAATCTAAGAAAGTTTTTGTAAATAATGAACTCAGAAACTGATTTAATTTAATGAGGATATACTGATTTAATAAATTTGAAAACAAAAATATTTTATAATATAGAAAATAATAATGAATCACACTGGTGCATTGATAGTTGAACTTGGTAAGCAGTACGAGGGATCTAAAACATCAATTTCATCATCTTCCAGCATTTTTCTCATTTTTTGTTTATATCTGAAATAAAAAATAATAAAGAATTAGCTATAGCAATTTCATTAATTTCTAGCAATTTCATTTTGATTTATCTCCCTAACCAAAAGTAACTGAAATTGATGATTAAAATTAACATCCAAACGTAATCTAAGGTTGATAATTATTAATGCTGATACGGATTACTCGAAAGACGATTTAAGAAGTGAATTAAATGAGCTTAACTATATTTTCACAAAGGTTGACGCAATTAAAAAATTGCATAGCAGGCAAAACAAAACAAAGAAGAATGGAACATAATCATAGAAACGATAGGTAAAATATTTTCACTAGTTAATCGATATGTAAACCTCTCCGGTGGTAGAGTTTTATAGAAGAATACCTGAACGTCAACAGATGGTATAAGTGCCAAGGTTTCTTCCACACAGGATTTAAAAATAACATGCAATTTGTAAAAGAATTTACAAATAACATGCTTTTTGTGTGCCAAATGGTACGGAGAAAACTATGACACTTGAAGCTGTGAGGCTAATGTGATAAATCGCTGCAATTGTGCCAAAACCTAGGCAAACAGTATCAACCATTCGTCTGCTTCTCCTACTTGTCCGGTCTACTTAGCAAAAATCAAAACTTTATGCTCCACAATTCTCTATGAACTAGGAGTACCGCAGTCGTCAGAAGTGGCATTAGCCGCAGTACAACAATGTTAGACAATAAATGAACATGAGGAATATACGGAATATAAGTATGAGGAGTAACCTCGAGGATTTATTACTTCTAGTTAAATCACATAATCCAGACATTCTAGTGCTAAACGAAATTATGTTAGATAGATTTAGCTAGTTACTCCGCTTTTTATTTCTGCAGATAATTCCAGAGTTGGAGCAAATGCCGTTCATGTTAGGACGACTCTCGCTTTCTCTTTGATTAAATTGCTGGAGAATTTGATCAATATTATAACCCTATTGACACCGAACTACTAAGCTCGAACTTAAAGCTGAAGATTATTACTTTGTACAACCTGCCAAATATCGCTAAAATAAATAGATTAACACATTTGATAAAAAAAAAATGCATTAAGTTAAAGCAGAAGATATATATCTGCATGTTCCAAAATCCGTTAACTTTTAGGCTTTGTAGGTTAAACATCATCTCTTTCACTCTTCCTCTATTTTCAACTTGCTTAAATAGTTCTATTATTAATTAACCAAACCTCTTCATCTGTGACCATTTATTTTACCCTGTATTACAAGTTTGAGAATCCTGTACTTCTCTCTCCTCATTATATGTTCTAGACATAACCAAGTTTTCTACATAGAATATTTACTAATTGGGCCTTTGTATTTAGACTTCTTAGATCTGCAATGTTTGAGATTTTATCGATGAGTTTAACTTCAGCATTCTTATGTAGGTCCAAAACTCGAAAAAACCCACCAACATGCAGGAGTATTGGCCATATGTACTTTTTTAGCAGCTTTCTCCTAAGTTTTAGGCTTAGTTTATTCTTGTATAATACGTTATTCATTATTTTGAACACTGATCTAGTCTGCTCCATTCTTCACTTCAGTTTGCTTCTGATTTATGCATTGCTCTCAATCCAGGTAACCAAATATTTTATTTCGTGAACTTTTTCAATACGGTTGTTGCCAATTTCTAGTTTATAGCTTGCTGACACATTACTCCCAATTACCTCGATTTCGGATATTATTACAAAATTTAGAAATTTTCGATTTGGCTCGTTTTTGGCAATTATTACAGCATCGTCTGCGAACCTTATACTTTTGTCACTCTCACTTTAACCAGTGTTGATTCTAGTAATTTCTTAAATATATATCTTAGTAGATGTTAAACAATAACGAAGATAATATATAACCTTGCCTTACACCTCTTTTGATGCTCAATGTTTCTTTGATTCCATTCTCTGGTTTTATTTGCCACCTGATTCCAATAAAGGTTCTCTATTATTTTGTTGTCTGTGTACCATCCAGATTTTGTTGCCTTAATATGTTTATTAGTTTCTCATGGTGATTTCTGTCGAAAGCTTTTTCGAAGCCAATGAAATATGCGTGCACCTCAACATTCATATCTATACAACGTTAGTTTATTGTGTTTAACGTGAATATTGCTTTGCCAGGGCTTTTCTAAACCCAAATTGCGTTTCGCTTAGCTTGATTAATTTGTTGTAAATACATTGGTATGATTTTCAAAAATATCTTAAGAATGTGACTCATCAGACTGATTGTGCGATAATCACTGCATTGAGCCAGTCATCTGCGTATATTCTATTGAACAAATTTGTAAGTATTTTGATATCATCGTCATCTAGCAATTTTACTACCAAGTTTGGATCTACTACTAGCTGATTATTCTCCTTTTTTATTGCTACTCTTGCTTCATATTCGATTATGCACGGTTCATCTGTTACTGTGTACTTCGAATAAATTTATGAAATATGCCTTCATATTCGATTAGGATATTGCCGTCTTAATCTTTCAGTGTTCCAAAATTTTTGCAATTTCTTTGATTTTTTTATTCAGCACAAAGTGATACTGTAGTCTACCAAGATCTTCTGCTTTTTTGCATTGTTGTTCCCAGAACTTAGTTTTAGCCTCTCTGATTTTTCGTTTTATTATTTTGTTGCAATTCTTGTAGTTTTGTACCTTATTTTTTAAATTTCTACGTTCGTTCATGAGAACTAATATTTCATTAGTCATCCATTTTTTCCTTAAATGATCTGTCTTAAGCGTGTTTACATCTGATGCCACTAGCATAATGCATTTCTTTGCATTCTAGCTACCAGTGGTTTAATTATTTACTTTTATAGCATGTCTAAAGCGTAAGTTTAACATAATGTAATCTTCTTGATTCCTGATAGTTTGACTTCTCCTACCGCCAGGAGCCAACCAGGTGTATAATCTCCTTTCTGGCATTTTGAACCAAGTGCTAATTATTACAAAGCTGTTGTCAATACAGTATTCAATTAACCTGCTACCCCAGCCGTTTTTTATGCTAAGCTTTTGTTTTCTATGATTTCCTAAATTTTCAATACTTCACCACCTAACTCTAAGTTATTTTTTATTACTGTTTTTTTTCCTTTTTTTGTCAACATATTGTTTAATTTTAAATTGTTTTTGTTTTGATCACTTCCTTTATTGGTGAGTTTCGATTTGATGTAAAATCCGAAACTGTCTAACTCTTCTATGTTCCCAAATATTTCATTTTTTTTCAACAATGATGTTAAGCTTACTAATATTGGTCTATTCTTTTGACTTTGAGCTTGTGTTGCACCAAAGAACATATAATCACCACAGTAGTGGTGATAGCACCCCACCCTGGGATGTACCCCTGCTTACTCTTCTAGTAATCTTATGGTTGCCGAGTTCCGACTGAATCTCTCTTGATTGCAACATATTAATGATCCACTGTCTAAGGACAGTTTCTACCCCTAGATCTTTCTGTGAATACATGAATATGTATAGCCGATACATGAATATTGTTGAAGACACCTTGTATGGCTAGAAAGGTGGCCAACGTATATTCTTTGTATTGTATCGATTGCTCAACGCTCCGTACTAATTCGCTTAGTGCCGTCTCGGTTGACTTGCCTTTACAGTAAGCATGTTGATTCTTACATTGGAGTACAGTGGAGTACTCTCTAGTACTCTTCTAAGTTCTAACTCTAGTGTTCTTTCGAGAGTTTTCAGTAAGAAGGATAATAGACTTATCGGTCTAAAGTCGAAAGTTATCGAAGCGGTAACACTCTTTTACTTTTTTTTTGGTATTAAATATTGCATTGCACTTTAGTCTTTTTACATTACAATAGTCAGCTGATTATGTACTTGTAATCACTGCTTCTAATATTTTTTGTTTGTTTAAGTTATTTTATTATTTATATTATATTTTTATTTGGCTTTAGAAAATTAGCAACGGTTCCAATAGCACACCCCACACGGCTCGGGTCCGAAGCCGAGATATCGCAAGATTTCTGTTTGTGTTTTTAAATGTAACAGAAAAACCAAAGTATGTATAGGAATTAAAATATGTATGTAATATAAAAGAAAAAATAAATAATTTTTCTTTTTTGGTTTAAAAAGCTCAAGAATTGATTTGGCTTAAATAAATTTGAAAATGGTTTAAATAAAATTAAACAAAAATAAATAAAATCCATTATATCATACAATATTACTAGCAAAAGATGTAATAAAAATATGTAATAATAATGTAAGATGTAATAAAAATATGTAAAAATATGTAATAAGAATATCTTAAATCGGTATCTGTAATAAGTACATGTATGTTATATTTTCCTTCTCTTTTCAATTATTTTTGTGGTGTCTTTTTTTTCGACTCTCATGAATTCGGTTTTTTTTCCCCCTAAGTTTTTCAAATCTGGAAGCGCGTACATTGCACAAATGCACAGTGTGTTAGAAGAATCTAATATTTTGATCAAAATATTTGTATCTATTATAAGAAGTAGTTTCATTCTTTTTACTAATTCTAATTCATTTTCGTCCAACAAAAATTTTCATTTGTAAAAGTAGATACAATATATTTTTCTTTATTTCTTATCCACTGTGTATACTGTATCATAGGCAAAGGTATAAGAAAACCAAATTACTTACACATATACATATGTACATATATTTTTATAATGTAATTTTAAATGCCAGTATGCCACGGCCAGGTCATCCAAATAAATTTGTTTATGATTGACCATAAATTATAATGTATTAGATAATAGATATAGGGGAAACTGAAAATGAAATGTTTGCTTTATATTACCTAAATAAATATTCAATTTACTTGAATTTTAGTATATGTTTCAATTTCAATTCGTTTTTTTATTTTTTTTTATTCTCCCCCATAAAAAATTCTTATTACTTAATTTAAACAATTTTATTAAAAATAAAGGACTGGCGAAATATTTTTAGTGTTCTTTGAATTTTGCCACATATGTCAATTAATTCGTAAAGGTCTATTTTAATATTATGATTTATGCCAATTTAAGTATATTATGTATGCATCAAATTCTAAAATTGAATAATATTGCACTTTTTTCATTCAAATCAAATATTTTTATCTTAAAAATTTGTTAAAAATTAGAAATTTGATTGCTGAAAATAGAAAAGTTTAAAAATATCCGTTCAATAATTTTGTGAATTGCAAGAAAATTATTTTGCACATTTACTATAAATTTTAAAGATCTACCATTAAATTTTATTTTCAAAAAAGTTTCAAAATTACATATGTACCTACATATGTATGTACAATGCACATATGGACACGTAACTTGTTTTTTACAGGTTTACAATTTAATTCAATTTTTAAGTAAAAATACAAATAATTTTTCATATTATATTACCTTAATGGAAACTGCGAATTTTTATTAGAATAATCACTACTAAGTAATACTAATACTCATTCCAATAATAGCAAATTTTTATATATGTACATACATATGTGCAATCAATCGGTTTAGAAATTTTTTAGCTTAATTTATTTTTACAAAATGTACTGCCATACACAATTTGTCTGTAATGTTAAATGTGTGATATGACATATTATATTATATATACATATGGTATGGTTTTAGTGTTTGTTTTGTTTTCATTCTAACACTACGTAGCTCTATAAATACAGCTATATATCATTCATTCAAACTATGTATAAATGTATGTGTATACTGTATAGTAATAGCATATTATATTGTATAGAAAAGAAACATAAACAAAAATACGTAGCTATGGATACTTAATACTACATAGCTCTATAAATATAATATTATGTATATTACTCATATATTTGAATATGATTTATATTCAAACTATGTATATGGATAGCAATAGCATATATTGTATAGAAACATAAAATTCGGAAAAAAAAGAAGGAGGAAAACCAAAGACTCATATATGTATTTCGCCCATAAATTTTTGCGATCTAGCAAGAACATTTTCTGATCACGTGGTAAGTTAAACTATTTTCTATTAATAATAGATATAAAATATACATACATATGTACACACTTTGATTTTCAGCGAGTATTAATATAAAAATATGCAGTTTTATGAAAGATACAAATAAAAAATGGATTTAAAAACCAATTTTCTAAAAGAAAACAATTTAAAATATAAAAAAATTCTCTCATAAAAACGTATTAATTTTTTCATTAATTTTTTGTTTACTTTCGAGCCAATCACAAATAATATCCAGTCTCAGATTTGAAAACTGACTGAAAACAAAACGCTTCATGAATGTATGTATTTCAGTGTTTATTCTTATTGTAATAGATCTACATTTTTTGACTTTAATTGAGGGGCTTTTTACTTAAGTGAATATTTTTTTCTTTAAGTAGACATTTTTATATTAATACTATAAGTTAACTTATTCGTTTAAAAGGAAAAGATTATTTATGTATATACCATTCTGCATAAAGACAATATAATTTAACGTATTATCGAATAAGTCGGCAAGTAAACATTTCGAGAAATCCCACTTACAGAAATAATCCTAAGCCAAACAAACTTTAGAAAAATTGATTGCCGTATACAAAATAAAATAATTATGTTTCATCTGGTTGTTTCCCTCTAAATGAGTTTTTTTATTTTTTTATTAATGAATCACCAGCCCAGTTGTTAAATGGAAGTTGCCAACTGTACCGTATGCATTTTACGCAAATAAAATCATATCTACATTAAACTAAACTGTTAATATCCTAATGTAAATTAATTTTAAATATTTCCATACAAGCAGTGGCACATACCTATATGAAAAACTTTTACTTACATTTCACTATCTGGATTATTTTCCTGATTCCTACATCTGTCTAACTTTTTCTCGATTATTTTAACTTTATCTCTTAATGGATATTCTAAGTTTTTAACCATACCTCGAATTTCTAAAATTTTAATTTAAATATTATTTATAATATGACAATAAATTAAAAATACTTCTAACGGCTTCTATTAAAACGGGTAATTTATCTTTTGCATTCATAAACAAATTTTCCGTTACATAGCTGTCTAGATTTTCTTGCTCCTTACTAGCAGCATGCAGTACTGCCGCCAAACCAATCTAGCATAAAAAAAAACGTATAATAAAAAGTTGTGTATTTACCTTCTACGCTTTAACAAAAGCAATTTCAGTTAAAGTTTTCTTTATAGTCACTTTAACTTAAAAAAAACTTAACATTTAAAATAAAAATTCCTTTTATTAAATTTGAAAAGTTAGATATATTTGCTTTAAATACTTGTGAAGGTGAATAAAGCAGAAGAGCATCAGTCAAAAATGTTTTATCCACAAATTCATCTATTCCGAGTCTTAATCTTTCAGGATTTATCATAGCTGTTCTTGTCTGAAATTAAATTATGAAAAAGGTTAATTTAAACCATTTAAAATATTACCTTAATGTCAATAAGAAAACCTTCAATAGGTCTATATGGATTGTGAATTGTTAGATAATAATTAAGTTGTCTCATTAGCAACAACTCATTTGAAAGAATAATATCAGTTGCTTTCATTCTGTCTCCTTTAATATTACTGACAAATTGCCCAATTGAAACATTAAATTCTTCAACTTTACAAGCTAAATAAACACATGTTGCTCTGTAAAATTTCTAATTGAAATATTTTTTGTTAAATTAATCATATTTATTTTACAAAATTTCTTTTGGGTGAAAATCCATCGCTGAATTGTATAAATAAAATCTTTTAAAATAATGATGAGCAGTTCCTACTATAGCCCTTGGCATTGGAGGTTCAAATCTCTTACAAAATTCTCTCATTTGAATTTCATATTGTTTTAAAAGTAATCGTTCTTCTTCTGGTGATAAGAAATAGTCATACAAACTCTGCAACTTATAATATTACCATTATTAACTCAGAAAATAAAATAAAAATTACTTGGTAGTTCAAATTTTGGCATTGCTTTTCGACGTATTCTCTATTTGATTTTTGCCTAAGTGCATTCAATTTTTGTTCAGATTCAAAAGTCCAGTAAAACTTTTGGGAACTAAGTGGATACATTATTATGTTTTTTCTTTACTAATTTTAATTCTGCAATTAAGATTCTTCGATTTTGATTCTTTATTATGGAGTTATTAACGTATTTTATTAAAAAATCTCATCGATATTTATATTCAATTAAATTAACTTTTCCGATTTCAATTATATTAACTAAACTTCAAATCTTAAATACTAAATATGTATTATGTACATTATGCTCCCAGTCCCACTTCCAGGTAACATATCAATACGGTTGACGCTCATAGCATAATCGCCAGTCGATACTCGAAATGTTAGTTGTTGCATATATAATCATGTCTATTCCACTAAACGGCGGAACGTGTACGCCACGCAGCTACGGAGAAAAATTATGTTCAGCTAAACGCGAAAATTTTATTTATTCCGCGCTAAATTACCTGAGCTAAACAACTGTTTTTGACAGTTTATAAATTGGGTTATTTTTAATTCGTAAATAAAAATGGATAGTTTTGGTTTTTTTTTCGCTGCAGAAAATGAAACTGCAAAAAAAATATAAAAAGAAAAATTTTGAAAGATTCCTCAAATTGAATGGAATTATCGGATGAAGAGTAAGTTACAAAATTTTATTGTTAATCTTTTTTGGCTAACATTTACCTACTTTATGTAGTTTTCAGAAAAGTTTTAGGTTGAATAAGGAGTCATTCAACTATGTTTTGGACGAAATAAAATCTGAAGTAGAATCTGTTGTGCGCATAAATTCTGTACCAACAGAAAAAAAAGTCTTTTTTTAAGAAAATATTTTGAACAAAAAAAATATAAGTTTTTATTAAATTTTATGTTTAACTTACATTTTTATTATTTTTCCCGCGACTCAAATATTGGGGAAAAATATTTTACTATTGCAGAGAAATATTTCATATGAAATGTAAGGAAAACTTGACATCGCGTTTACCGGTATACACAAAAAACGTATTCAGCAAAACTGAGGACACATCATCGCGTGGTGTTTAGCAGAATACCAATTTTTGACATACAGCGGATAATTCCGATCAAGACCTAAATAAATGTGAGTCTCGATTCCGATAGTAACGTTTAGTGGAATAGACATGAATAAATATACTTAAAATCTGTAAGTTAATAACACAATGAGCGCGGCCATAAAGCAAATCAAATTATGAAATTTCAAAAGCACCAGTTATCAATTTTCTTTAAACGGAATACAAAATCTGTATTCTACTTACCTTACTATAAGCATTAAGGTTGATTTACGCCAGCCCGATAAAATTTTGTATCGGGTTTAAAGAGGGAGAAAGTATATTGAATTTTTACTTAAGGAAAGAAATAGACGGCTGCAATTAATTTCCTAAATTTCTATTTGGGAAATTTATGTTTTTTAACAAGGAAACATTGTTTGTAATTAATTAAATTAATTGTCAAAATTAATAGTTTTGAAGTTTTAAAAAATATAAATTCCTCCAAACTATCTTCTTCAATCATTTGTTTTTATTTAAAAATTTATTTTTTTTTGATTTTGAAAAAAATTTTAGTTGCCAATCAATTAAATTTTTTATTACTCTTGAATGTTGCCGTTCGAAAAAACAAAATGTACAATAGTAACACTTTAAGAATTTAAGCTGAAAAATGTGTTGTCGATATAAACGAAATAACCTCGATTTAAAATTATTCTTCATTGAAGTATGAAAAACTAAAATATCCCCAATTTTTTAAATATCAGCGATAAATATCCCAAATTTTTTTAATATCGGCGATAAATATCCCCGATAAATAATGTTTACTGTTGTTGTCATACACATTGAATTCTCATAAAACTTAAAATCATTTCATACTGCCTCGCGTATAAGCATTGTCATTTTTAATGGGGCATGTATACGCCGTGTAAAACAACAAACAATTCAATAGTCTTCCCCCGTTAGAATTAAAATTTGTAAAAAAAAAGAAACTTTTGGGTAAAACGCAAGTTTATATGGATGTTAAAAATAAAGAACCACGTGGCCCGGATCCCCCAAAATATGCCGCGTGCTCCTTTTTTCGGGCTGTTTCCGTGTTGTTTTTGATAATTTTTCGAAATATTCAAATTTAATGGACGTTTGACTAATAAATATATGGATCTTAGATATATTTTAATAGAGGCAGTGAAGAAAATATTTTCAGCCAATTTTAAGAAACAGCTGAGTGAACCGTGTGTATGTATTGCTTTAGTTTTTCTTCAGATTCAGATAGATTCCTTAAAGGTGAAATAATATTATTTTTAATTTTTAAAAGAATTTTATCACTTATTTTGTTACTTTACAAGTAGTTAAAATTTTGAATAACCTTAATTAAATTAAATTTTAATTTTAAAAACAAAATATATCAATTATTAAGTGATATAAAAACTTAAAATTTCTGAATGAAGCTGGTTATGAAAAACTGCTGTACATTATTTTAATAAATATAAACAGGTGAGTGAACGAAATGTATACATATTATAAAATGCATATCTATTTTTTTGACTGAATACCTTAAGATACGAAAATACATAAGAAAAGAAATGACTATACCTAACTTCCCATCTATTGGTTAATATATCTATGCATGGATATTATTCAAAAGTATTGCCGTGATATATTTCTTTTGTATAAAATTTAAAATGGAATTTTAAATGATAAAAAATAAAGAGTTCTACAAAAAATTTTTAGGTAGTTTAGATAATTCAAATTTACATAAAATAAAAAATTATTGACATATTTAAAAAAATAAAATAATTAATTTTAACTTTTAAATGAAAAAGTAAACATTTTTAGTAATTTCTATACGTAAATGTAAAATTTTAAGTTTATACAAAAAATTAAAATTTGGACATTTTTATAATTAAAACTTAAAATTAAAACCAACTCTTATATGAAAATTTAAATTTTTTATGGGCTGGCTCCACCAAACCCCCACTAAACATTTAAGCAACCCTCTTTAATTTAAGCAACTTTTCAAACTTTAATTTAAGCAACCCTCTTTAATTTAAGTAACTTTTCAAACTTTAATTTAAGCAATTCCCTTTTTGAATTCGGCAAGTAAAGGCTGGTTTTCATGAGAAAAAAATATTCACGAAAATGTTAGACCATAGGCAGAAGATATAAAAATGATATGTGTGTAAAAGAGGAAACTCTATAAAAAAAAATCGTTCAACGATATTTTTATTTTGCAGAATATTATCCATAAATTAGCTGAATATCGTCTAAAAATTCTTTGGAGAAGTATTTTATATGATTTTATCAACGATATTTCTGAGTATATATTTTTTTCTCTCTCTTTTCCATTGGCAATACACTATATTTTTTCCTTTTTCTAAAATTGCGATAATATCCACGAAAATTTTCATGAAAACCAGCTTTAAACGCCTACGGCAAGAATCAATTTGATACCTTTTTTTACTTGTATGAAATCAAAAACAATACATGTTAATTCTTTTATATGAAAAATAAAAGAATTGTTTTTAGTTGGGGGTTGCCGCCCTCAAACCCCTGCTAACAATTTAAGCAATCCTCTTTTTGAATTCGGCAAGTAAACGCATACGGCAAGCATCTATTTGATATTTGTTTTGTTTGTATGAAATCAATATATAAAATAAATATTAACTCTCTTATATTAAAACTGAATATTTTATAGATGGGAGCTGCCGCCGTCAAACCTTCGCTAACAATTTAAGCAATCCTCGTTTTGAATTCGTAAAGTAAACGCATACGGCAAGGATCGATTTATACTTTTTTTTGGCTTGTATGAAATCAAAAAAGTAGATGTTAATTCTTTTACATGAAAATGTAATGTTTGACTTTTTAAATAAATAATAAAATAAGTAATAAAACTGACAAATGTCAAACAAAAACATAGAAAAAAGAGTAACTCTGAAAAAAACCGAGAATCACTCAAAAAAAAAACATAGATTTAATGTAGATTAAATCTAGAATAAATTGGTTTACTCTAGAATAACACGTCATTATCACGTCTAAGTCTTTCAGAATACAAAATCATCGCTTTAGCGATATTCATCGTATGCTAAGTCTTTCAGAATACGGGTGTATATATGTATGTATTTTTAATAATTTTTGTAGCATATGGCTGATTTTCATTACAACGATTTTCATTTTCCACAAACTGTTAGAGCATAAATATAATGGAGCAGATACAAAAATGACATGTGTGTAAAAGAGAAAACTCTATAAAAAAATCGTCTAGCAATATTTTTATATTCCGAAAAGTCGTCCACAAATTGTGTAAAGTTGGATTTTTTGCTGAATTTTATCGACGATTTTTCCAAATAAACCACAGCCACAAAATTATCCGCATTCCGCACACTACTTCATATTTTTATTGAAAAATGACATTTCATTTTAGTATCAAACTAAAAAAAAAAAAGTTTGTTTACTATATTGAAAGTAGAAGTTTTGTGTGCGTTTCATAAAATTTCAATTGATAGTACAAATATTCAAGTCTATATTTTTTGATTAATAAATTAATTAAATGATTCTTAGTACTTTTATTTTTAATTCTAAATAAAATTTCAATATTATGTATTGAAAAATACAAACAACATAGAAATTGGCTATGTTAAAATAAGTTATTTTAGCTGTCAAAATTTTGTCAGAACAGTGCTGAATACCGTAATATTTTTTCTCAATCTTTCTTATCGATATTTGATAATAATTTTTCCGTGAAAATCGACCTTTAAAAGTATTTACTATTTAGATATATTATTATGTAATATATCTAAGTAAAATTAAAAACAAAAAAATTTTTTTTTTATTATTATTACTTAAAAGCAGTAATAACAAATTATAAAGGGTACAAAAAATAAAAAAAATGATCTAAATAAAAAACAATAAACTGATTTGTTGTATTTTTATGCAATAGAGTAAATGTGTTGTGTTATGTTTAAATTATATCATAATTTAAAGGAAAATTATTGCTTAGGTAAGAATTCATTGTCTGACGTCATTAAATTAGAAAAATGTTGTTGTAAAATGTGTTTAAAAGTATTCCAGAGATGAATGTAAACTATAAAAACTAGTTTTTATGAGAAAATACCCGAAAATGTTGGAGCATAGACAGAAGGTGCAAAAATGACATGTGTGTAAAAGAGACAATTTTCAACGATTTTTTTATTTTGCTGATTATTGTCCATAAATTAGCTGAATATCGTCTATAAATTCTTTAGATAAGTATTTTATCAACGATATTTCTGAGTATACCACTACAATTAGCATAAAATATTTTAATGTTATTAATATTGTTAGTAGATTGAGATGTTTTTTTAGATTTTTGTTTTGATTTCATATCGTTAGATAATGAAATGATGTTAGAATTTCATTCGAAACTTGAATAATTATTTCGACTCCGGACGAAAAAACTTGTTATAATACTCGCGATATTGATACAAACACTTAGTTAGCAAACACACACTTAGTTAGTAAAGGTTGTTCATGAATAATTTGTGGATTTTCTTCGCACCAGAATCGACAATTTTGTTATGACATACGACTTGATTTAGTGGAAATGCTCGAAAATTGGGTTCATCGAATTAGTTCCTGCAAAAGAAGTGGTGGAGGCCATTTGAATGACGTTTTATTCAAAACTTAATTGTATCGATTGTACTTCACATTAAATAAAAAACATTTGAATTTCCTTTACAATTAGTGTGTTTTTTTTGAAAAGAAATCATATTACTCAAAGTGGAAAACCCTATGTTAAAACATTTCTAAACGATGATTAACCGAAGAATTAAATAGCTGCTGGAGAACCAAACTATTTTAGTAAATTTAAATTCAAATGAGAATTACCATTTATTTTTTTACTTTTGCAGTAAATTTAAAAATTTTTACAAGAAATATATTGACAGCGTGAAATTGCAATTTTATTGACTTTTATTTATTTTGACTAATAAATATATGGATCTTAGATATATTTTAATAGAGGCAGTGAAGAAAATATTTTCAGCCAATTTTAAGAAACAGCTGAGTGAACCGTGTGTATGTATTGCTTTAGTTTTTCTTCAGATTCAGATAGATTCCTTAAAGGTGAAATAATATTATTTTTAATTTTTAAAAGAATTTTATCACTTATTTTGTTACTTTACAAGTAGTTAAAATTTTGAATAACCTTAATTAAATTAAATTTTAATTTTAAAAACAAAATATATCAATTATTAAGTGATATAAAAACTTAAAATTTCTGAATGAAACTGGTTATGAAAAACTGCTGTACATTATTTTAATAAATATAAACAGGTGAGTGAACGAAATGTATACATATTATAAAATGCATATCTATTTTTTTGACTGAATACCTTAAGATACGAAAATACATAAGAAAAGAAATGACTATACCTAACTTCCCATCTATTGGTTAATATATCTATGCATGGATATTATTCAAAAGTATTGCCGTGATATATTTCTTTTGTATAAAATTTAAAATGGAATTTTAAATGATAAAAAATAAAGAGTTCTACAAAAAATTTTTAGGTAGTTTAGATAATTCAAATTTACATAAAATAAAAAATTATTGACATATTTAAAAAAATAAAATAATTAATTTTAACTTTTAAATGAAAAAGTAAACATTTTTAGTAATTTCTATACGTAAATGTAAAATTTTAAGTTTATACAAAAAATTAAAATTTGGACATTTTTATAATTAAAACTTAAAATTAAAACCAACTCTTATATGAAAATTTAAATTTTTTATGGGCTGGCTCCACCAAACCCCCACTAAACATTTAAGCAACCCTCTTTAATTTAAGCAACTTTTCAAACTTTAATTTAAGCAACCCTCTTTAATTTAAGTAACTTTTCAAACTTTAATTTAAGCAATTCCCTTTTTGAATTCGGCAAGTAAAGGCTGGTTTTCATGAGAAAAAAATATTCACGAAAATGTTAGACCATAGGCAGAAGATATAAAAATGATATGTGTGTAAAAGAGGAAACTCTATAAAAAAAAATCGTTCAACGATATTTTTATTTTGCAGAATATTATCCATAAATTAGCTGAATATCGTCTAAAAATTCTTTGGAGAAGTATTTTATATGATTTTATCAACGATATTTCTGAGTATATATTTTTTTCTCTCTCTTTTCCATTGGCAATACACTATATTTTTTCCTTTTTCTAAAATTGCGATAATATCCACGAAAATTTTCATGAAAACCAGCTTTAAACGCCTACGGCAAGAATCAATTTGATACCTTTTTTTACTTGTATGAAATCAAAAACAATACATGTTAATTCTTTTATATGAAAAATAAAAGAATTGTTTTTAGTTGGGGGTTGCCGCCCTCAAACCCCTGCTAACAATTTAAGCAATCCTCTTTTTGAATTCGGCAAGTAAACGCATACGGCAAGCATCTATTTGATATTTGTTTTGTTTGTATGAAATCAATATATAAAATAAATATTAACTCTCTTATATTAAAACTGAATATTTTATAGATGGGAGCTGCCGCCGTCAAACCTTCGCTAACAATTTAAGCAATCCTCGTTTTGAATTCGGAAAGTAAACGCATACGGCAAGGATACTTATACTTTTTTTTGGCTTGTATGAAATCAAAAAAGTAGATGTTAATTCTTTTACATGAAAATGTAATGTTTGACTTTTTAAATAAATAATAAAATAAGTAATAAAACTGACAAATGTCAAACAAAAACATAGAAAAAAGAGTAACTCTGAAAAAAACCGAGAATCACTCAAAAAAAAAACATAGATTTAATGTAGATTAAATCTAGAATAAATTGGTTTACTCTAGAATAACACGTCATTATCACGTCTAAGTCTTTCAGAATACAAAATCATCGCTTTAGCGATATTCATCGTATGCTAAGTCTTTCAGAAGACGGGTGTATATATGTATGTATTTTTAATAATTTTTGTAGCATATGGCTGATTTTCATTACAACGATTTTCATTTTCCACAAACTGTTAGAGCATAAATATAATGGAGCAGATACAAAAATGACATGTGTGTAAAAGAGAAAACTCTATAAAAAAATCGTCTAGCAATATTTTTATATTCCGAAAAGTCGTCCACAAATTGTGTAAAGTTGGATTTTTTGCTGAATTTTATCGACGATTTTTCCAAATAAACCACAGCCACAAAATTATTCGCATTCCGCACACTACTTCATATTTTTATTGAAAAATGACATTTCATTTTAGTATCAAACTAAAAAAAAAAAAGTTTGTTTACTATATTGAAAGTAGAAGTTTTGTGTGCGTTTCATAAAATTTCAATTGATAGTACAAATATTCAAGTCTATATTTTTTGATTAATAAATTAATTAAATGATTCTTAGTACTTTTATTTTTAATTCTAAATAAAATTTCAATATTATGTATTGAAAAATACAAACAACATAGAAATTGGCTATGTTAAAATAAGTTATTTTAGCTGTCAAAATTTTGTCAGAACAGTGCTGAATACCGTAATATTTTTTCTCAATCTTTCTTATCGATATTTGATAATAATTTTTCCGTGAAAATCGACCTTTAAAAGTATTTACTATTTAGATATATTATTATGTAATATATCTAAGTAAAATTAAAAACAAAAAAATTTTTTTTTTATTATTATTACTTAAAAGCAGTAATAACAAATTATAAAGGGTACAAAAAATAAAAAAAATGATCTAAATAAAAAACAATAAACTGATTTGTTGTATTTTTATGCAATAGAGTAAATGTGTTGTGTTATGTTTAAATTATATCATAATTTAAAGGAAAATTATTGCTTAGGTAAGAATTCATTGTCTGACGTCATTAAATTAGAAAAATGTTGTTGTAAAATGTGTTTAAAAGTATTCCAGAGATGAATGTAAACTATAAAAACTAGTTTTTATGAGAAAATACCCGAAAATGTTGGAGCATAGACAGAAGGTGCAAAAATGACATGTGTGTAAAAGAGACAATTTTCAACGATTTTTTTATTTTGCTGATTATTGTCCATAAATTAGCTGAATATCGTCTATAAATTCTTTAGATAAGTATTTTATCAACGATATTTCTGAGTATACCACTACAATTAGCATAAAATATTTTAATGTTATTAATATTGTTAGTAGATTGAGATGTTTTTTTAGATTTTTGTTTTGATTTCATATCGTTAGATAATGAAATGATGTTAGAATTTCATTCGAAACTTGAATAATTATTTCGACTCCGGACGAAAAAACTTGTTATAATACTCGCGATATTGATACAAACACTTAGTTAGCAAACACACACTTAGTTAGTAAAGGTTGTTCATGAATAATTTGTGGATTTTCTTCGCACCAGAATCGACAATTTTGTTATGACATACGACTTGATTTAGTGGAAATGCTCGAAAATTGGGTTCATCGAATTAGTTCCTGCAAAAGAAGTGGTGGAGGCCATTTGAATGACGTTTTATTCAAAACTTAATTGTATCGATTGTACTTCACATTAAATAAAAAACATTTGAATTTCCTTTACAATTAGTGTGTTTTTTTTGAAAAGAAATCATATTACTCAAAGTGGAAAACCCTATGTTAAAACATTTCTAAACGATGATTAACCGAAGAATTAAATAGCTGCTGGAGAACCAAACTATTTTAGTAAATTTAAATTCAAATGAGAATTACCATTTATTTTTTTACTTTTGCAGTAAATTTAAAAATTTTTACAAGAAATATATTGACAGCGTGAAATTGCAATTTTATTCTAATATACGAGATTTTCATAATTTTGTTAATTCTAAACGTAAGACTGAAGGTTATTCGTCAATTTCGAGTTACAACTCGCATATAATTTCCTACTTCTTTGTCATTTTTTCGTCAAAAACCTATCTAAATGATGAATTCATGCTGAATGTATCATACTTAGAGAACTTAGCTCTAAGTTCCTAAGTAAGTCCCTTCACTAAGTTTCTAACCTCCTCTTCTCAGTTTATACTTTAAGCACCTTTAAGCCTGTGATTTGAACATAATATAAAGAAAAAGAAATAAAAATATAGAAAACATTAAGAAACATTATTTTGTATACATATGCATGTACATTAACTTTTGTTTTGTTTTTGTATTGTAATATTTTGAAGCATATTGGTATTAGTAATACAACAATTCCGGGCTGCGGTAGATGTGCTTGCTCTGGGCTGCAAATGCGAATAATAATGTTGTTGGATTTACTTGGAAAAGTTTTAACACAATATGTTTGTATTAGTTCTGTTTATGTTTTAAAAACTAATGTTCATTATTAGCAGTTACTCTAGTAGTTTAAGAAAATTTGTATCTTCAGTATTTTTCTATTGCATATTTTGAAAATCTATTTACAATGTTTCACTGGGCTTTTAGGATTCTAATAATTACTGGCACTATTTAAGGTTAGGATAAAAGCTAGTTTAATAAGTGATAAAACAGTAGAAAGAATTAGGAAATCAGAAACGAAAAACTAATTAAATTAATTTTAAAATAAAATAGTGCAGCTGGATTTTTTAACTTTCTTAATTAAGATGATTTAATCGTTTTGTTAAATAATTTTATTTTTAAAGTTTGAAACCTTTTTTAGTTTTAGAAATATATTTTAAAGTGATAAAAAATCAGTTATTTTCAATTGCCGAAACAAAAACAGAAGACGAGGTACAGCTATATATATAAAGAATGATATAAATTTTAATATAATTATGCAAGATGAATTATACAACTTTACCATTATTGAGTTACTAAATACAACACCAAAAATCAAAATTGGCACGTTCTACAAAACACCAAACGAAAACGACAACCTATTTATAGAACACATGGAAAAACAAGTAGAGCAATTGTCCAAATTAATAATAATTAATTAAAGTACATAGACATGCTATCAAGTTCGGGATATAATATTGTAAATAAAACTGAAGCTACAAGAGTAATCGTTAAATACAAATACTTTGATCGATCATATAATTTCCAATTACAATGATAAGATAAATATTTCATATAAATTAGAAAACACTGACCTCTCTGATCACAAAATAACTACTGCATACATTAAATCAGTTATGCTTATCAAAAAATCAATGATAAAGATAACTAAAGCTTAAACAGATTACAACAAAATGCTGGAAACTGTAAGCTCTAAAATTCAAGAAGAAAATGTGGATTAAATTGTACACTTGCAAAAAATTTTACAAACAGCTAAAGAAATAAGTACTAAAAGATTTACCATAAAAACTAGAAACAATCAATGGATGAATACAACAATACTATACAACATGAAAATCAGAAGAAAACTTTATGATGCCTATAAAAAAGATAAAAATAATTTAGACAATAAAATTAAATACATAAGATCCAAAAAAGAAACTGTAGAGTTAATAAGAAAAGCAAAAAGAGACTACTTAAAGAAAAGCATACAGTAAGCTGGAAATTATTCAAGAAAAATCTGGAGGGTGATCAATAACATCAATAACACAAATAAAAAATAATGATGAAAGAAATTAAGTTATAAAAGTATACAAAAGGATACAGGAGGTTATACTGAAAATGATAAGGAAATAGCAACAATCATAAATCAATTTTTCAACCAAATAGGGGAAAATATAATAAAGGAACACAGAATGAAGAACACTAATACAACTACGACAAGGAATATAATGAATAATAAAACAATATTCTTGGACCCTACAAATAAAAATGAGATATATAACATAATAATGGGACTAAATAAACATGCAGCCGCCGGAATGGACAATATCACGGTTAAAGATTTACAAATAATGATCCTTGTAATAAAAAGGCCATTAACAAACATGGTAAACAAGAGGATATATTTCTCATGGGTATATTTCCAAATTGCCTAAAAGATACTATAATAACACCGATTTACAAAAGTGTTTCGAAAACTGATTGTGGAAATTACAGAACAATATCATTACTTAATTTGATAAGCAAAATTTTTGAAAAAAGAATAAATATAAGAATAAGAACCTTTATAAATAAAACTATTGGATTTGATAACAATCAGTATGGTTTTATAGAAAATAGGGGAACAGAGGCAGCTATAAGCACAACATTAGATCAAATATATGAAGCACTTGATGAAGGAAAATTTGTAGGGGCTGCATTTGTAGATTTAACTAAAGCGTTCGACGTGGTAAATCATGAAAAACTTGTCATTTGAGGATATGGAAATAAGAGGAGTAGCCAAAAATCTAGTAAAGGATTATTTAACAAATAGAATACAATGTACTAGAATCAACAGTATACTAAGTGATAATCTACCTATAAAAATTGGTGTACCACAAGGCTCACTACTCGGACCTCTTTTATATCTGCTATACATCATGATTATCTCAAATTGTAACCTTTCATATATATATAATACATATGCTGATGACACTAATATTGTTGCCAAAGCAAACACGTTAAGAAACGGTATTAAATAACGACATAAAGGCTTACAGTAATTGGTTGAATGTTAATAAACTTATTATGAACACAAAAAAAACTAATTATATAATATTCAGATCTAGAATAAAAAGCTGTGAGGAAATTAATATAAAAGTTAACAATATTCCTCTTAGCAGAGCATTAAATATAAAATATTTGGGAGTCACAATTGACGAAACCCTTAAATAGGACAATCACGTCAAAAAATAAGAAGATCTGGTGGTACAACTAAAGGGGTGGCTAAACTTATCTATAATGGCTATATTTTATCAAAGATAAGATACAACATTACAAGTTGGAGTAATTGTTCAAGTTTTCATCTAAAGCAAATAGGTATTAATTATAGGGATTGAAAAGCAAAACAGATATTATATCTTTCAAAACAGATATTATAAAAAGTACCCCAAATACAGGGTGTTGAGAAAATTGAGTTTGAAACATAAATTTTTCATTTTAAATCATTTTGAATCTTCATAACTTTGTAACTGTTATCATGTGGGAATCAATAGTACACAAAAGCTGACAACTTACTCTACAAAACGCATGTTTTTTTTTATCTCCTTATAGCAAGCCGTTCAAAAGTTATAGATTTTTTTATGTAAAGTAATCTTTAACCCCTCATTTCTCGAAAACGTTCCAGAATAGACCCCCCTCCCTTCCAATAGAATTTTTTGTTTGTCTCGACATGCCCGATTATCTACTTAAAGAAAGACCATCGAGTCGGATACACCCTGTATAAGTTTTTTTTTTTATATATTTTTTTTTATGGTTGGTTGGTATACGTGCTTGATCCTGTCAACCGTGACAAGACCACAATTAGCGCGTTAGCACCGTTTTGCTACCACTAGCTTGACCACAAGGCTTATGTTTAGGCTATAACGGATTTAATTTCAGATCTATTTCGCGGCATTCAGGAACCTTACCATTACTGCAGGTTGCTTAGCCACTAGATCGCTAAGATCGTTAAATTTATGACTACCTAGAGCTGCTCTTCCGGCCCTGGTCAGCGCTGGGCATTTACACGTGAGGTGTATAATGGTTTCTTTCTCATTCTGTTCTTCACCACAACTGCGGCATGATGTGTTGAACGGAATACCTAATCTGGCTGCATATTTAACAATTGGTCAGTGTCCCGTGAACACACCTATTGCTCTGGCTATGTCCCGCCGAGATAGTTGAATAGACACTAGCACCGACACCGCAGTCCATTTTTGACCCATCAGTGAAAAGTGTGATGTCTACTTCAAAAAGTGATGTCTACAAGAAGGGAATGGAGATAAGAAAACTCAAAAGGGTTTATCTCCATTCCCTTCTCGATGGAATCTTTACTTTGAAATTCTTAACAATTTCCAGACATGGAATAGTGTAGTCTGGCAGATCCCAAGCTGTCGAGTTCGAATACTGCTATGTCCATAGGGTTTTGTGCACCAGTGCCCATTTTGTCTTAGTCTGACCGCACTACAACAGGCTAGAAATTTTATATGAAGGTCAACGGGGAGGAAATAAAGAAGTTACTAGTGCATTATTTGCAATCGATCTAAACGAACCCGTAATGCTTATACACGTACCTTTCTGTACCTTACAAAGTTTGGTTCGGATATACTCCTTCTTCAGCGCTAGCCACCAGACTGATGATCCGTTGGTAAGAATGGGGCGTACTGTAGCTGTGTACATCCATAAAGCCATTCTTGATTTTAATCCCCATTTTCTACCTAACATTTTCCTACAAGAATACAGGGCTACACAGGCTTTTTTTGCTCTTTCTTCGGTATTAAGCCTCCACTTCAGTTTCGGATCAAGTACCAGTCCTAGGTATTTGACACTAGGGGCTAAATTCATATATACACCATCCAGTCTGGGCTTGGTGAATTCCGATATCTTTGTCCTGTTTGTGAATAGCATTAGATCAGTTTTGTCAGGGTTGACGTAGAGGCCACATCCATTGGCCCATCTATTAACCCTTGTTAAAGCTCTCTCCATAATTACACTAATTATGTCAAGAAACTTTCCAGACACATTTTTTTTTATAGTTTAAGTTAAAAATTAAATAAAATAGTTTGATTGAATATTGTTAATTAAGATTTGTTGTCATGTTGTATTTTATGTTTCTACAATTCCTTTTTAGAAGAAAGAAACAAATTGAAATTTTTTTTGTTGTTATATTAAATACTGAAATAAATTTAAAAAAAAAAATGTTAAGAAACATCCAAATTACGAACTTTCAAGATTACGTACTAACTTAACTATGATGTATGAATAATTTCTTAACAATCAATTAATTACAAGGGTTGATTGAGTTTTTGATTTGAGACTTAAATAGTAATTTAAAAGTCATTATAACCACATAGTTAACAGGCTTACCTCGACTTTAGGCTTCATCAAACTAATTTTCTCCTTCCTATGTCTTGCAGCATTTTTTCATTATCTACGTCATATCAATTATTGTGATATAGATATTTTCCGCATGGAAATGGTGAAGTTTTTTACTATTTCACACCATTCAACAGATACCGAAAGGTTTGAACCTTTATCACAAATGTTAAGAAAGGCAAGCTCACTGGATGTTTTTGATATAAATATTAACAATTAACTAACACTCACTCATAGTACTCAAAGCTCGAATCAATTATTGTAGTCTGTCTAACTTCCATAATATTACATTAGTGGAAAGCATGATACTTGTAGTATTTTTAATTCTAGTAGCTTAAATTAAAATTAATATTAATTAACTACATTTTAATTTTAAAAATAAAATATTTCAATTATTAAGTAAAATAACAATTTAAAATGGAACTGGTTGTGAGAAATTGATTTGGTGCTGTACAATAATTTTCATAAATATAAACAGCTCAGTGAACGAAATGTATACATATTATTATAAAATGCTTATGCATTTTTTTGACTGAATGTCTTAACTGAGACATTTATCTAACTGAGTGAACCGTGCTTATGTATTGTATTACTATAGTTTCTTCAGAAATAGTTTCCTAGAAATCAAATAGTTTCATTTCTAATTTTTTTTATTTTTTTATATTTATTTAATTCATTTCTCTAAAAGAGCTTACTGCTCGTAAAGAGTATATACATTTTTTTAATTCATTCATATAGGTAAAAGTAAAGTAACAAAAATATTAATTCATTCATATAGACAAAAGTAAAGTAAAAAAATTGAGATATTTTTAATTCAAATGTTTTCAAAATTGTAAACAAAAATATATCAATAATACAGGTATAAAATTTAAATACAATATATTTACATAACAATAAGTAGTTGAAATAGTGATTTATCACTTTTCATAATATAATTTTATATAATAAGCTAATTGTTGAATATTATTCTATTAGTTCACCAAAATACATTGAAATATCAAAAATAAAAAATAAAAATCATAAAAATTAAAAACAAAAATAACCTAAGATAACAGATTTATAGATAACAGAACACTATATTAAGCTAAATATACATTATGTTTTAGAAAGTTAAAAAAAAAGTTTTTTCATTTTAGTCTTAATTTAATAGTTAATAGTTAATTAATAATTAATATGGTCTAAGAACGACGTTTCAATCCATAGAAATTTTTAATTGCTTTATTTTGTATTATTTGTAATTTAGCCATTTTCTTCAACTAAGTATTTCCGCAAACTGCTAATGTAACATGCGAATAGCGTAGGACCCAAAGAGCTACCTTGAAAAACTCCAACTTCTACATCTTCAATATTACTTCTGTGCTGTTTACATTCGGCATATTGTTTTCTCCCAAATAAATAGTTCTGGAACCACTTATACTCTTTCTCATATATTTCTCTTTGCTTACTCTTTCTCTCATATTTTTCTATCCACTGAATCAAAAGCTTTGGCCAAATCAAAAAATACTACTGCCACTTTCTGCTTTTTGCTTACCCCTTCTTGTATCTCAGTTATCAGATCAAATCAGATTTTGATCGTACTTTGTTTCTTACGTTTAAAAGTAGTGTAATTATTACGCCAAAACTTAAACTCTTGTTTGATATGCTGAAAGTCATAATTTTTTATATATTTTCTATGCCAATAGTTTTTTATATTATTTGCTTTCTTACATTCAAAATCAAACCAAGATGGTACTTCCTTTTTTTATATTCTCTTTATTGTTTTACTTGAGACTCACATCAATTATCAGGCCATGAAGTGCGGAGAGTAAAAGCTTAATATTGGGCCAGCCTTTAACAAATTTACACGTAGTCTTATGTAAAAAAATAGTGAGCCAACTATAAATCTTGAAATAATACAAAAACCATTTACTTTATTCAATTAGGTCCAAAAAAAGAATTTAAGTCGCATTTTTTTTACATAATTCATTAAAGAAAAATATTTTCATTCATAAATATGCATTTAAAAATTTGTCTTCCTTTAAATTTTTTATTTTAAAAGCTGCTTAAGATAAATTGCCTCAATATCTTAATTGAATACGTTGACACTACTTTCATACTCGAGACTCACATCAATTATCAGGCCATGAAGTGCAGAGAGTAAAAGCTTAATAAGGGGCCAGCTTTTAACAAATTTACACGCAGTCTTATGGAAAAAAATAGGGGGCCGACTATAAATCTTGAAAAAACACAAAAACCATTTACTTTATTCAATTTGGTCCAAAGAAAAAATTAAAGGCGCATCTTTTTTACATAATTCATTAAATAAAGATATTTTAAAATATAATATTTTCATTCATAAATATGCATTTAAAAAATTGTCTTCCTTTAAATTTTTTATTTTAAAAGCTTCTTAAGATAAATTGCCTCAATATCGTAATAGTATACGTCGAGCTACTTTCATACTTTAAAATTTTGTACACGCTTATATGGCTATAATCGAGACTCACATCAATTATTAAATTATTCATACGCGCAATACGTGAGAATCGATTGGAATTCTCTCACAACTACATTCATGTGTTTTCAGTTCTTGGCCTGTTTACTTAGGTCTTGTTCATACTTTAAAATTTTGTAAACGCTTATATGGCTATAATCGAGACTCACATCAATTATGAAATTATTCGTTCTTGACCTGTTTATTTAGGTCTTGGTTTTACTATATGTGGCGATATGTGGTATCCCTAATATGTAATTGTAAACTTTCTTTTAATTGATCATATTTATCATTCACATTATTTGACGTAAATACTATTGGACCTTCTCTTTCTCTTAACTTTTTAAGAATTTTATTCCTTCTTTTGTTACTTTACAAGTAGCATAACCCACAATAATGCTTTCGCAGGTCCTGACATAGAGAGAGAGCTTTGAAATAGTGGTAAAGCTTTCTTAAAAATTTACACGTATTCTTATGAAAATAGTAAAAAATGAAATAGTGGTAAAGCATAAACCTTAATAACTCAAAAAATAATCATTTTTTCAAATTTCTTTCAAATGCCACTATAAAATTTCATCTTTAACACATCTTTTGATGTATTCAAATTTAAAATATTTAAATGTTTTAATTAAAAAATTATGTTTTAAAAAAAATACCTCCATTTATTTTCCCACGGTTAAAGCTCCTTAACAAAACTTGAATGAGAGCGCTTTTTCATACAGTATGGGCAATAAAAAAATTGGCAAAACCAATTTTATCAAGAATTTTGGATTAGAAATTAAGTTAGAAAATTTTAATTAAAAAAACAATTATTAATAAAGTAAACTAAATATTCATAAAAAATAAATATTTAAATATGTTATATTAAAATTATTCTCATTTCCAGATCACCTATGAGGTAGGGAATATGAGGTAAAAATAAAACTTTGTTAGTTTTTAAAACTAAGAAATAACAAAAAAAAAAATATCATAATAAATATTATCACCTATTACTCTTTTTAATTATTAAATATTTTTAATTTTCTATTTTATTTATTGCTTTTAAGAGTATCGTTATGTTGTTTTGTAAAATTATTTAATAAAATATTAGAGAAAGTTTTACTTATTTGGAAAAACATATTGCGACTTGTATTACCACATTTACACGTCGATTTTAAATCTATGTCATTTATACCCAAACTGAGACTAGTAAATGTTAGTTGAATAAGTATGCCTTTTTGATTACTCTAAAAGTCTAAATGAAGTAAGAATATTTTTTTTAAATCAAAATCCCGTAAAATTTGAATATTCAACGCGGATATTTTTAAGGAAGCAATTGTAGAAACAAATATGCAACTATACGCCGTAGGTTGCCAATTTTCTTTTGATAAAGCGCTTATTAATAATGTTCTTAATCGTTAATTTTTTATAACTTTAGAAGTTGGAACAAAATTCACGTGAGAATTATAATTGGATGTACATCCAGAAAGCGCATATTTTCAAACCATTATATTTAAAAAGAGTAATAGAATAAATAAAAACTAAAAAAACTAAAGCTTTAACTTTTAAATAAAAACGAAAATTTTATTTTATTTCAAATACCAACAATTATTGATTCACCTTTCAAAATTGAAATAAAATTTTTTTGAAAGTTAAAATAAAACTAACAATTAAAAATTAATTTCAATAATTGCTTAAATCCAATAAACTAATTAAATTAAATTTATCTTCAATATATTTTATTATGTTATTCTAAAGCTACTTTACTACTAAATACTACACCTTTTTTTTGATTACTGTAACAAAAATATGAAAATTTACTTACATAAAAATCAGAACCTCCTTTCTTTTTTTTGTCCATAATTGCACTGGAAAATGCGATTTGAAATTTAATTTTCTTACAAGCATAAAAAAGAAAGTTCAAGCTTCATTTTTATATATATTTCATATTTTCTTAATGAAATTTAATATATAAAAACTTGATATTAAAAAAATTTCACTTACCAATTTTCTAACATATTTAATATAAAAGCTTTTAAATTTTGAGGTTATGTACAGCGAATTTATAAGCTAAATTTACTCATTTTTTTTTGATAGTAGCAATAGATGGATGCAATAAGAAATTTAAACAAATTGGAGGGTTACAAATTTGCTTAAAAAATGGGTTAAAATTTTGAGTTCACAGTTAAAAACCTACTTGTTGTATTAGGCAAATAATAAGCTATCTGAAATAAAAAAAATTGGAACATTTCGATCCATATTTAAAAAAAAACTTTATATGAAATTTATGCCCATTTTGGTATTTTTGCTAAAAAAAGAAGAAAAAAAAAATTTTAAGAAATGTAATTTTTCGTAGTTTTCTCTCAAAATACATTGAAAATTTGCACTAATACATTGAAAGGTTTCGATGTCACGACCTTACATTATTGTTGGCTCTGCAAGTAGTTAAAAATTTTGATAACCTTAATTTAATTAAATTTTAATTTAAAAAAAAAAATACATATATCAAATTATTAAGAAATATAAAAACTTAAATAAAACTGGTTATGAGAAATTACTTTATTATTTTCATAAATATAAACAGCTGAATTAAATGTATACATATTGGCCCTGATTTCAATAGTCATTTCGTAAAAATGGAAATAAAAAATTTCATTTCATTTTAATAATTCTTTGCGATTTCGATAGTCGGGGAAAATGAAATGGAATTAAAATGATTTATATTGTTTTTTTAAACCGGCAATATACTTTCTTATTTTGAGATTTTGGCTATACAAAGAAAAGATAAGTAAAAAATTAAGTGCTTGTAAATTATTAAATAATATTGTCCGCATAATGAGAACAAAAAATACTGACTTCTATAAATACCTGCTCTTATTTTGGAGAATGGCCGTATTTTGTGAGCAAGAATTCCGACTAATATGATTTAAAAAACGTAGTTCCCAATACTGTAATAGAAAAAAATTAAAAAAATTAAGAAAAGTTCCGAAAAGTGGCTCCATAGTTTTTGCGTTCTTTTTTTGAGGTGGGGCCCAAAAGTTTTTTATTTTTTTTATATTTAAATTTTACTACAAAATTGGTGAGTACTTTTTTTGAATCATGTCGGAACGTCTAATTCACAAAATAATGGACTTTCTTGAAACCTATTCTATCGCATAGTCATAGGTTGCTTATATAAATGCCTATATTCACATAAATATAAATAAAATAATTCGTAACTTTTTCCTAAATCCATTTTTACAACCACTAATTTAACAATTTCAAAATGAGCAAATTTGACGTTTTAAATGACTAATTCATAAAAAACGACTATCAAAATCAGCTTCTTTTAATTTTTTATGACTATCGAAATCAAGAATTTTGTTTTTCATAAAAAATGAAAGTGATACGGCTATCGAAATCAGGGCCTATAAAATGTATAATTGTACTTTTTTGACTGAATAGCTTAAGATAGAAAAACACTTAAGAAAAGAAACGACTATACCTTTCTTCCCATCTATTAGTAATATATCTGGTACGCATAGATATATCAAATTATAGAGAAGCAGCTTCTCTTTCTCTCTAATGCATTTTCTATTCAACCATTTTACGCCAAAAATGAACATACGTATGTATTGGGCTTATGATTGAAAACGCACGGAAAACGCCCCGCTTGAAAAAGATTATTCACCTTCACTCTATGTTAGTATGATTGAAAACACGTGATTCAATTTTAATTCGAAATTAAATGAGAGTTGTCAAAAACAATTTTAGTATTAAGTATAACATAAACGTCAAGTAGGTATAAAGTAGGCAAACAAAAATCATTTTTTTATAAAATTTAAAATTTTTGAAACTTTTAGAATTAAAACAAAAAATTTTTGTTTTGATAAAAAGTTGTAATAAAAAATTTGTATTTTGTTGATTTTAAGGTGAACAATGTATAATAAACAATTAGTTTTTTCATTTGCAATTGATTTTAAAACGTGAATAATTTTTTTGTAAAAAGAAGTTTCATTTAAAGGGTTAGAAGTAAAATTTCTTACCAAATTATTTTCTTTTACCTTTCGTACCAATTCAGCGTATTTGTCCTGTTTTGTTATTTTTCTCTTAATCCAAAAAGATTAACAATTCGAATAGTTAAATTATAAAACTTAAATTTTTCATTTTGTTTACTTAAAAGATTTAAAATAAATTAAAAACTTACATAAATGTTTTTTTAATTTTTTTAAAACGCGAACATATCCACCCGTTTCACTTATACACAACAAATAATTATACAAATATATCATCATTGTGTCAATTATACAAATAAACTAAGTTCGAAAAAAACGTTTTCCGTGCGTTTTCAATTATACGATAATACTTAATTTGACATTTCGGTAGTAGTTACGTTTTCCGTACGTTTTCAATCATAAGGCCCTATTGTTTTAGCCTAAGTAAAATCAAATGTTTTTATTTCGTATAATTTAAGAACTTTAGCAATAAGAACTTCAGCAATAAAAGTATTAAGAGCAGATACTTTTAAAATTTCTTATATGTATATTAAATAAATATAACATTATTTTTTTTTAAACATTTTTATTTGTATATTTATCAATAGTATTAATTTATAACAAAATAACATTTTTATTTTTCTTTTTATAATAGATATTTGTTAACATGTAAAAAATGTATGATTTTTATAAAAATAAATTTCCACACCACCCTTGGTGTAAAGAAATAGGTGTGTTTGTTTTTTAAGAGTAAAACAATAGATGCAATATTAGCTAAATATAATTTTCCTACACATTCAAGCACTATTTCATTTTATTTTTTGTTTCAAGTCAAAAATAGCGGAAAATTTCTTTTTTGCAGGCAATATGTTTGGGGAAAACCAAATTATGTAAAATCAGCTGTTTACTTAGAAATTGCTGAAATTTAATTAGTTTTTTTTGACTAACGGCTTATACTTTCTTTTATATGTATGTATCTTTAAATAAACAAATTAGAAATCATGAAGATTTAATAATGCACTGATTGACTAATCGATCCAAATTAAATGTTTTGCACCTGTCATTTTCTTTCTTTGTTAAATAATATGGTAACACTGAAATGACAATTAAGCACTATATTACGTACATATATAACTATATTCAAATATACAATATACCTACCTACGTACCTACCTATCCAATTTAAACATTCTCAGAAATATCCATTGGAATATTGGATGGAATGGAATTATTAAATGAAAACACAGAATATACTCACATGTATGTATTTAAAATTGTATTTATTTATTGTAAAAATTTATGAGTTTGTTGAAATTGCTATATCGATATAAAAATGTAAACCGGTCTATTTTTCTATAGAAGTATGTATGCATACATATATATGTACATAATTACATATCTAGATTTCACCTATAGGTATACAATTTGTATTGTACTGCCTTTCTGTTTAAAAGTGAATACTGTACTAATACTTAACAGTTCGCACAAATAAAAAATATTATTGTAAACATAAAAGTTGATATATTGTGACTGTTTTGTTGGGATTAAAATAATTGTGTTAAATTTCCAATTATTGAAGGAAAAAACTGGAAAGCTTTTCTTTTCGTTTGTTAATTTTTCTTTTTTGTTTTCTCTTTTCAGTTGTTTCTTATGGTTAATTCGTTTAATAAATCGTTACTGAAAGTATTCCGTTGGTGAGCTTGGCTTGAATGAGACATCTTATTTTATCTCTGGAAACGGTTTATTGGAAAATAAGTGATATATCAAAAAATAATAAATATTTAAAAAAAAAATTAAATTAAAAGTGTTTCTTTTGAAATACCTATTTTAAAATTAAAAGGAAAATTGTAGTTGTGTAGTATTTCTATCTTGGGTGTGGTATTTAAAATTAAAGCCGAATAACGAAAAATGCATTAATTTTGTGTTCATTATTTTTTTTAATTTAATTTGATATATTATTGTTAATAAAATTTAAAAAATTTAAATTTTTTTAATGAAAGTTTGAACAGAAAATATATTTTTGTTACATAAATTATATAAAAAGAGTTATATTTTACCTACAATTAAAAATAAAAAAAGTTTAATAAATTAAAATGATAAATAATAAAAATTATAATGCCTTGTTGGCATTATTTAAATTTAATAATTATAATTTATTTATGACTATTACCTTAATATATTTAAATTTATGTTGTAGTTGGCAATTAGTAAATGCTCAAAGAACACCTACAATATCATATATAACACAAGAACAAATAAAAGATATTGGCGGCACTGTTGAATTTGAATGTTCTGTGCAATATGCAAAAGAATATTCAGTTGTTTGGATGAAATTAGGTACCGATCCAGTATTTTTATCAACTGGTAGTACATTAGTTATTAAAGATTCAAGATTTGCCTCACGTTATGATCCAAATTCATCGACATTTAAATTACAAATAAAAGATATACAAGAAACGGATGCTGGTGTATATCAATGTCAAGTTGTTATATCAGTTGTAAGTAAAGTGTCAGCTGATGTTAAATTGTCTGTTAGACGTCCACCTGTTATATCCGATAATTCAACGCAATCGTTAGTTGTTTCAGAAGGGAATTCTGTACAAATGGAATGTTATGCTGGTGGTTATCCGACACCAACAATTACTTGGCGTCGGGAAAACAACGCCATTTTACCAACAGGTAAGTAATAGTTTTACTAACATTTTCTTTTTAGTTCTTCATTTATCTTATGCTGTACATTTTACAATATTTTATTTAAAGACGATTATTTAAAAAAAAATTTAACATTGCATAAAAAAAAAGATAAAAGAAGATTATGTTTATTCTTTGCAAAAAAAATGCACACAATATATGTATATAGTTAAATGCATATACATATACTTTTATACATACATAAAATTTATTGAAATTCGTTTTTTATTTTCCTTTATGTTTGAAATGGTATAGATATTATACTTATTGATCGTTATAATACGGCTTATTCTTTTTCTTTTCTTTGATTATACTGTATAGTGTATATGAATACATATGTAGCACTAAATCCAGTGATCCATTCAGTTTTATTCCCTGTACCTCTATAATATAAAAAAGAATTTTACAGAACAAATAAGAGCGCGAAATTATTATTTTAAACTTGAAACTGATCTCTAATTTTATGTATGAATGTATAGTATAAATACTTATGTATACAGATCTACATATTATATATTTCCTTATTTTTGTTTTATTATTGAGTTATTATTATAAGTAAATAAAATTTTTACCCCTTACCCCTTTTTAATCATGTTAAAAAAAAATATCTAGACAAACTTTTCATTTTTATATTTTATTTATTCAAGAGTTAAAGAAATATTTAATTTTCAAAAATGGTTTTCTTCTTTTTGAATAAGAATCAATTATTTCAGTTTCTAGGTATATTTTTATTAAAATTATGAGATAATTTATTTAAGATGTATGTATGTACATATGTAGGTATTTCATATTTTTTTTTATATTTTACTCCCCCTTACTGAATTATAAAAAAAATCATAAGTATGTATTTTAGGCTTAAAGTATCAAATAGGTTAGTGTATTATGAATTTAACTGCCATCACCAAAAAACATAAGCCAAAAGAAATATACAAAAAATAATAATAAAATAATGCAAGAAAAAAAAATAAATATATACCTACATACATATGTATAAAATGAAAAACAAGTCATGCGAAATTGCGAAATACGAGATCAGAAGTGCAGTTTGCAAATTAATTCCTTAAAATTAACAAAAGGAAAAAACTCAAAAAAATATTTTTTATACATTTATATTCATGCAATCTATACATATCCATACAAACATAATATTATGTTTTTGTACATGATATTAGAAATTAATTTAGATTTCCCTTAAATTTATTCATTACGCTCATCTAAACTGTCTTTACTCCAATCCAACTATTTTTTTATCTTTGCTTTTGTACCTACCTAGTTAGTTTTTGTGTGAAATTTTACTTTGTTTACAGTTGTATTTTGAAAAATCAGTCATGCATGGTTCTAAGCAAAAATAATTATATACATATGTATGTACATACATACATATGTAGGAATGTACATAATATACGTATATGTTTTTGCTAAATTTTACCTGTCACCTTGAGTCATCACTCATCATTTTTATTATTTTTTGTAAATTTTTCATTTAGTTTTGAACTAAATTATCAAAAATATTACTCTTGACTTAAATTAGTAAAATTCTTTTAATTTTATTACATTTCAATGACAACCGAATAGTAATAAAATAAAGAAAAATACATAGAATTTGAATTATGAAGTGAAATTTTTTTATGTAAGGAAAAACATTGTAAAAAATAAAATGGAATTTTCGTCTAAATGTACACGTGATTAACCTAAAAACAGGTTTCTTTCTTCTTTTAAAGTCTTCAATTAACTTCAATTAAGGCTTGGTATTATTGTACGTACTCCAAATTAATATACATACATTCATAATGCATATATAGATATTATATGTAATATGTATAATACTTATAAAGTTATAACAAATAAAAAATTGTAAAATCTGTTTTCAATGTTTCATTGTATTTATGTACTTTGTTATTTATTATGGGATGCATGATTGCATGATGCGATGGTGGTGTAGCTCTATTTTAAAACTTGGTATTTTTTTTGTCTATTTTATGTTGATAGAATGAAACATAAAAAGATGACTTGAAAACTACTTTATGATAAATAAAGCAAAAGAAAAAAATCAAAGCCGTAAGATTTTGTAAGTTGAAAATTGAGTATTTTAATTTAATTTAATGTAAATTTAATTAATAATTACATATTTATATTTAATATTGTTGTTTATTATTGTGCTTTATCTACAAATGCCAAATCTTAGACTATTGTTTTTTTTTATTTTGAATGTTTAAATTTACATAATACACAAACGTGTTATGTTAGACAAAACGTTATTTTGGGCAATTAGTTTTATGTTCGATATAATCTACATTTAAATATTTCGTTTCACTCACTGTACATAGCTTACAAAATAGTATCCACTTGACTGAAAAAATAAAATTTCATTTTTCCAAAATTTTGGATATTTTTCTATTTTAACTAATATTTACTTCAATACTTTGTTTCTTGAATATTCTAAATTGAGCTGATATTTATTTTAGAAATATGTAAGTATGTTTACACCATAGATATATTAACTAATAGATAGGCAGTGAAGAAAATATTTTCAGCCAATTTTGAGAAACAGCTGAGTGAACCGTGTGTATGTATTGCTTTAGTTTCCTCAGAAATAGGTTCCTAAAAGGTGAAATAATTTCATTTTTAATTTTTAAAAGAATTTTATCATTTTTTTTGTTACTTTACAAGTAGCTACAATTTTAAATAACCTTAATTAAATTAAATTTTAATCTTAAACTCAAAATATATCAATTAATTAGTAATATAAAAATTTCTGAATGAAACTGGTTATAAAAAACTGCTTTACATTATTTTAATAAATATAAACAGCTGAGTGAACGAAATGTATACATATTATAAAACGCATATGTATTTTTTTTACTGAATACCTTAAGGTAGGAAAACACATAAGAAGAAAAGAAACGACTATACCTAACTTCCCATCTATTAGTTAATATATCTATGGTTTACACCTACTAAAAAATGATTTCTTTTTGGTACTGTTTTGTTCATTAATTTGATACTTGAATTCATATAGAACGCGAAAAAAGTTAAGTTAAGAAACTTTTTACTTGACTGCCTTTATTATAAATACTTTCTGGCTGGCTGGCTGGGTATATACAGCAAAGAAAAGCTCTCATAGATGCAGCCATCATTGCATTATGCAGTATTAATAATCTTTTTATATTTTCTATTTGACTATGCGTATTAGGCAAATTGAATACCAAATGAGGTGATAATTTTCTTGAACGTATTACTATGAGCGTCAAAGAAAGTGTACACTTTTGAAATTTTTAATGCGATTTTAATGTTTTCTTTATTTATTACCCAGTTTTACACGGAGATCTGCCATATAACCCATTATTATTTAATGCTCTTCTAATGGTACTGGCACTTGCAGGAATACTTAATGTTCTGCTAATATTTTCTGATATTTTTACAATACTCTCATCTCAGCAATTCTCTCACTATTAATCTTATTACTTTAGCTGTTAGCCGATTAAGGCAACCAGGCCTTTTAAAATCCACAATTTTCTTATATATTTCGTACTTTTTTATGCAGCTCCTAATAATATTATCGTGTCTATTTCCCGTAATGATTTTGTTTTCTGGTTTTTGATTGTTTTGCCATATTTTTTTTATAAATTTTCAAACTTTACAAACTTTATATTAAACTTTTGTAATAAGAATCTGACTAGAAACGATTAAAATCGAAAATATTAAAATCGAATTAAAAAATTCAAAGGTGGCACACTTTTTTTTGACGCTCATGGTATATCATGGTCTCATGGTCTGCTTAACGAAATTGACCATTTTACGAATGTTGTACTTGTAGCTTGTTCCATCGAAAGGTTTGGGTTAAAAATCAAGGCAGATTACATTGAATAGTATACTAATTTACATCCTAAGTATATCGTAATATAAAAATAATTAATGAAATAACTCTTGTATAAGATAATAGGAGACGCATAAAAATAATATTTGTGCCTCATAACAGTTGTACAATAGCTACAACTGAGTAATTAACGACTTAGCAAAAATAATGACATAAGAAACTGAAATTTTGTAAAATATGAATAATAGTCTAATATGACTTAGTGTATACTTTATGATCCTTATAGAATTAAAACGGCGAAAAAAATTGTTAACTTATTTTAACTAAGTATATTATAACTTTTTTATAAACAGGATGCTTCCGACTTGATGGTCTTCCTTGAAATGGGTGATCGGGCACACCGAGACGAACAAAATATTGCATTTGGGGGGATGGGGGGTGTCTATTCTGGACTCTTTTCGAGATATAAGGGGTTAAAGATTTTTTAGAGACTTTTCATAAAAAAATCTACAACTTTTGAACGGCTTACTAAAAGAGATACAAAAAAAGGATGTATTTTGTAGAGTAAGTTGTTAGCTTTAATTTTTATGCCCTAATGATTCCATAACCCCAACAGTTACAAAGTTATGGAGGTTTAAAATGATTTAAAATGAAAAAATTATGTTTCAAACTCAATTTTCTTTTGAAACACCCGGTATTTGGGGTACTTTTTACAGCATATTTCGAGGCAGCTTTTCAAGCCCTATGATTAGTACCTAATAAATTTTTCTCTATCTCTAACCGTTTTTGAGATATAAAGAATGGAAAAGTGTGTTATAATACAGAAAATGAGTTAACACACCTTTGAAAATAACACACTTTTCTATTGTGATTGAAAATAACACACCAAACCGGTTGTTCACAAGAAAATATTAGTGCTGAGTGATAGTGCTACAGCTGACCCCACCGTGTCAATTTCCTGACGTTCACAACAATTGGGACTTTCTGAGTCAACTGTATGGCGTTTTATGCACAAAGATTTAGCGTTGAAGGCCTACAAAGTTCAATTGACACAAGAATTGCTGCCACAAGATTATTCTATGCGTCGGAACTTTGACAATTGGATACTGGAACAAAGCGATGATTTTTAAAAAAAAATCATCTTTTCGGACGAAGCACATTTCGAGATCGCTGGCTACGTTAATAAACAAAACTGCCGTATTTGGGGAGAGGAAAATCCTCGCATGATCCAAGAGAAGCCAACGCATCCACAAAAAGTCACTGTTGGTGCATTGTGGTCTGGTGGTGTGATTGGTCCGTTGGAACTAAACTAAAATCCTAGTTAGATAAATCAGGATTTTGATGAGATTAGGTAAATCTAACATTCTATTTACTTGATATTAACTTGAAGAAAAGCTAAGAAAATAGATTTTGCACTGTCAAATATTAATACATACATACATATGTATGTACACTTATTATTAAAACTTTGTCTTAAATAACTACTTATTTAACCAACCACATATAATATTAGACATAAAAATAATTAAATTCTCAAAACCCCATTCAATTAAATATAATTTGTTGATTTGTTTTATAAAAAAAGCAATTCTTGGAGTACAGTCTGACTCATTTTCATATACTTAAGTACAAACGATCGATTCATAGCTTCTAGATTGTTTGTATTTTATTATTATTTTTGTTACTAGTTTATTTTATTTAAAAAAAAAAAAATTATTTTGTTTACGTTTTTAATTTAGGAATTATATATTTGCTACTAAGGCATGTTAAAAATATATAAAAAAGTTAAATACCTATACCTATAAATTAACTAAGTGACTGTTCATTTGTGTTTTTTTTATAATAAAAAATTGTGATGGTGATTATTTTAGGAACAATTTTCTCATTCGTTCATTAACATTTAATTTATTTACATACATATTAGTATATATATTACTTAATATACATATTTACATACATTTAAGTATATATACTTATTATCTTAATATATTTAAGTATTTTTTTATTATATGTACCTATCGATGTATTGTATAAATATAAATATATACAGATACGTTTACTAGATGATTTTGTTGTTTCAAAAAATTTATAATTGTTTTTGTTCAAATTAAAAAATTTTTTTACATACTTACATATTGGGTATTTAGTAATTAATCAAACAGTAACTACAGTCGGACCCGTTTAATTGCACACACTGAAAACACATAGCCATTTGGGGCTCATATCCGGGTTTTGCATTGAGCCGAGGTCCAAATAATTGTACAAATTTGTGCATTATAAAAACCACTGATAAAAGCATAAATATGTACTAAAAATATTTCAATGTCATATAATTCAACAGGTTTATTCGTAAAAATTCAAAGGGTTTGTTCATAAAAATCCAAAGGGTTTGTTCGTGAAATAAATTTTTAAGTGTAATTCTTTTTAACGAATGTTCATTTAACAGAGTTTTTTTCTATGGATTATGGCTAATGAGTCAGAGATTTTTTGTGCTTTTGAAAGGTTTTTGCATTTAAACGAGTTGCAAATATCCGAGTAAAAATGTTAGAAAATAGTGTTAAAATGTATGGTGCAAAATTTTTGCGTTCTTTTAAACGGATTATGCACTTAACCGGATTGCATTTACACGGGTCCGACTTATATATCAGTATTCACGTAGTAGAAAAAAGTTAGACAGATTTTTTATTTGTTTATTTAGTTTTTCTTTTTTTTTGTTTGTATGTCAATCGATGTATGTACATCTGTATATATTTCTTCATATAACTTTTACGACTTCTTAGAAAGAAAAAACACCTCGATTCTACCTCAATTTTTTATCAATCAATTTTAGTTGTTTTCATAACCCAACCATAGGTACAAGAATTATTATAATAGAATTATAAAATATGAAAAATGTGTATATTATTATGAATGTAATAAAAGTTATTTTCGTTCCCTCTAAAAAATATACTTTTTCTTTTTAATCAATGAAATATTTTCTAAGTAATTTTTACAATATTTTAAAAATTCAAACGACAAGCTATTTAGTTTAATGGCAGATCGATATTTATTATCAGAATAAAATGATCCACTGTTGAGACAATTAAAAAGTTTATTAAACACTAATACAAAATTTGCTGTTGAAATTGCAACTTCTTTAGTAACACTTTTAAAACCAGGCGTTTCAATTATTGTTCTAATAACGGCACTCACTGTTCTACTAAATATTTGTGTTGCTAATTTAACTCTAATTTTTTAAAAGTATTCGGATTAATATGTTGTCTAGTTAATTTGGTACACATCTTAGTTTTTCTATTTATTTGAATTTCCCATAATTCTATGAGAACTTTAAAGCTTTATAATACAATCTGAGGTTTTTAAATCGGAATCCGTTAATGTATTTCTAAGAAATTTAATTAGATGGAGAAAATCGAATATGCAAAAAAATTTGTTATTATTATAATTAAAAAATGGTTTATCAGGTTATTTCTAGTACCGAAAAAACTTTGGCTGAAACTTGGTCACAAGTAATTGCCCGTATTGTAATACCAATATCGACAAAATTCTCAAATTTTTTTAATTAATTTCTAAAAGTGTTACGAGAAGAATATCTGTATTCTATGTTTTATATTCTTAAAATAAAATTTAAAAGTGCAATGAGAGGAAAAGCTGTATACATACTTATGTATATCCATTCATAAGTTACAAAAAAAAAATTCATATAAAATTTTAAAATATTTTATAAACAACGCCTAAATATCTTACAAGCCGGATCAGAACACTCAATTTATTTTATACACAAAATATAACCTTTTTTTCAAAGTTTTCGTTGAATGTTCCGGTTTGTAAGATGTAAAGGCGTTGTTATAAATATCGTGGATTAAAATAACTTCTTTATTTTGTATGTAGTTGTTTCTTCTTGGTTTAAATTTTTTTTTGGAAAGATATGGTAAGGTTTTTTAACCCTTTCGTGCCGAATGTTTTCTGTTTTTTTAAAATACCTACCTTCTTAATTTTTAAAATTGTTAATTTCTGTTTTTTTAATATGATAACTAGCTACCTTATTTAATATCAAAAAATGCTTTTAAGAATTCTGCTATCTAGAAAGAATTACGTACATATCTATCTATAATTATAATATAATTATACATTCAGTAAATTTGATCTTAACTTACTATATCTTTGTGGTTACGACGAGGTTAATGTTTTATATCCTGAATACAAACCTGAATTTTTTAGATATTTCCATCCAAAAATATTTTGTAATTTTTAGAAAAAATATTCTTTTAAACAAAAAAGAAAAACAAATAAATCTCCGTTATTACAATTTACATCACACTTAAGCAATATTATAATAAACCTTTGTTGGGGGCCTCGGTGGCCTAGTGGGTAGGAATGTATAAAATACGCTGTAAACACCGAGGGAGTGTGGGTTCGAATCCCACGCACGGCGTAAAAGTTATTCCCCCTTACTACATTTACAGCCACACCTGAAAAGGAAAGGTTATGTAATTTCCTGTTCACATTGGCAGAGAAATGTACTAAAAAAAAAAAAAAACTTTTGTTGGAAAAATATTATTTATGGATGTGTTACTGTTGTGTAGACTGTAGAGTTATCTTTTTGAGTTGAGATAAAGCGGATGAGATCTATAAAATAACACTTTAAAATTATAAGAACATTTGTTTGTTCTTCTACGTGAATTTTTTATGTATATGATTTCTTTATGATATAATTTAACTATAGTTTTTGTAGCTTATCATGTTTTAATTTAAATGTACTTAAGTGCATATTTATATTATATATTACGTATAAAAAAAAACAATAGAGTATCTAAAATTAACTCAAGTTCTTATTAAAATTTAACTTTCTTAAAATATTACAATTTTTTTAATTTCTTTTTCTACATACATATGTAGTTATGTACCTACTACCATTTTAAAACTACTGTTTTATTTTTGTTTATATAAAAATTTGATGCACTTGTTATAATTTATATAAATAATAGCAACTCACAGCGCGTATTATTTTATTAAACATAAAAAATAAAAGAAGTAAACAAATATATTATATTTATATATAGCTTAAAGTAAAACATAAAAATATTGTTGAACTTAGTTAACTATGTACATATATGTTATTATGTATTATATGTTATATATATGTTATGATAAAACAGTCAATAGAAAACTTTAATTTATTATTTTTCGCCTATATTTTGCATTATTTTAAGCAAATAATAAATATTAACAATTGTTACAATCACTTGATTTATTTAGGAATGTTTTATAAGTATGTTTTTAAACTAAAACCATTTTTATTGTTAAAAATAATATTATAGATTCAATTTTTGTTTCTAAAATTTATTTTAAATATGTATTTATGTATATAAATTTCCCTTATTAAGAACATATTTGTATACTTGTTTAAATGTGTTACTTTGTTGAAGGTTACCTTTGTTTTATAGAAATTACCATTATTATACTGGAAAGTACACAATATATAATATATACCTATATCAAAATATATATTATTTACCGAGTTTCTTTTTTTTATTTATTTTGTACAGTGTTATATCATACTATGTTATATCTATATTATTATTTATACCCGAATGAACATATGTTCAAACGTTTGATAAATTTGCCATTACGTTTGTGACAGCTTAAAGGAGTCGAGCTAGATATAAACTCAAGTGTATGGATTGGTTCAGAATCGAATTGTGAGTCGATTAAGCCATGCACATCTGCCTGCCCATTTGTGTGTCCGCACTATAACTTAAAGAATAAAGCTAGGATTAATTAAAATTTTTACCACTTAAAAGAGCTAGTATTTTGAAATTTTTACGACATCACTTTTGAAAAATTGTTAGTTTCGCTATTTAAATCCAGCAAATTTGGCCGGCAGGTTCGAGTAGATGCCGTACAACCATTAAAACACTATACTATAGTACCTATGGTATAGTTTCCTTATGATACAACTTTCTTTATATGTATATAACTCATTAAGTTAGTTATCTGAAATTTTGTGAGAAGATGTCGAGTTGCATGCTAACAATTTGGTTGGCTTAGAACAGCAGATTCAGGGAGCTGCCATATAACTTCCTTTATATCCCCATAACTTGGTACTTAATAAAGCTAGACATTTGAAATTTTTTAAAAAATGCTCAAGTTTAACGACAATAACTTCTATAAAGTTTTGTTGCTCTCTTAGAACTTAATGAAGCTGGACATCTCAAATCTTGTAAAAGATGACCAAGTCTTATAGCAATAACTTCTGTAAAATTTGGTTGTGCTGGCGCAACAGGTTCGGATAGCTGCCATACAACCTCTCATTTTAAATGAAAATAACTCAGTGTCATACAACTGCAAAATTTACATAAATATATCTCGGCACTTAATTAAGTAAAATATCTGAAGTTTTGTAACAGATGATCAAGTTTTATGGAAACAGCATATATTATGTTCATATATGGTATCCGAGAGTTGACACAGTCTACTCTGCTGCACTCTTCCTCTTTTTCTATATGTATTTTCTTTTTATATTACAAAACATAATATGACAACTATATATTTTTATACTATTATATATGTACAATGTATGTATATAAAATTGATTTTATTTGAGCATTACATTATTTTCCAAAAAAAAATATTTTATTTTTAAAATTTAAATAAAAATCAATGTATACACTATATGTATACACTATTAATTAATAATAAAATATTTATAAGTACTTAGTAATAATTTTTATTACAAACATTTTTAATATAAAATCTCAGGTGAATTTAGAATTTTTGTTTTTTTTAATAGAAATTTTAATTCATATTTTTCATATATATGCCAGATCAGACTAAAAATATTTTCATTTTTGTAACTAGAATTAATGGTTTTTTTTTTAAAAAAATAAAAGAAATTTTGTTCAAATAACAAAAGTTAGTTGTGTCAAAGTTGAAAGTAATAATTAGTTAATAATTAAGTCTATTGACTGTATCTAAAATAGTGCTTTAAATATTTAATTTAAATTAAAGTTTATTTATAACGAATCCATATTATTTTTAATAAAGATTTTATTAGCGCATATAAATAAGGCTTGTGACTATATGTAAGAAAAAATATCGGACGCAGATAAATTTTATAAAATTCCTTCGATTTTAATATCCATATATTTTGCTTGTAGTAGTATGGAAAAAACATGTAAAAAATTATATTAAGTACCTCATCCCTTGTAATGGATTTACAATCTGTAATATTAATTATGAGAAATTTGAAATTAATTACTACTAAGTAATAAGTTTTAACAAAAACCTTCTCAAAACATCAAAACAATTTTAAACTACGATAAAATAGCTAATTATTCAATCAAATTTTTGCAGTTCAAAGACCGTGTTTCAACAGTGGATCTCGAGCAAACGCCAACGTTGAGAAAATACCGGCTTACCTTTCACTTCCAAAAGTAGAGGTGGAATTGATATTTTATATTCCCGTATGTTACGTTTTATCAACAATTACCCAAGTTCATATGATATAAAAAAAATCATCGATTGTAACATTCCTTCCTTTTAGCTCTGTTGAGCATAAATTAAGAACTGCGCGTGAATCTTACTTGTTCTTAGTTACTGCCCAGCTATATTTCGTGTATAAGTACACATGAAAAATTCCATACATATGTTTTTATACTATCACAAGTAGGTATCCAAAATTTAATGTCATATTTTTCCGTTTTCTTCGTCATATATTGGCGAAACAAACACCTACCTCGATAGCAATTGCTCAAGTTTGGCAATATTTTGACCCATTTTTCTGATTAAGCCCGAATTGGGGCCATTTTTTCCGCGTTTCTATGAGCAGCTATGATAATCAAATCTTAAGATTATCGAAATAACTTGAAATAACTTTTTATCATCCAATATACTTTTATGTGCTTCATTATATGATTTGAATACATCAATATTAAAAATTTAAATATTATTAGCCAATATTAAAAAACCAGTGAACGCCTTCAGTTACTATCTAAATGTTTCCAGTTTTCTTAATATTTTCGATGTCCTTTCAACTTTGTATTATCATTTAATCCATTTTCGCAAAATTTCATCAGATACGAGTAGCTGCGTAACTTGTAATTCCTGCAGTAAGATGTATTACATTTCAGAATAAGTTCCAAAATAAGTCACAAAAATCATATTTTTAAAAAAAAATTGCACTTACGTACATATTCGTAAATTATATCTTTACTTGATTTCGTTTAGAAAATAAGTTTCTAAAACAATAATCGATATTCTAAAATCTTGATTACACAACGATGTAAAAATAAAATTATAATTCAGGAACCTACCTAATTAGATAAAAATATTTTACACTACAATAATATGAATAATTGCAAACCTAGTACTAAGAATTAATGTGGGTCATTTAAGATCCAAGGATCTTTAATGTTACTTATTTTAAAAAAGTTAACGTTATTAGTTGAAATTTTCTGTAATATTAGTTTAGCATATAGGTAAGTGGAGTCATGGTTACATTCATAACCATTTACGTTATTTGTGAGTACATTTTCCTTTGGGTCGAAATAGAATTTTTATTATTAGGAAATAAGTAGCATACTCAGCAGATTATGCAGTATAACTACTTGCTTAGGCTTAAATTTAATTCTATACCGAATATTCAATGTTAATTATCTTTAACAACAAAATAGAATAAAATATACATTCACAAATTGTATACGATAATATTATTATAAGCAATATCGTTAATTAAATGTAAAATCTAAATTAGAATTAAAAATAAAATTATATTTGAACTACTAAAATTAAATTTAAAGTTAAAATTAATTTAAAATAAATATATGTAGTTATATAAGGCCTCGGTGGCCTAGTGGGTAAGAGCGTATAATACGCTGTAAACACCGAGGGAATGTGGATTCGAATCCCACACACGTCGTAAGAGCTATTTCCCCTTACGACATTTACAGTCACGCCTGAACCGGAAAGGCTATGTAATTTCTTGTCCATATTTATGTGGCAGAGAAATGCATAAAAAAAAAATAAAATATAGTTATTTATATATTATATATATATGTTAATAAATATATAGTTATTTATATCTGTAAGAATCTTACAATTAAATCATAAATATTAACTTATACAACCACAACTTATGCTAAAGTATCTAACATTTTATTTTAATCATTATGTATACTTAATAAATTTAATTTATTTATCATGAAATTTATATTGACAACAAAGAAAAAAATTGAAAAAAAATTATTACATAATAAGTACAGGGTGGGTCAACTAGGACTGACTGATTTGCAATACTTATAATTTATTTATTTTTAAAGTTTTTATACCCGTATGAAATATTTTTATTTTATTTTTTTGCAGATAGGTAATAAAGAGTTTTATAAAATTTTATAATGTCATTATGCTCAGTGCAAGAACGTGTAAAAATTAATTATGTAATTAATAAATACATAATTAATTAATAATTAAATAATTATGTTTCCGGACGATAAATTTTTTGAACAATCTCAATATGAGCGATGAAGCATATTTCAATTTAAATGGATATGTCAATAAACAGAACTGCCAAATTTGGGGTACGGAGAATCCGAGAGCAGTGCTTTACTTTACGATGACCAAATAATTTCAAAAAATGCTGATTTCGCGTGGCCACTTCGTTTCCCAGATTTTTTTTGTGGGGTTTGTTGAAGGAACGGGTTTACGTCAACAAACCTCAAAACATTTAGGAACTAAAGTAGAATATTCGCACAGAAATTGCGCAACGTATTGCAAAATGTCTTAAAAAGAGCCATTAACTACGAACCGAAAAATGGAACCCATTTAAAGGATATAATTTTCCACACTTAGCTTAAAAAAAATTTATAATTTAGTCTTTGTGATAAACATGATAAAATAATATTTTGTAATATTCACATTAAATTAAAATAAATGTGTTTTAAAACTTAAAAAAAGGTTAAGGCTATAAGTATACATAAAACTAGAAACTAATATTTTAGAATCCTGTACTTCCAACCTTTTGTTTTTGATTTCATAGACTTTAATGATAACAATAAGGCCTATACTTATTAAAATAAATATTTTTAAGAAAATCCTAATTCTAACGACATAATTTTTAAAAATTACAGAAAAATTTGCTCAGTTCAGTTCTTATGTATTTTTTTTATAAAAATAACTGTTTTAAGAAATTGTTTTTTTATCTATTTTATTATGTATTAAAAAAAATTTTATACAGTATGTTTTCCACTTAAGTTAAAGTAAATTATACAGAATTTTCTTTTAATCAGTTACTAGTTTTATTATAAACTAAAATAAATACAAAATGATTGGTTTAAAATTTTAATATACAATTGTTTGAAAAAAAAAATTATACAAATGTAGGCAGCACTGCTCCGGCTTTGTCATCCATGAAGAATCAAAGTTTATTACGTCTAAAGAAATTTTGTGTTTTTTATTTGTTAATCGTATCTTAAAATTTGTAACAAATAAATACTACATAGTTGTTAACAATTATATGATTATATATTTTGTATGAAAAAATTTTGAAAAAATGTGCTTATTAGTTTCACTCTGTCCGTCCGTCTGTTTACAAAACTTCTACACCGTTAAAGATAGAGAATAAAAATTTTACCCATGGGTAGGTCTCATAAAAAAAATAATTTTGTGGAACAACTTTTTCATGTAGCCCCCCCCCCCCATTACGGAGCTACAGCCCCTCAAACTTTGAAAAAGCCCTATTTTTAAATGCATATATCTTATGTTCTGCTTAAGATTTTTTCTTTGTAAATTATCAAAATTATACAATTTTTTTAAATTTAGTATTTAAATTTACCGTTATGTGAAAACCAAATTTTGTATGATTTTTCTACTTTCATAACTCCGGCACGCTTTTAGATAGAGCCTTGAAATTTTGAGGCAAGAAAGAACTTTTAGAATTAGTATAAGTTTGCTCAGAAAATTTTTTTAGACCACCTCCTGTTTATGAGCTATTAGGGCTTAAAAATTGAAAATTTGCTATTTTTAAACACCTGTAACTTAGGAACCTGTACACATTTTACTTCTGCAAGATATAAAAATTAAAGCTCCAGTAATATATTTTTACGTGTGTTAAAGGTTTATTTAAGTTGTAAAGGGTTCCAAAGTTGCAGCTCTTCAAAATTGCGAAAAAGCCCTATTTTCAGATGTATATATCTCAGGCTCTGCGTAATAGTTTTGCAATCTAAGACCGCCAGAAGATCGAATATTTTATTATCTATATAAAACAATATCAAAACTATGTGATATTTTGTAATTTACTATTTAAATTTACCGTTATGTGAAAACTATATTTTGAAATTTTGAGACAAGAAAGAACTTTTAGAATTAGTATAAGTTTCCTCAGGAAATTTTTTGCTAGCACCTCCTCTTTATTACGCCTCAAAAATTGAAAATTTGCTATTTTTAGGCACCTGTAAAAATTTTTCTTCGGCAAGACATAAAAATTAAAGCTTCAATAATATATTTTTACGTGTGTTAACGGTTTTTTTTATTTATATAGGATTATGTATTAATATTCTATTATTATCTACGAAAAACTATTATGTATTAATATTCATTTTTATTAATGTTGTGTTTAAAAATTATTCTACTCCAACTACCCCAATTTTTTTTTTAAAGAATAATTTTATATTATATGTATAATATACATGTATTACATATTGATATATATATTATATACATATATACATATATATATATTATTATACGTCATACGGTCATGTAACTTTTATATCATAAGTAAAGTAGGAATAGAAACATATTAAGAGTTTGTTTTTCGTAAATATGAAGTAATAAAATTACTAAAACGATTTGTTATTATTACAAATATTAAAAATCTAAAATAATAATTGACTTAGGTTTCCTTTTTTAAAACATACTTACATATATGTACCTATACCTACCTACACCTATTTATGTATAATATAGGTGTATTATTCATATATAACAACTTATTTTTCAATTGAAAATTAATATTGTTTTTCTACCTATGTGCCTATATTGTTAAATTCCATTTTTATTGTACTGTGAATATGATGAGCAAATAATATATCAAATCGATTTTAATCAACCTTTTTAGATAAGTGTATCAAAATTCTATTGAATATAAAATTTTACTTAAAATTATTTAACTAAATTGTAAAATAATAAGTTTAACAAAAAAAGAAATGTTAAAATATTAAATGAAAAAATAAGTATCTAAATAAAATTAATTTAATTATACAAATATACATATGTACATACGTATACAATTATTGCGATATACTTTACTATACTTTACTTTAGGTACATTGTGCGATTGCCTTGAAATTTTACATAATGGTACCTAGAGACGTCACCTATATTTCATAGAACATGATTTTTGGCGTTAAGGTCATTTAAAGGTCAAATCGGTTATTTTAAAAATTTTCTAACATTTTGCAATAATTCACTTAAACCGTTATATTTTCCGTCTCCTATAATATACAGAAACTATTTTCTACATTTTTTCTACCATGTTTCATCTTAATCGATGTTACTGTTTTTGAGATATTGCAGTTTCAAATGGAAATTTTGATAAAAAAAAAAATTGCAAACTTTAAAAAAAAGCAATATAGCCCTGTGTCCTTTACCCTGTGTACGTAATTTCAAAGAGACAGTTTATAAATTTACATCATATATCTATGTATACACTTTATAAATATTTAAATTTTTACGGTTTTAAAAAAATATTCAAAATAAAAACAACCAAAGCAATCTATTAAAGTAAAATTAATTCGGTGGTTCGCAGATTTCAGATTTTTTAATCCGTGGTCCGCGAAGTAGAAAATTTAAGATCTTCTATGTAATATGTATATACCTATATACATATGTATATGATTTATATATAGGGTTTTCCAAGTTGAGTGATATGATTTCTTTAAAAAAAAAAACACACTAATTGTTAAGGAAGTTCAAATGTTTTTTATTTAATGTGAAGTACAATCGATACAATAAGTTCTGAATAAAAAGTCATTCAAATGGCCTTCACGACTTCTTTTGCAGTGCTCGAAAATTGGGTTCATCGAATTCGTTCCTGGGTTCATTGGGTTCATCGAATTTTCTTAACAATTAGTGTGTTTTTTTTTTTTAAAGGAAATCATATCACTCAAATTAGAAAACCCTTTATATGTATATGATTTATATATACAAGTACATAGGTTAAGGTATGGTATTATTTTTGTATTTGTTTTGTTTTCATTCTTCACACAAAACAGAAAAAACAAAAAGAAAACATAATAAAACAAAAAATACGTAAATAATCTAACCCTAACATAGATCTATAAATACATATCAGTGGCGTCTTCTCCGGGTATGCAAAATGTGCACTGCACACCCTGCAAAATTATCATTGTAATTCGTAAAATAAAAAATAAAAATTTGTCAAATGCAATTTTATATTTGTAATTTTAATTTTTTTGTAACTTATAAATAAAGTAATTATGTGATATAAATTTTATTGCAGTAAAGCAATCATTTTATTATTATTATATAATAATAATTATTAATTTATATTAATTTATTTATATAGTATAATTGTAAATATTTCTCTTAAAAAAATATTGGAAAAAGCAAATTTGGAAATAATCAATGATTGTGTTTGTGTGCATCTTGTGCTGTCGCACATGTTTTCATATTCTAATACACTAATGTTCTTCTTCCCCCATTCATACTGTTAACTAATTACTTCTAAAATAATAAATAGAAAAGCTGAAAAGTGTTGTCGTATTTATGGCCTTGTGTTGTGGTGATGATGATGATATTATTCTCTTCTCTCAGAAGAAAAGTTTTTTTTTTTCAAATTAAATAAAAACATTAAACAACAACAAAAATAATAACGATTAACGACAGTAGTCGACAAGACAGTAATCATATTCGCTCTTTCTATTTTGTCTTAAAAAAATATTAGAAATAGCAAATCAATGATTGTGTGCATTTTGTGTAGTTGCACATTTTTTCATATTCTAAATACTATTTGCTCTTCTTTCCCAATCATTTTTGTTAAATAATTACTTAAAATAAATAGAAAAGTGTCGTCGCACTTATATCGTTGTGACTTGTGCTGTGGCTCGGTGGAGATGATATTATTCTTTTCTCTCATGCAATTACATATAAATTATAATTCTTATTTCTTGTTAATAAAAAATAATTTTTCAAATAATATAAAAACAACAATAACATTGAATTGAACTAAAAAATTTGTGTAAAATCCATAAAAAAATATTAAAAAACAATCAAAGTCCTATTTTCGTTTCATCAAATAGAACAATTTTTTTTCTAAAAGTACCAAATAGAGAACGTTAGAATTTTGAAAGTGAGATTCTTAACTCTTAAGATTCTTTTGAATTTTCAAACAGATCCTTATAAATAATTTTTGTAGTTGGGTTGGGTTGTATTGTAACTTGTAAAAATTTAATTTCCGTTATTTGAATTGAATTGCTAAACAAATTCATTTTACATATTTCTACGAGACATTTTATCTAGCTTTTATTTCCATATTTTTTTATACTCATAGATAATTATTTTGTGCAGGTTATACATTCGCACCTGCGCTCAAACATTTCATTAGTAGTTTTTTTTATAGTAAAAAAATATATTGATGGTGGTAATAGATAATTATTAAAATTGAAAGTTATTAATTAAAAATATATTTTAATTTTACTATTTTATTAAATTTAAATAAAAAATATGAGTCAAAGTGAAGATGTAGTTTTTATGATTCTAGAAAGAAATTTAGTACTCTTAGTTATGATGAAAAGAAGATAATAATAGAAAATCTTAGGCCAATTCCAGATTTGAAAGATTTAAAAAGTATATATAAAAAAACGGTAAAGAATATGAACGAAAATTTATTAGTGATTTATATAAAAATCATCAGTGGTTAAATGAGTCAACAGCAATTAAGACATTGTTTTGTTGGCCTTGCATAATATTTAAAAATAAGATTGAACAGTGAGTTCTACATGTTATAATGATATAAATCATTTGCATGAAAAAATACTAAAGCATACACTTTCAGTAAGCCATATAACAAATGCTCTTGCATTAAATACATTTGGTGAATCTCGCATCGAATATTTGTTTGATCACCAAAGACGTTATTTACGTTATGTAAATAAAAATGGTGAACCATTATAAACATTTTTTGTCACAGTTTAAACTTTATTTTTATTAAATATTTTTTGTGAAATATTTTGTTTTACTGATGTATTATAAGTGTAGTATATTATAAAAAAGTCTTTAGATATAAATGCTTGTTTAACAGAAATAACCAATTGCAAAGAAAATATCACACAGCTAAATAATAATAGTAAATTTGATGCAATTATTAATAAAACAATTGAAGAATATGGACATGGTACTCTGCCAGAAAAAAGAAATAAAGAAAATCTTATTTTAAAAAATGTATGACCATATATTTAATAAAATTATTAGTGAACGAAACGTTCGTTATAAAGATCTACCAAACATAAAATTTATACATTTATTAAATTGTCACAAATTTATTGAATTTAAAAACAAATTTCCTAGCGATTTATTAACTTCTCTAAAAGATACCTATGGCTTTGTTATGAAATTTAATTATTTAAAGTTAGAAAATGAACTTAAAGTAATTTTTAATTATGAATATTATAAAAACAAAAATGTAACTGAAATAGCCAATACAATTACAGCTGCAAAATTAGAAGAAACATTTTCAGAACCTTTACAACTTTCTCATCTAATAATGACCATTCCATTCACAATCGCAACAACTGAGTTTCTCAACACTAAAAAGGATTAAAACTTTTAATAGAAGTACTATGTCAAATGACAGACTATCTGCGCTATCAGTAATAGCAGTGGAAAAAGACAAACTATTTTTGCATACCCTGGCTTGTCACGAGACGCCACTGATACATATCTATGTACATCATTCATACATATTCAAACTATAATAATATATGTATAGCAATTAGCAACAAGAAACAGCATATATCGTGTACAGAAACAAAATAAACAAAAATACGTATTACCAAAGATTATATATATGTATGTTAGTATAAGATGTCGTATTACGAACAAATTTTTTTTTTGTGCACCCATTGGTAGGTGCAGCATTGCAGTGACATGTGTCAGAATATTTATATTGCTGCTACAATATACCTAAATGCTTATAAACTTACAATTTGTGTCAGAGACCAGAGCTAACTTAGTGGATCAGTAGTATTGGTACATACCATACATAAAAATCAATAGTGGATCAGTAGTATTGGTTTTTTATGTATGGATGATATGCGCGTTAGTTTTTATTTGATATTACACAATACACTTTATTATATTATGTAAAGCAATTCCGATGTTTCCAAAAATTTAAAAACTTAAATTTCCCAGTGCACCGAAATTCAAAATTTGGATATTTTTAAATTATGCAGATAAATAATATTTATTTTTTTTAATATTATTGATTATTCAGATAAAATTTTTATTTAAGTTAATACATATATTATTGCTATTTAAATTCAAAAAAAGAAAAACAATTACAGTTTTCGTAACAAAACAGGTAATAAAAAATTTAAAATTTTAAAACATACGATATTTTATGCTCATTACGTGGGTTATTTTCTTTAAACCAATCCTTAAAATTTTTATCTTCTCCTGCAATAAGGATACATTATTTTATCATAAGCTCGCGAATATTTTTTATAAATTTCTTATGTCTAAAAATATCTAGAAAAACAGCACAGTGTATTTGACATACTTTAAAAAAACTGTCTAATGGTACATATAATTTACCGAAAAATTTGGCATCAAATTTGGCAAAAATCAAAAATTCAAATGTGCATGTTAGAACTTCATCCGGTTTTCTGAATATTTTTTAACATAGTTCATGAAAGTTTTATTTTTTTACTACTTTATGATCTTTGGTACTACACATTATTACATATGTATGAATGTATATGATAACTATATAAATTCTAATTATTACCTAATCTATAAATTACAATTATATATACCTACATAATATGTATACATTTTCTATTTTAACTGAAAATGTTTTTACTTTAAGTGAATATTTTTTACTTTAATTGAAGACTTATTACTTTAAATGAATATTTTTTACTTCAAGTGACGATATTTTTATTTTAAATGTAGAATTTTTACGTTAGAGATTTATACTATACCTATATGTAAATATTATTTAATATACAATATATATTTAATTTACATAATAAATTTATATACATATTTGGATCTGACATTTATGTTGGAAAAGTTAGTTAACAATGGCATGTTGTCTAAATATTGAGTTTCATTGTTCTGCTTAATAGATATCAACAGTAATTTTGTATAAACAAAAATAAATAAAAATATATCTAGGTAATGTAGTGTAGATAATGAAAATTTCTAAATAGTATTTTGATTGTGATTTGTGAATTTAAAATTTATATTAAGTAGCTAAGAAGAAAAATGTTTCTGTGATGTCACAATTGAAAGCGGTTTGCCAAAAACATTTCATTTGTTATTTATTGTTTTTATTTTTCTTTCACATGTTAGAAATTGCGAAAATAAATAATTTTTGCTTTACATTAGTGAAATTAAATTAAATTAATACAAAAAAGTCCAGCAAAGGCAGTAAATACAAAAAGAAAAAAATTCAATAAATCTGTTTATCCGTTCTTCAATTTCAATAGAAAACAAAAAGCGCCATAACTATATATTGCAAATTTGTAAATAGTCTTTTATTGATTTATGATTGAATATTTTATGTACATATTTAATATAAATAAATATTAAAATCTTTTTTATACGTGCCATTTTATTTATTTATGTTATTAAAAGTCGAATCCGCAAAGGAAATCAACAAATTAGTTTTGAGTTGCGAAAATGTTGAGTTATTATATATATATTATTAAGGTGATCATTTATTCTCCTTTGGAAAGTATTATGCTCCTTTCAGGATTAAAATATTCCTCAAATAGTCCTTTGAGATAAATATACCTTTTGAAATGATAAATAAATAAATTATAAGATTATCGTCCAAGTCGTTTTTGCATTATCATACAAATCAACATTATCACAGTTTTCGAAGTATGATTGCCCAATGGCAACACTAATTCAAAATTTGCTTGATATGTATGTAATAGTTACTTCTCAAAAAAAAAACCTTCACTTAATTGTATAAATACTAATTTATTCTATAGCTGCTAATTTCAAGGAGCAAAATATGGACTTACAGTTTACGAGATAGAAGAAGGAAAATTGCACTGTATAATTCTAGTAGTCGATAAAAATGTGTTTAATGTACAAATAAAAATTGTTTACAAGTAAATATACCTTTATGTAATCATTTATTTCTTTATAACTTTTCCTTTATGTCAGAGGAAAGTTTTAGGTCTGATTGTGATTGAAGCTAAAAAGGTTTATATGTTAAAGAACTAAGTGATTTTAATATAGAATTTAATAAATTAACAATGCAAGATAAATGTTGTAAAATTAAGGGTTTGAAAGTGTACTCATTTAAGAAAAATTGATATGATTATTAAGTTAAGAAATAATAAGCTAGAATTTGCAAACAAAATTCTTATTTTTTTTAATTTTCTTAATTTTCCTCTAAAATATGTAATAACTTAATAAGATATTGGTATATTCTGTATAAACATTAACTAAATAAATGCCAGTTATTTTCTTTTCTTATATTTAATTTAAGTATTTAATAATATGTATTCACACAAAATTTGTACCAAATTATAATAAAATGTATATTATGCAGGTACATTTATTTTAATTTAAACCCTTCAAAATTGCTTGGGGACATTTCAGTTTGAAAAAAAATTGAGGACTGGTAAAAAATTTCTATACAACCCAAAACAAATTTTGCTTTATAAAAAAATCACTACAAATAAAAACTTTGGGAATTACATATTGAATCAGGTTTTTATATATTTGACTGTTTTTATGAACGTATGTTCAAGGGTAGAATAAATTTGTCATTAAATTTTTGACACCTTAAAGGAGTCGAGCTACATATAGGCTCAAATATATGCATCGGCTCAGAATCGAATTCTGATATGATTAAGCCATGTACACACCATAACTCAAAAAATAAAGAAGCTAAGAGGCTGAATTTTGTTTTACGTAATTTTTGCTAAATTGTTAGTTTCACTATTTCAATCCAGCATTTTCAGCCGCCGGGTTCAAGTAGCTGCCAGACAACTTCTTTCTTTACATGGAAATAACTCAGTGTCTATTGAAGCTAGGTATCTGAAATTTAGTGAAGAGGTGTCCAGTAACATGTCAACAACTTTTGTAAAATTTGGTTGGACTAGAACAGCCGGTTCACGCTTCTTGCACCTTTTGGTACTTAATGAAGCTAGGCGTCTGAAATCTACAAATGATGGTCAAGTTTTATGGTAATAACTTTGTTGTGCTGGTAATAAAATTTGGTTGTGCTGGTGCAACAGGTTCGGATAGCTGCCATACAACTTCATCTCGACAAATACTGTTGGACTGAAATATCAATCTACAATTAATTTAAATAATTTGCAATATTTATACCATTAAGTATTCATTATTTTTTTATTTTTCGCTCTTTTTATTTTTTTATATATATTTTAATATTTTCATCAGATCATATTTTGATGTTAATTATTTTAATTTTAAACAATCAAATATATTCTATGTAGTATATAATATATATAGTACATAGTTTTGTGATTATTTTATTATATATTATGAAAATTTCAACATTTTGAAAAAAGGCACACAAAGGAATCGTTTTAATCATTATTTTCATTATTTTGCATTGCTTTTTTTGTTGGGTACCGACATATACATGAGTAATACATACGTATAGTTTTTTTAATTTAACTACAAGTTTAAGTTATTATGATGCTGGCTGACTATTTGATTTATAAATAATGATGTTTAACGAGTAAAAATAAAATACCTTATTAGTTATTATATATATATAATATATATTTAATATACAAAGAAATTTATTTTTAATATATTGAAAAATTTGAGATCAAGATTTATGTTACAATTTTAATTATTTTGGTTTTTATTTAGGATTTATTATTTAATTATATATGAAATAAAAAATAAGGGCTTCCATTTCTAATTAATTTTTGTAGGTCATTTATTTTATTTTATTCTTTTTATTGATTTTAAATGAAGATAGTAATGGCAAAAAATAATATTTATATTTGTATCACTTATATGGTGGAAGATTAATCAAACAGGTGATGATTAAATGCAAGACAATGAGTATACCAAGCATGAACAATAGCAATAATCGTAGTTGAAATAGTGTCAGTTATATGTATTATGAATAATACTTTATTTCATAATATTTTGTTTAAGTATATGTATATATATAACATTTCTTTTTATTGACATAAAATGTGAATATATGCTTATAAAACTACAATACATTGAATCGAAAATAGCTGAAGTCTTTCCACAAGATATTTTGTCGAAAAAAAATATGTAAAATTTATATTAAGTATATGTCATTATTAAATTAATTTTACGCATTGATTTCTTTCAACAACAATACAATATTATAAAAATCATTCTCAGTTTAAAATCTGAATAATCTTGAAAGTATTTAATTTTAAAGGTCAATAAAATTACAACATATTTGAAAAATGCCTATTTTAGCGGCTTAAATAAATATATTTACATTATGTCTAATGATTTATTTCAACGATTGTTCTCAGAAGGCTATCGTAAAGTGCAAATTAATTTGTAGATCTGTCGCTAAATCCAGTGTTGGTTTGTGTATGGATTTGACATATTGCTTAAACAAGCATCACTTGTATTTTTCATTTAAAGAACTATCATATTAACTAATTATGTTATTGTTTAGAAGTGTTAGTATGTTAGTAAATGATGCTAAATAATAAACCAGTTTTGTCAATTAATTAATAATTTATTAGAAATGTGCTATCAATTACATATATCACGAGAAACGTGTAAACATGTTGTAAAAGACATAAAAACATGCAAACTATGGTTAATATTTCAACTACGATTATTGCTATTGTTCATGCTTGGTATAATCATTGTCTTGCATTTAATCATCACCTTGATTAATCTTCGACCAAAGTTTACAAATATTCTTCAGTTTATCAATATTCTTCAATATCTGTTAATTGTTATTAAAAGTTTTAAAGGGCAATTAAAAGTTTTCATTAGTTAAAGAATCACTTAGTCTTCCTCCACAATAGTTAAAAATAAAGATACTTATTTCTAATAATAGTTGTATATCGATAATGTTCTTAAGTTTTTATTAAAAATTTTTCTTTTTTTTATTAAAGTATTTTCGTTACTTAGTATATATTATAATTTATTAAATATAACTATACAATATCTGTATCATACAGCATACTATCAGATACTATGTAAATAATTCAAAGAGACTAAAATAGACAGTTGCCTGGTTGTAACATTGGTTCCAATTATCAGCAGAAGAATATTTCATTTCTGAGTTTCATTATTTCTTCTATTTTAAATGACCTAAAAAATATAAATTTAATCTAAAATATTTTAACATTTTAACTTAAAATATAGACAAAACAGCCGCTGAAAAATTGTGTTAGAATAATATTATTATCAAATAAATTACATTTACATGATTTAAATGAATTCAACCAATTTAAATGTTTAAATAAATCTAATAAACAGAGAAAGTTGAAAAATTCCGCATCTCCTATTCAAAATTCCTCATTGTATTTAATTTAATAACTACATACATATTTAGAAATTTAAATACTTGTTAAGAAGAATATTCATTACAATAAAATGTATAAGTTTTTAATTTATTTTGTTTCTTAATCATACTTTTAAATTTAATTTGAATTGCATAAGTATGAATCATAAAATTTATTTGTTATTTTATTAAAAAAATTGAATATTTTCAGTAATTGGCATTGTAATCATCATAATCATGTTTTCAAAATATATCTCTAACCTAACAATAATGATTCATAATAATATAATATGTATAATAGTATAAATAATATAGTATAGATTCATAATATATAGTGGAATAAAGTTAAAATGTATATGGAATAAAAATTCATTAATTATTATATCAATATCTAGAATAAAATTTACTACATTCGTATACATAAAGCTTAATTAAAAAAATAAAAACAATTATAATTTTGATTGAAAAAGTTTATTATGAATAGTAGAGGAGTATATGAAATTAAGAAATTTCTAATAAAGAGCAATGAATCCTTTTTGGGGCAATTAAAAAATATCTTTTCAGATTATCTGTGTCTCTTTTGTGTGTTTTTTGTTCTTTTTTTTGCAACTATTTTTCAAATGCATTTTATTCTTCTATATATGTATTCTTCTTTTCTGCTGATCCTAAGAAAACTTCTAATTTTAAAATATCAAGATCTGAAAATCTTTTATATTAATATTTTATGTATGTAGTTATGCAAAATTCGTTGTTAGTACATTTTCTATTGAAGTTTTGAATGAAACATCTAAGTAACTAATTATATCTTCAAATATAAATGTATGGTATTGGAATACAAAAATGTTTTTGTTTTTTTAGTTTAAATTAAGGATGTATATTTACTACATGCATACATATTTTTTATTTTCCTGTTTTTTAATTTTTCTCTGTTCATTCATTATTTTAATTCAAACTGAATAGATGAGCAGTGTTTAGTGTATTGATGCATCTACATGGCAAGAAAATTTTCCATTTTGTTGTTTTTAAACATGTTTCTGATGAAGTCTAAGTATTCTTAATACTTTTTTTTATGGTATGTTACACCCTTCCTTACTGATAGGAACACCCTTTCCGCTGCAGTTTTTGTTGAGTTTTTTTTTTGTTTTTGAACAACTTTGACTAACAACGTGTGTAAATTAGAGTTCATAGGTAAAAAAAAGAAAATAAACGTGAAATATGTTGCAGGAAAAAAGCAATAAGAGAAAATTATGAAATCATTAAACATGTCGTAAAGATAATCACACTGTTCTGGTTCTTTTTATTTCTTCTATTATTTTTTATTTTGGATTTATATATTTATACATTTAATATTGGTTTTCACACGTTAGCACTTAGGCAAAATGTTCTTAGGACTTAAATAATACGTCTATCATGTTGTTTGTTATTTTTAAATAACTTTGCAAAAAATCTATCTACATGGAAAAACTTCAAACTTAAAGATATTTATATATATGTTTTTTTAATACGAAACAAATAACTACAAAAAAAATCATGTAAAAAAAAGTTAAAAATTTTAAACCAAAAAAGATTTTTTATGTGCATACATAACAAAATATTACAAATGAATTTTGTCAAACTCGAAATTTTAGAATAAAATTTATAATTACATCTATACAACATTTATTTTTTATTAATCATCTTACAAATTTTAAGATATTTTTTTACTTTTTATGGGTTGGCTACGAAATCTCGCGTTTCAAAATCTCGTGCATTAAAATCTCGTGTCTCAAAATTTCGCCTTTTAAAATCAAGTAATTCAAACTTTTGGAATTAAAGCCCTCGAGCGTTAACTCCTTTTGGATTGTATTGGATTTTGGATTGGAAAGGATTCATTAATTCCTTTTGAATTGGAATTAAGACCTACACAATTTTTTTATTAAAAAAAGAGAGTAATAGAATATGTAGAGCAAACGCATTAGAGTTTTGGATAAAAATTGTGGTGTCCTCTTTTTCAGAATATTTACTAATATGTGGACTTGATATGTACGAAATTCTGAATTGGGAGCAATTTTGGAGTTGGTTACAAAATCAGGGTTATATGCCTTTAACAAAATATGTATATAAGTAATACTCCAATTGTCAGGGATTTTGGGAGGGATTTTAGAATTGAATTCAAAATCAGGATTATACGCCTTTTACAAAATGCAAGATATGCATATGCAAGTTTTCTGAATTAGGAGTTTCTGATTTTGAATTCATAATCCTGATTTTGATTTCAACCCCTCCCAAAATCCCGAGGGCCTTAACAATGAGACAAAAATCCGATTGGACTTCTGGCTCATTAAAATAAGTCAAAAGTTTCAATGGGACTTCTGACATGTCACCAAATAAAATCCAATCAAATGAAATACAGACTCATGATAGTAACCTTTGTGTTACTCAGTGGGCTTTAATTATTTTTCGAAATGGATTTAAAACCCACGACATAGTGGAATTAAAACCCGTGGACTTTAATTCTGTTTTAAAAGGATTTAAAGCCCACGGGCGTTAATTCCAAGAATTTTGTAAACACCGAGGGAGTTCGAATCCCACACACATCGTAAGAATAATTCCTCCTTACGACATTTACAGTCACGCCTGAAAAGGAAAAGCTGTGTAAAAGCACGAGATTTTAAAACACGGATTTTAATTCGCGAGATTATGATACGCTTCCACTTTTTAAAGAATTAAACTTTTAAGTCCTCACGCGTGTAGAAACGCGTTAAAATTCTAAAAATCTATTAATGTTAGTAAATGTATGCAATTTATAATACATATAAAAAAATTAAGACATGATGTACTTATTTATATTTTAACATTTATGCAAATTGACTGTAATTTTTCGCTTGACTTGTAAAACGTAACAAAAAATAAGAAAAAGTTTTTGTTGATCATTGATGTACATATACTCGTTAAACTTTATGACGATGATTAATCATGTTGGAATGAATGAAAAAAATGTTAAAATAGACAAAATTTATACCGCTCTTAGAGTTAAATTTAAAATTGACATACATATTCGTATTAATATTCTTTTAATTTTTTGGTTCTCCATATTACTCACCACATTGTAGAACTTAGTAAATTGGCAAAATAAAAAATAACTTAAGCTTTTTTTCCAATAACTTATAACGTTTCCTCTTAGAAATCTTCCTTGGAATTATCCAATAATTGTATCCTCTTACTAATGTTAGCTAAATTTAATCCAAGTACTTTGGTTTTTTAGAGTTGATAGAAGAGTCAATTTCCGTTGTTGAAATGTTGTTTTAATTGATATGGATGTATATAATAATGAATGTATATAATATAGATATACAAAATCAATATTAGGTAAATAAAATTAATATATCTTAACAAGAATTCTAATTTTGATATGTATTATATTCTACAATCTGATTCATAACATCAAAGATCAAAAACATACCTTCGACGGAATGCTATTAATAGTGATTGATAAAAATATAAATCTTATATGTAGATATGTACTAAAATTAAAACGCAAAATTATGAAAGATTAAAAACATAATTCAATTTTTAATTTTAAGTAGAAAATACAAATTGTAAATTATTTAAATTAAACAAATTAATATTATTATAGAAAAGAAATACAAAGAGGGCAATATAATTCTCATTCTCCGAACTAAAAGGAAAATAAATTTTCAATTACATATTTACGTGCCTAATAAAAAAAAAATTAAATTGTTTTTGTTTTTTTTTTTCTGCTAGGGCATAGATGGACAATTTACGTTTGAAATTACGTACACTTTCCATTTACAAAAAAAATACAATATAAGTTAAAAAAAATAACGGTGAAAATAATATAAAACAACTTTAGGAAATAATGTTATAATTACAAGTTACAAAAGTGAAAAACATAATATGCTATATTTGTAATTTTCCAGACTGCAACACCCATAGCTTTTGTGCCCTCTACTGTTCTGTTTTTATATTACGTACATGCATATTGAACATTATAATATATATACATAACATGTATTAATTACATAATGGTACATATTATATGTATAAAATATCAATTGTAAATTATAAAACTAAAACAGTGTCATATTTCAAAGAATAAAATAATTTTGCATATACATACATATTATTATATGGGTAGGAAAGGGTCTAAAAAAAAGGAAATTGAAAATAACAAAAAGGGAGGAAATTAAATTTTAATATAATAAATATAAAATAATTTAGTTATTTTATTAAATTTAATTAATGCTTATGAATATAAAAATCATAGCATATTAATTTCTGTTTAAAACTAAAAATTACCAATTAATTTCCAAAGTTTTAAACTAAATTTAATTATTTTATGTTTATAAATTTTGATACTGAAACGAATGGTTTATAGTGATTTTTCAAAAACCAATAAGTAAAATAATTTGATTCAAAAAAGAAAACAAACATTGTGAATACAATGATACATTCACAGTTAAACCATTTTTAAATATTTTAAGGTTGATAAAAAATAATTTAAATATGAAAAGGTTTTATTAAAAAAAATCGAACATGTTAAATTTTATTTAACATTTTTTTATACATAGGTTTTATATTCCGACATAAATGTAAAAAAATATAATATATTCCGACAAATGTAAAATGAATTAAATTTTCTTGAGATAGAACTGTTTATTATTATTACATTTGAAAATACAATATTTTCTTTTACGATAATTTTTTAAATGTTTTTTCTTAAATTTTTATTTATGTTAATAACTTAAGAACAACAACAAAAATAAAGGAAATAAGAATTTCTAACTAGCAAAATGTTACATGCTTTCATAACGCCATACTTGCTTTATTTTGTAAAAGAAATTTAGGGTATTTTCTAAGACGTCGACGATTTGTCATTATGTGCTGGTGACATTTGAGAGCGTCAATAATTTTACTAATTATTCGAAATTGTTGTAAACTTATTTAAATTGAATAAAATAACTAAGTATCAATAATTTTGAATTTCAACAATCTCTCCTCAAAAATAAAAAATGCATTAACAGTAATCATAAATCATGTTTTTTGACCTTTCAAAACCTACTTCAATCTTCCATAACTTCCATTGTTCTTCACCTAAAGCGTATTAAAATATTTTCTTAAGAATTTTAAAAATATAACTATTTTGAACTTTTATTCCTTACAATAACTAATAAATTTTTTATATGTAAAAAGGTAGGTAGTTAGTTTTGTAGAAATAGTACTTTGCAAATCAAAATATTTTTATAACCGAATGTTTATAATCCAATCTTTCATGATCTAATAATAACTACATTAATAGCAATTACAAATTCCCTTTTCTGTATATATTTAGATGGAAGCAAGAAAATTCTTCCCGTCATATAATCAAAAATAACTTAATCATAACTTGGTATCAAGGAATTTTATATTTAAGTGTGTAGTTCCAAGAAGTTTTATATTAAGCTTAAGTTTGTAGTCAATTCTTTAAGTAAATAAGTAGATCATGGAATATTAAGAACAAAATTAAATTTAAAACTTTTAATTACAACATGAAAATGTTATTATTTACAAATTTTTATAGTTAATAAAATAATTTTATTTTCTAAAAGGTAAAAAAATTCACTAATAATAATTGTAATTAAACTCGATATACATACATAGGTACATATTATATTAGTGTTAAATATCAATATTTTTATTATTTTGAAATTATATATGTATGTATATGGAACTATATGTATGTATGTATTAAAAAACATAATATAGGTACTAGAAAGCAATTTTTTTTTGAACCTGTGTATTCATATGTAAAAATGTACATACTTGTATGTATTTTGTACTTTTTAATTCTTTTAACATTGTTTCTTTTTTTTATAATTATTCTTAGTTTGTATTACCTGTTCCTATTGTTTTACTTTATTATTTTTTTATATTGCCATGTAATTTCTTGGTTTATAAATTTTCAAAATTACCATATATTTTTTTTGTTGCAGCTGTTATAGAAAAGGAGCTTTAAAAGTAAAAAAGTATTCACCTAATTTTTTCGTTTACAGTTTAAATTCGTTCTTTTAATTTGCATTTTACTGATATAAGAAAAACAAAATTACCTGAATAAGGTAGCAAATATAAAGTTTCCATTACATTTACCTGACATTTTTCATATTGAAATGTTGTAATTTTGATTAGATTGAGACTTTTAACATATTTAAACAATATAAAAAGATCTTGTTTTTAGAGACTCAATGGATTTTTTGTGTTTTTAAATTGTAAAGAAGTAAACAAATTTTTGAAAAAAAAAACAAAAAAGAATATTTTCGCCTATTCATAAATATAATAATAAATAAAGTACATAAAAATTTAAATTTAGCAACGAGAAACATTTGTATTTAAAATTCCCTCTAATTTACAAAATATTTCAAACTGAAATTTAATTTAGTACCTATGTACATAATATGTATATTTAAGTATTTGTACCTATTGCGTACATATATTTTATTCATTTCACATACATACATATGTACATATAAGTAAGTGGAATACTTGGCACCTGCAGAATTAAATCTATTCAAAATTTTTGTTGTTGGAACGTCCAAGTTTTGTTGTTTTTAGCTATATAATATTATACTCATTTACTTGCAGTATATAATTTTTTACCTGAATAAAATAAACATTAAATTTCAAAAGGTTAATGTAAATATATTTTTATAGTGAAAAGAAAAATACTAAAGAGAGTTTATGAAAAGAACATACAAAAATTATTTTCTTTTAAGTTAATTTTTTTTTTGCAATTAATATAAAAATTCATATAATGTACTTAGTTATATTTTTCATTTACATAGGTATACATATATTTCGTTTTTTTTAGATTTTTATTTATTATGTACCTACCTAGTTATAAAGAAAGTATATTAATACTGGTGAAAAATATTGAAAACCTTTTTCCTTCCTTATCAAATAGAATATGTTTCGATATGGTTTTTCGACAAAATAGGTAGGTATCTGATAGCATTTTTTTGACGTTTAAAGTTTTCGGTTATCAGGTGTGTCGAGAGCCAGCACCGGGCCCAGAGAAATGCTTAAAAAATTTTTTTAGGGTTTAAAAAAGTAAATAACATAATTTTTAGTATTAAATAATTTAACTGCACATTTTATAACTATTTGCCTAATATAAATGCTTTCATTTAAATAAAAAATACAATTAGGTGCTTATCATGCAAACCGAAAACGTAAACATAAAAGTTTAAACTCGGTGTTATGCAAACCATAAACGTAATTGCTAGTATGAAAACAGTAACCGTACGGTTGGGATTTTAAACGTACTTTTAGCTCGCGGTTCTTTTAGTTTTTTGTCCTTTTTGTTTCTTTTTTGTGTTTTAAAAATTTAAAATAAGCGAAGTTGAATTTATTTTGTTTAAAATATTTAAAAAAAGTCATTTTTGAGTATGATTTTCGTTTTATTTGCTATTTTTAACACGAATGTACATATAAGACAGATATTGTTTTGATACCAAAAACTTGTACCCGAGAAACATGTAAAAAGTATTTTTAGCATAATGTCTATGTGGGTATGACTGTGGGTATGTGTACAGCCTAAACGACCAAGCAGAAGTTTTTGAAATTTCATATTTAAGGTGATGTAATTATTGGATTGGATTGATAAGCTTTTGAAGCACATTGCGCAACCGCAAGTGGTAGTTTACTAGTCCAAATTTTAAGATTTTTACGAATATTTCTTAACTGGAAAATAATATGGACAAAATTATTAAAAAAAAAGTTATTAGTCAAGTAAATGGCAACAACTTTGCCATAAAACATTTTTGATCTGACTAATTTTAAGTTTTATTTATGTATGTAATTCAATAACATAATATTTCATACATATCAATACGCCATGTGCAATATATGAACAATTTGTTTTTGTTTTTTTTTATACTATTCTCTTCTTGATGACGCAAAATTTAAACTGTAAAATTTTTGTTTGATTCAGTATTAATGTACATTTTATGTTCAGTTAAAAAATCTCAGATTAAATATAAAACCTAAACTTAAACTAATTTTATTAGTTACTAAACACATAAATAAATTTTATCACAAAATCCACAGGCATAAAAATAAATAAAACAAAATTGTCATAACATATACATACATACATATGTATGGATGTAGTTAAAAACATTGGTCTTGCTGTAAACCAAAAATAAAAACCTAAAACTTCAACAGAAATTAAATTCTTCTTCATTATCCAATAATCTACTTCTTAAAACTTGTTAACTATTTTTAAGTTTAACTACAGACATATGTATATATATTTGTAAATCAAGCTTCATATAAATAATTACTATAATTATAAAGTCAAAATCTTATATTAGCTAAAAATATATACAACTATAATTAAAATTATAAAATAGTTCACTCTTACTTGTTAATATTGAAATTTTGACACGGTAAAATTTTTTACAGCTGATTTTAAATAAATTTTTAAAGTATGTACATTATACATTTGACAGTTCAAAACTAATTTCGAAAGTACTGAGGTTCACGCGGTTTGCTTGATACCTATATAAACGTAAGGTGAATTTCTAGAAACGTAAAAATATAATTCTTTCTTTTACAAATCCAATAACTTTTTGTCAGTCAAACCATATTATCAGAGACAAACAATATTAGTTAAGTAATAAAGGCATAATATTAATTTGTATAAGAGTATCTTTTAAATCAAAATACAATATTAATATAATTTTGACTATACAAAGATACAATAATTATAATACAAAAGAGAAAGAGTGTAGGGTAGACTTGTGTAAACTCTAGGTTACCCGTATGAACAGAATATATATATGCAATTTTCTTAAAACTTCATCTTTTACAAAATTTTAGATGTTTTACTTAGTTAAATAAAACTACTGGACTCTGTTGCCCGAACCCACATATTTTACAAAAGTTATTGTCACAAAACTTGATGATCTTACAATTTTTCAAATGTCTAAGTTAATTAAGTTTCAAGATATGCAATTTAAGCTACCTAAACCTGCTGCTCTACCATAACCAAATGTTATAGAAGTTGTTGGCATGCAACTTGACATCTTTTCACAAAACTTCAAATACCTAGCTTCAATAGACACTTCGGTATTTTTATATATAAAAAGAAATTGTATATGGCAGCTCCTCGAACGCGCCGGCTGTACTTTGCTGGATTTAAACAGCGAAACTACATAGCATTTTTACAAAAGTAACGTTTTTTTTATTTTTTGAGTTATCGTGCAAACGGACAGACGTACATATAGCTTAATCGATTGAAAATTCGATTCTGATCCAAATCATACACTTGAGCCTACATCTAGCTCGACTCTTTTAAGGTGCGGATATGAATACTTTTAAGTAATGTATGAAGTTATCAAAATATTAAAGTTGACCTTTACTATTTAATATAAATTTATTTTATGTTGTATTCGTATTAAATTATTTTTAAAATTATGGTTAAAAATTTGTAAAAAATAAGAATGTAATTATATTTCGTTAAATATGTATGTACATAATATGTAAGTACATAGTTTATGTAGTTCTACATAAAAATGATTTTGAAGCAACAATAAAATTAGATAAAATTTTTTAAATTTATTTTTACATCATATTACGTTAATTTAAATTGTTGTAAGTAAACAAATACAAAATTCGTTCAATAAAAAATACAAATAAATGTATTAACATCTAACTCAGTAGAAAAAAAGACTCATTAAATATAAAAATTTTATTAAAAACTTTAGAAAATGAACTTTAGTAGTAAAGGTTATTCACTTGTACAATAGTAAATTCGTTTCTTATTTAATTATAGTGACCCAAAAGGTCTGTTTTTTATCGAAAGTATTCAAAAAACGTGAAATAATAATTTTAGTTTATCTTTTTTTTCAATACTTATTCATAAAAAAATTTTTGACGCTGTTGTTTATTCTTTTTTAAAAATTACTCATTTTTTCCACAATATTTACGAATCTTCATTTCGTTAATCAATAGTATTGCATAATATGTACATATGCATTCATAATATTTGTTGACTTTTTTTCTTTTGATTTCCAGTTTGCTTCTAAAAATGTGTACGTGTCAACCTAATTTGAATATTAAATGAAGAAACATAATATAATATTTACGTACAAATTTATAGTTTCATTAATGTACTTATATTAAGTTCAAATAGATTTATCAATATGAGAAATACTGAAATAATTCATATTTCATATTTCAAATTTAATTATCAAAGAAAATTTTGTTATAATATTCCTAATAATATAATACAAGCCTAAGATGGTCTTATTGATATCGTAATTTTGAAACCTTCTTAGTTACATGATCACATCATATGTCATCAATTCCTATACAATAACTAATTACTAAATTAACGAATTTTGTTATACATAATATATGCGATTATGCGGTTATACATAATATATGCGTACATGCGATTCTATGTTAAAAAATTAATGTATGATAGCAAATTTTGGAACATAAAGTTGAAAAACGCTCTGATTGAGAGATGATTTAGGTTATATGAAACCCGTTATTTTCTGACTACTAAAAATATGGAAAAATGGCAACCATTAAAATAAGCTCTTGCAAGCTGTTGATCACTTAAAAATTTTTTTAGTTATAGAAAAGTTATAAAATGTCAATATTAAAGTTATATCAAAAATTGAAAGGATACCTACTTTTTAAAATTAAAAATTCTTATTCTAAACAAAAATACCTTATTAAATCACTTTTGTTTATTCTTTATACATATACATACATTAAAGATATATTAAAATGTTTTACCAGATTTATACATATGTATGAAAATAATAGTACCCATTTTAATATACTCGTACACTCGTTTTTACATATAAAAGTTAAGGCTTATTATTTTCGTTTTATTCTTATTATTTTTAATAGTTGATAAATTTTTTTATAATGGTTTTTATTTCGTCTATCTTTTTTCAGATAGTTCTACTTATGTTGGAAATGTTTTAAAAATCAATTCAGTTAAAAAAGAAGATCGTGGTACATATTATTGCGTTGCGGATAATGGAGTTAGTAAAGGTGATAAACGTAATATTAATTTAGAAGTTGAGTTTGCACCAGTTATAACCATCCCGAGACCAAGAGTTGGACAAGCTTTGCAATATGATATGGACTTGGAATGTCATATTGAGGCATATCCACCTCCAGCTGTAGTGTGGCTTAAAGATGATGTTCAAATATCAAATAATCAACATTATGGGGTATCATTATATGCTACAGCTGATGAATTTGTTGATTCAACATTAAGAGTAATTACAATCGAAAAGAGACGTAAGTTGAAATATCTATTAAGATTAAAATTTGATTTGTTTTTTTTATGAAAGATTTATTACATTTATTTAAAATTTTTTTAAATATTTTAATTTGAATTAAGCTTTGCTTTTTACCACGTAACGTTAGAAAAAAATGGTGTTACAAACGACCATATTTCAAAATAAATAATATAACGGAAATTTTTAAAATAAAGTTTCTAAAAAAAATTATTCAAAATTATTGCATAGTATAATTCATAATATTCCAATATTATTTTAGCTTTTCTAAATTTTTCCTTCCATATAGAAATACTTTTTTCATATTTAACCATGTCAACGCAATTCGAAAATTTGAAAAAAAATTATGTTACAGTAAAACCTCTCGTTTCTTCAAGTTATGTATTAGAGGAAGTCTCATTGAAAAGCATTTAAATGTTAAATGTAGCTTGACGAAGTGCCTCTATTCAGTAGCATTAGTATTACTTATTTATAAGTATAACTAAGCTATAATTTTAAATATATTTAGAAAATATGTAATTTAAAATTTTTAATACAAAAAATTCTGATATTAAATTTTTTTACAAAATGGATCTTTTTCATTTTAGAATATGGCGATTATATATGCAAAGCAGTTAACAAATTAGGACAAGCCGAAGCAAAAGTACATTTATTCGAAACTATAATACCAATATGTCCGCCTGCTTGCGGAACAACTACTCAGTCTGGTGCTGAAAAAATTGCAACATCGACCATTGCTTTCGTAGGTTTTATTTTAGCCCTTTTATTTAGATAAATTGTTTTAGGATTTTTGGTAAACAATATATTGTCACATAATATATATTATAAAAAAAAATATGTACGTAGTTTTAAGAATAATGAAATGCAAAATAAAAAAAAAATATAAAATTTAAAATAAATTAAAAACGAATTAAAAGAACAAAAAAAAAAAATTTCAAATGTCACATACCGTTTCAAACAAAACATAACCTACATTAAAAAAATTTTTATATAATTAATTAAACAACTAAAATTAAGAATGTAAAGTTATATGTACTTGTACTTTGTCGATCAATAAAAATTTAAAAAAACGAAACACATATTATGTGTAAATCATGAAAAAATTAATTGTCTATAATGTTAGTCACATTAATGAAGCATTCGTTGTATTTATAAGAAAAATTTTTGACTCTTGTTTATACATTTAATCCAAACTAATAACTAAAAAAACGTCACTTTTTTATAGAATAAATAAGACTAAATTTTTTATAAAAGAATTTTTAAGTAAAATAATTTTAAGATGTACAAAAAAATTAACACTATGATCCCGTCCAGTATATACATATTATATTAATTTTTTTTTCTACATAAAAAATACAAGAAAATCTTCCATGTTGTGTCAAAGAAAGCGTAAATGTTACTTTTTAAAAGAAATTAAAAAGAAAAAATGTATAAAATAATATTTTATTGATATGTTTAATTATAATAAATTTTTTTCCTTCTTGATATTATAATTTTTAGAACTCACATGAATATATTTTCTAAGTTATTTCTACAATATAAGTTTCTTTCTACTATTAAATAATATTAATTACTATAATTATTTAATTAATGTTTTCATTAACCAATATCAACAAAATTTTCACTCATGCCAATTATGAACAACAACTTGTTTATTAGCTGTTACAATTTCACCTTTTTTATAAATTACGAACAACAATTATTGAAAGTAACAATTGACAACTGTGCTGAGTTAAGGAAACAACTGTCAATTGAAAATTTTTGAAATACTCGGTTTGATGTTTGTTTTCAAATATATTTTTCATAAATGAATTATTGTTTTTGAAGTGTTTATTATCTAATAAATTAAATTATATTTTATTATGTAGTGCTTTACTGAAGTTTTGCTATTTTTTATTTATCGATGCCTTACTGCATACGCCCTTGGGCACTTCAGAAATTTTATCCATCAGTTTAATTTTTTTATTTTATGCCTTATATTTTGTAATAACCTTTTTCCTACAATAGTTATTCTGTTATAATAAAATTTTACTTACATTTTAAATTTTTACTAAAGCAAATAAAATAAAAAACAAAGAACTTCAACAACTGAAATTTTCTAGTTATCTAAATTAACAGACAAAATTTAAATAATAACTATCTAAATTGTTTTTCATAATACTTTTTTCAGTTGTTTATTTTAAAAAAATTTACCATGCAATTTTAAAGAACTATCAGTTGTTAATAATTATTGTTCATAATTTGATTAACACAATGTAGTTGTTGTTCATAATTGACAAGATTACTATTTTATTACTCCATATCAATATTTTGAAAAATTTTGTTTAAACTCATAGAAGCTTTTTGTACTATCTATATTTTTAATGTTTTAATTTCATATGTATGTATGTATATGTATATTATGCTTGTATATTGAAATTTAACCATGCAGATTATTTTCTAATTAAATATAAATAAATATATATATTTTTTTTCGTAAATTGAAACTTTAAATAAACAATCAACATACTCGAATTAATTCGAAAAATCGAATTTTCCAATACCCTAATTTTTTTGTAAGATGTAAGTGAATATGTTTTCAAAACAAATTGAATTAAAAAAAAAAAAACATCAAAACAAAAATTTTTTACTTATGTACAATTTTTTCTAGTTATTTGGAATTTTAATATATTAAATAAATTATTTCCAGACTTAAAGATTAAAATAAAGTTTTAGTAGTTTTTGTTAAAGCTTTTAACATTAAAATATATACATAATATATGTTCCATATTTAATTTATTTTTGTATACCAACATTTTCTTTTTGATATTAAAAAAAAAATGTATCCATATGTTGTACATCACAACGCTTTCAATGAATCGTTATAAGGAAGAGTGGCTTTATATAATATTATATTTAGGGTTTTTTTTTAAATCCGAATATATTGCAAGATTTATTAAAAAGAACACAATCAATTTATATTTTATTATTAAGAAAATTTAAATTTAAGTCATATAGCATTCCATTTTCCATTAGATTTAAATACTTGAAATATATCTCTTTCAACAAAATTTGGTTAATTAATATTTTATATGTATGTTCTTAAAAAAGGAAAAAAAGAGATAAATTTACTTATAAATAATAAATAAGTTTAAAAATTTTATTTAAATAATGAATTGTAAAAATTATTTAAAAAAGAGAAAAATCAATTTTAATCATTGTCAGTTAACGAAAAAAATAATATAAAAAGCGATTATAAATAAGATTTAAAAGAAGGAAATAAAAAAACGAATTAATACAAAAAGACGTACCTTATTTTATTTTTTCAAATATTTTATTAAGATATAAATAATTAACTAATTCACACTTGTCGCATAATGTTTTCAATGTCTTAAAATAAGCAAACATTAATTAATAAAACTCTACATAATATTATGTTTGTTTCTATATGAAGTATTACTATTAGCATAGGCAAATAACATATTTGTTATTGTCATATATGTTATTTGTCTATGCTATTAGGCTTTTAATCAGAATAAAAATCAAAACAAATAAATTTAATTCGAAATTTAAGAAGTTTAGTAAGTTTTCTTTTTTTCGGATTGATCTTTAATTTTAAAATCTTTCTCTTGATTTTTTTTCACTTTTAATAATTTTTATCTACTTAGCTTTCAATTAAATAGTAGCAAAGATAATGAATACAACTGTATTCATTATCTTTTATAATAGGTAGCAAATACTTTTTTCACATTTTTTCTGTTTAAAGTTGAAATACATTTACAATTCCATATATCATTATTATAGCAAGTTTTAAAAAATCGATCATTAAAAAACAAAAATTATTTGATAGAAATTTTGAAAAATAAAAAAAAAAAGTATGATGATGTTGAGACACATTATCTTTTCTGCTTACATGGACAAATAACCTTTCAGATAGCTTTAAAAAACGTTGTTGACAATACAATTACTACAAATGATGTTTCAATTAGTGTTGAAAATTTTCCGTACAAACTGAATTTTCCTTGCAGAATATGAGATTGATAATAATAATAAAAATGAATATTTTCAATGAATTTCTCAATAACATAATGATCAACATTTTTTGCAAACAGCAAAGAAAAAAGAATGCGTGGCCAATCTTATCAGGAATTTAAAAAAAAATCTAACACATATATAGTTGTAGAAAAATGGCCTCGAATACTAAGTGATGGTTGCAATTCTAAATTTTTTTCAAAAGTAGTTTCAGAAACTGCACTATTGAGAAAAAAGTTAAAAAGTAGTTTTTTTTTTTTAACTGCGCTTATTTTTATAAATCTAGTCCTCTAAATTAATAATTAGATAACGCAAGTAGAACAAAAAATCTCTCACAATTTTTTTTAATTTGTAGTGTTGAAAAACATTGGATTAAAAAAATGAACATATTATTTTTGCCTGTTCTTTCTCATTCTTTATTCTTCAAATTTATTTTTTTCATTTTTCTAACGAAAAATCAAACAAGTCACAAAAGTAAAAAGGTTTTTTTTTATTTAAGATGTTATTGGATGTGTTAGGCTGTTAGATTTTTTTTTCTATTCATTTCATATATTTTATGAATAGTTTATATTTTTTTATTTTCAGTCACTTTATTTTATAAAAAGAAGTAACCAAAAAATTATTAATGAATGGAGAGTATAGAGTAGTATAGCCAGCCATATATATATAGATATGTATATATATGTATATGCATATTAAATTTTTCTTTGCTTAGAAAATTTTATATTTTATAAATACCTATCGAAATGTTAACCTCTGAGGGTAATTTTTTTATTTCTTTTTTATGAATTTAGGAATTTTGCAAACAGATTATAAATAAAGTATATAAGATTAAAAACTCGTGTGCTGTATAAAATTCTATACTGAATGAAAAAATTATAATTCTGAAAATTTTGACCTAATTTAATTTTTGTTGATGTAATATTTAAAAAAAAGGGAAAAAGCCGAATTGCAGTTTCAAAATAAAAAAAGCCTTGAATTCAATTAAACGTTCAAGTGGGCATAAAAAACTCTTGTAAAACAAAATTATAAGATAAATAAATACATTTTGAAGTCCATATATCAAACAAACTACTATTCTTTGGTAACGTATAGAGCCTTGCATTAAAATTCAGCTTACTATTTTTGCATGTGGCGCAGGTTCTACCTGATTTGCGGAAATCTAATTTTATATTTTGAAACATTCTAAACAGAGTATGAATATATTATATGAAAGCAAAAGAGATGGAAAAGATAATAAAAGTATGTAGATAAATAAGAGTTAGAAAAATAAAAAATTTTAATTATAAGTTTTGCAACAAGTTAATGAATAAAATAATTGAGACAATCAAATAAATTTGGAACCAAATTCTAAACAATAATAAAAAAAATGTTTTCTTACTTTTTGAATGAAATTATGTTCCAACTTCTTGATTGATGAATGATTAAGAACAAAGGAACTTGTGCATTATATATTTCACATACGTATATGAGCTTAACTTTAACTTTTTATTAAACTTCTAAACCAAATTTTAATTTCTCACTTCTATAAAAAAAATTAACTTATTTTAATAAAAAAATTCAAGTTAAACACATTGGATAACTTAAATTTTCTTTATAAATTTCTTACGTTAAAATTTTTTTAACCCATAATACCAGAAACTATATTTGAAAGGATTTCACAAAAAAAGCACAAGTCAACTAGGGTTAACAATCACATATTTTTATTTTTATTTTAAATAAAAACTACTCATGCATTTCTATTGATATAGAAAAAAATATAACGCATGCATAGATAAACATTATATATACTTGATTAACACATAATCAGTTCATCCAAAATAGAATACTTAAGAAATCAGAAGTAAATTATTTATATAGTGTTGCCATGTTATAATATATAATTATTTGATTTACTTCAATTTTTAAATACAAAAGAACTCTTTATGCGAAAATGTTAGATTGAAAGAAAAATGTTAAAAATACGTTTTTTGCATTATTTTTTGAATAAATAAAATATTTAAAATTAAAAACAAAGAAATACAACCAAAATCATTAATAGACAACTCTTCTAACCAGTTTTAAAATATAAAACCACAAATATTATAAATATAATTTTATTATACCATTTGTAATAATAGTATATTTTCAAAGTGAATTCTTTTTTTGTCTTTATTTCTAATTATAATGATAAATAAATAAAGTGATTTTTAAAATATTTTAATTGTTTTCGAATTTAGACTAAAGTTGTGTGAACGAAGAATACATGTATTCAAGATTTGTTATCGTGTATTTTGGCTAGATTCGAGTACTACCTAAATAGTTTTAAAAATAGTTTTATAATGGTAAATAATCTAATAATGGTTTCGAATTGTACAAATTATACATAAAAATAAATACATACTTAAAAAAATTTAAAACTTTAGTTTCAAAAAAAATGTCGTGAATCATACAAATGATATGGCAATATTGTCTTTTATTTAAATGCATTCTTTTAAAAAGAAGTTTTAAAGTTTTTAAAGAAAAAAAGAAAAAAAAACAAAAAAAAATATTTATCATGTATGTATGTACCCAGTGCTCTCGTTTTGTTGCTTTAGCAATATTTCTACTGCTTTTTTTAGACATTATACTGCCTACTGCTTTTTAGATCTTTTTATTGCTTTTCGTTTTTCTTTTATTGCTTCAAGTAATTTTTCGATCTATTTATTGCTTTTTAGACATCAACTCATATAAGCCATTTACAATATTTTATTAAAAAGTTAAATATCCAAAATAAAAAAAATCAACGTCGCCTTGATTTTCGCTTTGTGAATGTGAACATAGAAAACAACACAAAACAGGCAGATTTTCTGTTTAAAATTTAGATAAATGTGAAATGACATTTATATAAAAAAAACGTCGTTTGTCGTTTAAAATTTATTGGGAATTTTATTAGGAATTTTCCAAATCTAGTTGGTGTGGTGAAAATGACAAAGAACAACTTGATGATGAATGGAGAATGTTGATTAATTTAGATTTTGTTCAAGCAAAAGTTGATGTCAATGATGATATAGACCAATTTTGGTCAACAATTTTCAATTTAAAAATGCTCTGAATGAGCCAATGTTATAGGTTAAACAATTCATATCAAGTATACTAACCGTTTTCCGCATAACAGTAATACAGTAGAAAGAATATTTTCGCAAATGACATAAATTAAAAATGAAAAACGAAACTGCTTACAACCTAAAACTTTACATGCAATAATGGCTGCAAAAATCCTTTTAACAATAATTTTGTTTCGGATTGAAATGCTTCCAAAAAAATTACATAATTTTTTTTAGGCCATAAAGGCTAATTTTTATTAGTTACATATTTTTTATGACCTAATTTTATTTCATATCAAATTAAAAAAGACTAAATTTAATAGACTGTGCATTTTTTTAGATCACAAAGGTTAATTTTTATTGTTTATGTATTTAGTTTTAACATTTTTAAGATTTAATTTTTTATGTGTTCTGCGAAGATTTAATTTTATGAAACATATTGCGGATTGTTTATTTTTATTTCGTTTTTCATAATAATATAATAAACTTGACTTTTTGCTGAAGAAGTCAAAATAAATGTATTTTAATACTTTTACTGCATAAATACAAAAATAATAAATCTGTTGCCATTTTGAGAAATTATTTATTTTATTTATTTATTTAAAAATGTATAGTCCCAAATACAATTAGTGTTATACAAATGGTAGCTCCGGCAACTAAGGGCCTTCGGCTTTGTTTTTAAGTTTTTTTTTTTTACATAGTTTTACTTTGATATTATTTATTTACAATATTGATTTAATGATCAAATTGTGGTTTAAGCTAAATAATTGGAACAAAATGCACTTAAGTTGAATTTAATATTAAAATTAAGTTAAAGTTAAAGATAAAGTTTATATTGAAATCAAGTTAAAAGAAAAGAAAATAAAGCTAAGTTAAATTTTCATGTTAAAAAAGAAAAGAAATAGAAGTTAAGTTGAGAGAAAAAACTATTTTGTTTTTATATTCTATTATAAATTTTTAGTTTTTTGAGAAAGTTAATGAACGTTGTGACGTTGTCAGCTGTCACCTCTGTGAGAAGTCTGTGTAGCGCTTGTATGTTTTCTTGCTTTCTTATATTGTCAATTGTTCGACATTCGGCAATGATGTGTTTAATTAGTTGTGATATTGTTATTGCAGAAGGAACAAGTAGGAGATGGTTCCTTTTTAAACAGATGCTCGTGCGAAAGCAGAGTGTGTCCAATTCTGAATCTTGTATACACGATTGCGTTTCTTCTGTTGATCGAAGTAGGAATGTTGGAAGGTCTTTTATGTAGGTTAATATGTTTGTAATAATGGTTGAAATTGTCCCATGTGCGAATCATTTCTTCCTTTGTTATGTTAAATATTTCATTGGTTGTGTCTGATTTGTTAACATATTCTGACATGATCAATGGAGAGTTTGCAGCTTCTTTTGCTGTTTTGTCTGCAAAGTCATTTCCAGTAATACCCACATGTCCAGGAACCCACAGGAGTTTTAACTGTTTTTCTTTTTTAATTAAGTTGTCCCTGATTTCTTGTATGGTAGGATCTGTATGGTTGATATTGATAACCGCGTCTAGAGTTGAAAGGGAGTCGGTACAGATTACCCGCTTTTCACTAGGGTGCAGGTTGATTTTGACTGCGTTGAGGATGGCTAGTGCTTCGGCAGAGTATGCTGTTGAATAACTGGATAAAGTTCCGATATTGATGATATTTTTGTTTTCATCGACAATGCTGTATGATGTTGCATGCGAAGATTTTGAACCATCTGTGTAAAAGAAATTCCAGTTGGCGTACTAGCTTTTCAAATCGAGATACTGCTGTTGAAAGAAGCTCGGATTGACTTCGCTTTTTTCCACTTAGTTAGAGCTACGTTTATACTGTCCAAGTTGAGCTTCCATGGTGGAAAATTGAGCCGTGGGTTGCGCCCTGGCTTGAAGTATAAATTATTTTCTTTTGCGAACTTAAGAGCTTGGTACAAAGTTGACCGTTTTCTCGGTTTCCGCTTTCTACCTATGACATTCTTACATATCCTGTGAAGTTCGACACCATCAGAGAAGATTATTTTCGTTAACAGCTTTCTTGTGGATAGCTTGATTTTTTCTTCTAGCGATGGAAGTCCCGATTCAGCGAGGATAGTTGGTATTGGAGGAGCGGAGTGCTCCGAGAGCTGAGCGAATTGCTGCATGATACATTGATTTAATTTTTGAAGCTGGGATTTTGGAGCTAACCCGTAGATTGGGAGCCCATATTCGATTCTGGATAGGATCAGCGCTCTTACTACGCCAACTAACGATTTTGTGTTACATTCTAAATGCTTACTGCTGAGACACTTGAGACAATTTAATTTATTATTCAGCGATTTACATAAAGCATTTATGTGATTGTTTCACAGATATTTCGAGTTACAAATAAGACCAAGTATTTTTAGGTTAGTGACCTTTTCTATGTTTAGTGAGTTAATCCTGATCTTTGGCAGGTTGTTGCAATTGTGTTTCCTGCAAATGTGGAGATGTTTTGATTTCTCTATGGATATTTTTGAACCACTATAACTGCCCCAGTGCCTTAAGTTGATTAGAAGTTCTTCTAATTTGTTTATGAATACAACAGAATTCTTGATGGTGCAGTATATAAGTAAGTCATTTGCGTATAATATGTGTTTAAAGAATTTTTGTTCATCTATGATTGTGCTTAATCTATTGTAGGATACCAGAAATAAAACGACGGACAATGGCGATCCTTGGGGGATCTCATTGTTGAGTGGCCATACATCTGAGTAGAAGTTCTGATTTTTCACCCTGATTTTTCTGTATGTCATAAAACTTTTTATGAAATTTATTATAGTGCTTCCTACCTTCCATTGGAGTGTGTACCTACACGGTCAAAGGCTTTTTCGGCATCTAGTGATAAAATAGAGAGGTGGTTTTTTCTGCTCAGGTTATCACAAATATCCTGATCTAAGCTAAGCAAGGCGTCCATAATTCCTTTCCCTAATTTATAGGCAGTTTGTTTGTTAGTAAGGAGGTTTTCCTCTTTTAGGAGCCAGAAGAGTCTTTTAGAAATAATTTTTTCAAGTACTTTGCTTATGCATGGGAGGAGTGAGATCGGGCGGTACCCTGACTGACTGAACTATCTTTCCCTACCTTGACTAAAGGAACTATGGTAGCAAGTTTCCATTGTTGTGGAATGATGCTTGAAGAGAAGATCTGGTTATAAATATCACATAGAGTTGTGTTTGCTACATTTGGCAAGTTTTTTAACAACGAGTAGGGCATATTGTCGTAACCTGGAGTAGTCCCTTTTAACTGATTCAAACTAGCTTGTAATTCAAGCAGTGATATTGGAAGTTCTATTTCTTTGGCACGTTTGCTTGGGGTATGGGTTATCACAATACGTGCAGGTTGAGATTTTTTTATGTTTAAATAAGGTTGTGGAAAGTTATCGTCGTTTGAATATTTTGCCCAGAAATTGGCTAGTATATTTGCTATTTCATTAGGGTTATCTGTAATTTGATTATTTGTATCGGTAAGATAAGAGATATTGGGTTTTGGGCAGACATTAGATAGAGAACGAATTTTTGACCAAACTATTTTTGCCGGTGTGTTAGGATTTATAAAGCTTGTAAATTTAATAAAGGAATCCCTTTTAGCGAGTTTAATTTCTCTTTTAAATTTTGGATTGGCTCTTTTATAGTTAATAATGTTTTCGGTGTTTGGGTATTTTTTAATTATCTTCCAATATTTTTGTTTTTCTTTTTGGAGTGCGGAAAGTGCTCTGTTCCACCAACAAGTATATTTATGCCTCATTTTAGGTTGTGTCTTGGGAATTGTATCATTTGCACTCCTCATTATGAGTTTGTGAAACTCAGCCACTTTTTGATTGATGTTTTTGTTATGATTTTGGAAAGATTCGAGTTGTTTTTTAACCGAATCTTGAAACTTAGCCCAGTCTACTTTGTCTGTTTTATACTTGGGTTTCTTTTTGGGTGCAATAGGAGGAGCACGTTGGGCGAATAGTTCTATTTTTATAGGGAAGTGGTCGCTTCCGTGAGGGAGTTGGTCGACTGACCAAGAGGCTGACAAGTTCAACGGGTGTGTGCAAAGGGCTAGATCAACATGCGTAAATGAGGAGTGTGTTGAGAAGTGAGTTGGCGAGTTGTTGTTGAGAACAATCAAATCGCTGTTATTAATGAAGTTGGAAATCTCTTTTCCCTTTTTATTGTACTTTGGTGAGCCCCACATTGAGAAATATATTGCTTTTTTTGTAGTTAATTTGCTGCTAATCCGAAAGCTAAAACGAGAATGTATGTACCTATCTAAAATTTTCAGATGGGGGCACTTAAAATCTGAAAAAATTTCGAGAATTCTTATTGACATTTTTTGTTCTGCTTGCGTTATCTATATATATATATAATTTCTGATAATACTTATTTATTTCAATTCTTATAATCTACTCTAACAAAAAGAAAAAAAAATGTTAACTATTAATTTTGGTTTTTTAAGAATCAATGTTTAAGTTTTAGAATAACTGGTATTGAAATGTCAATTTAAAACAATTATTTAATATTATTACATTGTAATTTCATTATTACATATTATATTATTTCATAAGTGTGAATTTTCTAGCATAAAAAAGCATAAATCGCTATGTTATGTTTATGTTGATGTTTCTATTTTTCTATAAAACTAGGTTGTTAATCTATAATAATTTTTTTATTTATTGCGATGTATTTGTAAAAGATTTAAAAACTTTTAGTTTTATTTTATTTTTAGCTCTTGAATTAACGTTTGACAATTAAACGAAAGAATGTAATGAATGAAAAAAATTAAGTAAACAAAAAAATTATGTAGTTCCTTGTAGTAACCATAACTTCCCAGTAAAATATATGTATGTATACCTTTTATGAGACTATAAAATTTTACTTAAGTTATCGCCTCTATGTAGTTAAATAAGGTATCAACGACGTTTATTATGACTTTAAAGGTTCCCTTATAAAAACTGGGTCTTTGTAGTTCCAAATGAAGAAACAAAAACGTAATAAGAAAAATTAAGTCACCTTAAATTAAAACTCTATATCCCCATTACGATTTTTGGAACTATGAAAATTACTAGGTAGCTTTAAAAACTTCTTGGGTGGTTTTGTGATTGGTTTCTAAAACTTAAATCTTTCACTTAATTTTAATATTACTTCATCGTAGAAAAAATAGGTATAGTTCCGTAGCAGCATAAAGAAACTACTTATATACATATGTATATAAGTATTTACGTGAAAGAAAATCAAGTTGATCGTATTTTAGTTTATTTTTATTTTAGTTTTTCTTTTTCTTTTTTTTTGTTTGTATGTTTACAAACAAATTAATTTAATGTCCTTCTTAAAAAAAACTTCGATTCTATCTTGATTTTTTATCAATCAATTTTAGTTATTTTCATAACCCAACGATAGGTACAAGAATTATTTTATATAAGGTAAAATATGAAAAACTGTGTATATTAATATGATTTTAAAGTTATTTTCATTCCCTCTAAAAAATATACTTTTTTCTTTTTAATCAATGAAATTAGTTTCTAAGTAATTAATTCTTACAATATTTTAAAAATTCAAACGACAAGCTATTTAGTTTAATAGCAATATATTTATTACCAGAATAAAATGATCCACTGTTGAGACAATCAAAAAGTTTATCAAATACTAATACAAAATTTGCTGTTGAAATTGCAACTTCTTTAGTAACACTTTTAAAACCAGACGTTTCAATTATTGTTCTAATAGCGGCACTCACTGTTCTACTAAATATTTGTGTTGCTAATTTAACTCTAATGTTTTCAAAAGTATTCGGATTAATATGTTGTATAGTTAATTTGGTACACATCTTAGTTTTTCCATTTATTTGAACTTCCCATAACTCTGTGAGAATTTTAAAGCTTATAATTTGAGGTTTTTAAATTGAAATCCATTAATGTATGTATGTATTTCTAAAAGATTTAATTAGATGGGGAAAATCGAATATGCAAACAATTTTGTTATTATAATTAAAAAATGTTTTATCAGGTATTATTTCTAGCAACGAAAAAACATTGACTGAAGCTTGATCGCAAGTAATTGCCCGTATTGTAATACCAATGTCGGACAAAATTCTCAAATTTTTTTTAATAATTTCTAAAAGTGTTACGAGAGGAATATCTGTATACATACATACTTATGTATATCCATTATCCATACATAAGTTACAAAAAAAATATTCATATAAAATTGTAAAATATTTTATAAACAACACCTAAATATCTTACAAGCCCGATCGGAACACTTAATTTATTTTAAACACAAATAACCTTTTTTTTTTTTAAAGTTTTCGTTGAATGTTCCGGCTGGTAAGCTGCAAGGCATTGTTATAAATATCGTGCATTAAAATAACTTTTTTGTTTTGTATGTAGTTGTTTCTTCTTAATTTAACTTTTCTATACCCTACACTTAAAGTATAGGGTATATTAACTTTGGTATGGTGTTTGTAACTACCAAAAGGAAGCGAGTTAGATATGGACATGTATATATATTCTGAATCAGTATCACCTCCTGAGTCCATTTATTGATGTCCATCCGTCCGTACGCACGATAACTCAAAAAATAATGATGCTATCTTGATGAAATTTATACTGTAGGTTAACAATGACTAAAGTAAGGCGGGGATTGCGAAATGGGCGAAATCGGACCATGGGTTCGGGTACCTCCCATACAACTCCCAAAACCGAATAAGCATATCTTCGAAATTAATAAAGATAGAAACTTAAAATTTTGTACGAGAGTGTGTTTTCCTGAATCCCTGATATCCCTAAAATTTGAGATGAATTGGAGTGATTGTTCGGGTACCTCTCACACAACTCCCAAAACCGAACAAGCATATATTCGAAATTAATTAAGATAGAAACTTGAAAGTTGGCACTAGAGTGTTGTTTCCTGAATCCCTGATTTGTCCAAAATTTGAGATGAATTGGAGGAGTTGTTCGGGTACCTCCCACACAACTCGCAAGACCGAACAAGGATATCTTCGAAATTAATAAATATAAAAACTTGAAATTTGATATAAGAGTGTTCTACCCTGTTCTGATGATGGCTCTAAAATTTGAGATGAATTGAGGTGGTGGTCCACGTGCCGTCACACACCTCCCAGGATCTAACAAGCATATTTTCGAATTTAATAAAAGTAGAAATCTGAAATTTTGTACGAAGGTTGTAAAACCATGTATTTTTTTAGCTTAGGTATATTAAATACCTAACTAAAATAACTTGGATTTGGATGGATTTTTAATTTAATTTGAATTTTTTAGGTGTAGGGTATAAATAAGTCGGTTGCATCGACTTACTGTTACTTTTACTTGTTTTTGAAAAGATATGGTAAGGTTTTTTAACCCTTTCTGCCGAATGTTTTTTGTTTTAAAAAATGCCTTCTTAATTTTTAATTTTTTGTTTTTTAATATTACTAACTATATAGCTAACTTATTCAATGTCAAAGAATACTTTTAAGAATTTTACTATCTAGAAATAACATACATATCTATAACTATAATATAATTATACATTCAGTAAATTTGATCTTAACTTACTATATCCTTGTGGGTCCGAATAGGTTAATATAAAAATCTAAATATTTTATAGAAAATGTCAATATTCCATCCAAAAATATTTTTTAATTTTTAGAAAAAATATTATTCTAAACAAAAAGAAAAATAAAAACAAATAGATCTCCGTTACAATAAATTTACATTATACTGCAATATTATAATAAAATTTTGTTGGCCTTCGAATATTATTTATGTATGTGTTGTATAAAGTCATTCTTTTTAAGACGAGGCACGGCATAATCTACATTAATTTTTAGAAGGCCTGAACCGAGACTTACATAAATTATCAGGCCATGAACTGCAGAAAGTAAAAGCTTAAAAAGTGGTCAGCTTTTAAGAAATTTGCACGTAGTCTTATGTAAAAAATAAGGGGCCAGTTATAAATCTTAAAATAACACAAAAACCATATACTTTATTCAATTTGGTCCAAAGAGAAAATTAAAGTCTCATCTTTTTTACATAATTCATTAAAGAAAAATATTTTAAAATATAATATTTTCATGCATTTAAAAAATTGTCTTCCTTTAAATTTTTTATTTTAAAAGCTTCTTAAGATAAATTGCCTCAATATCTCAATAGTATACGTCGAAACTACTTTCATACTTTAAAATTTTGTAAACGCTTTTATGGCTATAATCGAGACTCACATCAATTATGAAATTATTCACATGCGCGATACGTGAGAATCGATTGCAATTCTCTCACAACTACATTCATGTGTTTTCAGTTCTTTGCCTGTTTACTTAGGCCTTGGTACAATATTGCAATTCTTTTCTTAATTAATCAAAAATGTTCTTTTGTTAAAAGGAAAATGTTATTTTGTTCAAATAATATAAAATGTGTGTTAAAATAAACATATATTTAAAACAAAAAAATATCTCTTCTTATTTAATTTGACTTTTTTAGCATTTTCTCACTGTATCATTTTACAGGCGCTTTTAAACTACATAACTTTAAAAATATAGCGCTTTCTTCAAAAAAAAAACAAGCAACGCTGGCAATGCATAACCTAATAATTTAAAAGCTTTCTAATAGATTGTATTGCAAATTTTGTAAATATATTTTAATTTTTTTTTTATTTTTTTACGGAAATGTATATTAAGCTATCGTCCTGAAATACTCGTCCAAAAACGTCAAATTTTAATTCAAATTAAAGGTTAGAATCTCTGAATTCAAAATTTTTAATACATATAGGAATAGGTTTTTTAAGCATTTTAACATGACAGCCATTTTAACACTATCAAAAAAGAATGAGAGTAAAAATTTTTCATAATTTAGGGTAAAAACCTAATATTTCAAAAGCTTTATAATAAATTGCACACAAATTTGGTTAGTATATTTGAATTAAAATCAAGTTTTTATAATTTTAATTTAAACAAAAATATAAATATATACAAATAAAAAGAAAGTTTGAAATTTTATCTTTATTCTTGTAAAAAAATTAACTTTCTACTCATATTTTTTAATGCTATGTTGATAAATTGAAGATCTTAATTACCAAATTCTTGGTAAGCAATTTTCGTTTTTTTGTACACAGTTAATAAAAACAAATTCTTTGTATAATAGTTATGAGTATAAACTGTAGGCATTTATTTTTAAATTTAAATTGGAAAAATATTTTTTTAAATTATACTTTAAAAAACCTAACTAAATAATATTTTTAAAGAATTAACTTATTTAGTTATTAGCATCCTATATTGCCGTTTTTAATTAATCTAAACAGAAGGCGTATAGTTCCATATGTTTTTCTTTATATAACCCTCAAAGGCTGCGTTTGATACCAAATGCAGTTCCCAGTATTTTTGTTCAATTACCCTGAATGTTTATTTAAAAAGAAAACCGAAACATACGATGATGATTTAATTTTAAACTCTCAAAATTTAATGTAAAAAATTGAAAAAAAAAATTTAAATGACTGAAATGTATACAAAGCTAAAAACAATATAATTTTATATATTTTATCTGATAATAATTACTTAATTGTAATTTTTATTTTAATATATTTAATAGATTTTAAATTTAGAATAACTATTAATAACGATTTGTTCGTTACCTGCTTCAAAGATTTTAAAGAAATAAATAAATAAAATCAAAGCAAATAATTTGTTTTGCAATTAAATTCTGATAATAATTCTCCCTTTATTTTAGAACAATGTTTATCTTTTCTTTGTGTTTGAAAATTGTAATGTTAATTTCAATTTTTCAAATTAGTAGAATATGTTTTATTTCGTGTGTTCAGTTCAGTTGTAGTTGATAACAGTTTTAATTATTTTAACAGTTTTTATATTCAGGTATGTATAATAAAAAATAATATTCTAAATTTTATTTTATTAAAATTAGCAAACAACATTTTAAAATTTAACAAATAACAATTTATAATTTTATTTTATTGATTTAAAATACAGTTTGCTTATACAAATACACAACACATTTGTTTTTCATATTCTTAAATTCGTTTTGGTGGTTGTTTTTTAAATTCTTGTAACTCCCGAATCCCGAATCAATAAAGTAAGCAGTCAACCAACCCATTTAATTCAATATTTTTTTAGTTTTCTACTTAACATTTCGTTGGTTCTTTATCAACTTCTTCAGTAGTAATTGAGGATTAAATAAAGTAAGCAGTAATTCCTGAAGAAGTTGGAAAATACGCAACAAAACATTGAGTAGAAAAATTAAAAAATATTATTATTTTATTTAATTTATTTAATTATTTTATTTAATCAAAGAGTGGTTGTTTTATTATACGCCATCAGTTATCAGTATCTAAACTTATTATATTTATTGTTTACTAAAGTAGAAATTTTTTTTTTTGTTTTTGAAATTTGAAATAAACTATTTTATTACTTTATTTTATTTATAAATATGTTTTGTTATAATATGTTATATCATAAAGTAACTATATACATAGAGTATTCACATGGAAGAAAAAAGTTAGACAGTTTTTTCGTAAAATCAATTTGATCGTATTTTAGTTAATTTTTATTTTAGTTTTTCTTTTTTTTTGTTTGTATGTCAATTGATGTATGTACATATATTTGTATAATATATTTCTTCATATAACTTTTTCGACTTCTTAAAAAAAGAAAAAACCTCGATTCTACCTCGGTTTTTTATCAATAAATTTTAATTCTTTTCATAAAGGCTTTTTTTTTCCATGTTGATACTCTATGTATATATGTAGTTACTTTATGGTTATATCTAGATATATGTATGTGGTCAGATTATAAATATGTCACTTATTATTTGTTAAGTATGAAGATAATATTTTATTCTGTTCCTTAAATTTTATTTTGTTTTTACTTAAATAAAAATAAATTAATTTATTGAATGTCTTGTGTTTTATTAGCATATTTAATATTAATAGTGTTATCTTTTTTAGGTAAGTTTTACAAAATATTTCTTTTTTAAAAAAATGATACTTAACAGACTAATGACAATTAGATATGACTTTTCTTCCAATTGACAAGAATCTTCAAATATTTCAATTTTAAAACAAAAATTTTGAATTGGCAATATTTTTACCTCAGTTGCGCTCTTGGGCTACTTTTTTCCTTAAAATAGGCGACATTTCAATCAAGAGATCTGTGCACTCTGCTTTTCTTACACGCTATTAAAATTCAGAGAATGATTGTGAAAGTGAGAAATATTAAATATTATTATTGAATAAATTCAACTTTTAAGTTTAAAAATTCGTCCATTCAAGATCTATTTATTCCATTATTTCTAAATTTTTTTCTCTTCCATCTAATTTTAATGAATTGTTTTGTTTTATAATTTTAGTATTTTTTTTTTTAATTTGTGATATTTTTTTATTTAAAATAATTTCAATGAAAAATATTATTTACACACATATAAAATATATTCCACATGTATATAAAATTCATATACATATACTGACTGAACTTATTAAATTTCAACTGTCATAAAAATTATTTTGCTTGCAATAATTTTTTTGCTCAGTAGTCAGTATTGTACGAAATGCTCTATGTGAAAGCTTTTAAAATACTTTTTTAAATAAAAAATTGGAAGCAATTTTTAAAATTTTTATCAATGAGAAAATTAAATTTTTTAAAAATTATTTACTAAATGATGTAAAAAAGATGAAATTTTAATACCCCTTTGGACAAACTTAAAAAAAATTCAGTTTTTGAGTTATTTCAAGATTTGTAATAGACCACTATTTTTTCCCATAGGCCATAAAGACTACGTGTATTTTCATGAAAAATAGATTTTTTAGATTTAGATTCAAATATAACAATTCAATACAATTCAAATATAATATATAATACATAATTCAATTAAATACAGAAAAATTATTTAATTTTACCAGGATTACAAAGTAATATTAATAATTATTATAATATAAAAAAGAAACAGTTATAGTGAAATTTTTTATTTTGCTTTAGTACAAAAATAGTGTTAAATATCACTTCAATTCATATTTGTATTAATTATAATAACAATAATATTATAAACTAAAAATTTGAAAAAGTTATGTAGGGTGAACAATTTAAATTAAATTAATTAGTATAAAATTATTAATTAGAATTATATAATGCAAAAAATACAAGTAGCAAATGAATGGCAAAAAATAAACTACTAACTAAACAGGATTCTCTATTTCAATTTCTTTATGCAAAAAAATTCAGAAGCCAAGATTAATAATCTCAGAAATTTGTTTAGATTTCGCTTATACCTTAATTATTCTGGAATTTATTGAAAAGTCGGACTGATACGATGTCGTAACAATTACGGTAATTAGTTGTGCGGAACGACGGAATGTAAACAAACTGGCTATTATTAAGACGTAAATTATAATCATTTGAAATTCTACTATTCAGATATCTGCACTTAATAAAAAATATTTTTGAAACTTTAAAATAAAACTGGGGCACAGGTAGAATTTTTAATTCTCTAAATAAGTCAACTGAAGGGTATAGACGGCTTTTATTGCATATTTTTCTAACTACACACTTCTGCAGAATAAGTAATGGATGGATCTTGTTATAATAAGCACCACCCCAAGAACTAATACCATATTGCAGCTTAGAATGAAAGATTCCATAGTAAAATATTTTTAGAGTATTGCGAGAGCATAGATTTTTTAGTTTATAAAACTGCTGTAAAGTAGATAGAAAATATTGTTTTAATAATTTTGTATGCTCAGACCAGTTCATGTATAGTAATGCCAAGATATTTAAAGTGATTAACAAAATCAATTTTAAAACAGTTATCATTACAGTTAATATTGACATCAAAAAACTTAGTTTAAATTAGAAAGGCAATTGTTATTTCTTAAAGTAAATTGTTCACACTTAGAAGCATGAAAATATACATCAGGTTTGGAAGTCTGGGTAAGATGAAAATACATTAATTTTGTTTTTTTGCTTATTACCAGATTATGTTCAGAAAACCAAAGCCTAAGTGGAGATAGATCTTTATTTATATTAGCAGTTAACTAGGTTATCAGTGGCATATGAGTAAGCTAGATCATCAGCAAACGCAGTTACTTTGCCGGAAAATTCTTGTTTGAAAAGTGAATTGATATAAATTAAAAAAGGATCGGCGCTAATACAGACACTTGTGGAACTCCCGTTCCTATAATTCTACTATTACTGAAACATTCACCAATTTTTACCCGCTGAAATCTGCAATTTAAATATGATCATAACCAATAATATATAAAGCCTCTGAAGCCCGTTGAGTACAGTTTTTTAAGAGATTTCGTGGTTTACCATCGAAAGCTTTAGTAATATCCACAAAGAGACCTGCACAACACTACTGATTATCAAGCCCTTTTGCACACTAGTACAAAACTCTAAAAGCGCATCTTCTGTGGATAATCCCTTCATAAAACCAAATTGCATTGAACTAAAGAAATTAGATTGATTTAAGAAACACAACACTTTATTTTTGACAACTTTTTCAAAAATTTTTGAAATTGATGGTAGTATGGAAATTGGTCTGTAGTTCAGCTTTTAATACAGCTTTTAACACAGTTCAGTTCTGAAATACAGCTTTTTTTCGTTCACTGTCCAGTCTTCTACTCAAATTTTCAGATAGATTTATATACTATTTTATTTACATTTTATTTTTAACGGATATTATTATTAAAAAATTTTAAATGTTGTAGAGATGAATATTTCGTTCATATTCTGTATACGACACTAATTTTTTGAAATTACGTATAAAGCTTTGAACCACCTAGGAGATAAATTAAGAGTTGTAAAGCAAAAACTATACCGTTAACAACTAATATCTTGATCGAATTAAAAAAAAAAAAATACATTTTTTTAATATAATCATAATTTATTTATGTTGATTTGAAAAAAAATATTTACGTATATAAATAAAAGTATATCAATTATAAAACTTTATGCGACAAGTTAATAACACTACCATGAAGGTATTCCAAATCTTAATACTTTCTTTTGTTGTGTATCTAAATCTATTCTAACTTTTTTTCTCATATAAAAAATGGGGCAATCTCTGTTTGAGCAAATTACTTCCTCATGTAAGGAACCTTGACAACGCTGGCATTCTGTCCACAAGCGAGAAAACTGATCTTCTAATGTTCTTTGCACTATTAATTCTTTTTGATATAATGAAAACTCACTTTTCTCACAATGTTCGCACAAAGCCTGCTTTTCATAACCATTTGAAAGTAAAGCTTTACATCCTAAACAAGTTTCCTTCTTCTTCATAAATGCCATTAAACCACCAACTTTAGGTGTTACAACAGTTTTAGTACGAGTATGATCTCCTTTTAATAAAATAGATTCGGCTCTTTCACCTAAAATAGGTTCAAATATTCTTAAAATTGGTTTGGATAGTTGATTCTCTAAATAATAATTTGCATCTATTGAAATTGAATTATCCAAAACATAAATTGGATCTTCAGCCTTTTGATAAGCTGGAGTATTTTTCGGAGCTGAAATAATAACATAAGGAACACGGTCTCCTAACTTTGGAGCCGTCCCTGGATCTCTTTTTTTCATTTTTGCTGCAAGTTCAACATGAGCTTGCTTTGCAGCGTAATCTGTTTTAGTTAGCTCTTTTGTTATAACTAATTGTGAAATATCTACTTTGTTACACAGCAAATCGGATATAACTTGTTTTACATAATTAACAGCGCCGTCTGGATCACGTTCAATTAACAACTTTTGCAAGCACATGTTCATTAAATTGGCTACCAGCGGTGAATTATCGCGTCTAACAGTTTCAATGCCTTTGCAATCCATTTTATCGTACTTTTCTGGTTTTGTAAAATATAATCCAGCATACCGTTTCTTGTTAATAAGTAGGTACGGAAAATAAACTTTTTCAAATTCAAGTTTAATTGGGTTAATAAATTTTGAACTAACAAATTCAGCAGCTTCTCGACCTAATTCCATACTACGTTCTAAGGTTTTTACCCCAAAATTAATCATAACCGAATCTGTATCACCATAAATTACAACAGCATCATTTTCATAACCATTCGTACGTTTATAATGAGATTCAACTTCATTTTTTGTTTTTTCAATCATAGTACGTCCATAAGCTGTAACACTTCCAGATATTTCCAAACAAGGCAATTTTCCAACTTGCGCCCCTGTAAAACCATATACGGAATTAGCAGAAATTTTTAAGGCCAATTGCCTTCCATCTAACACGCTACGTTTAAATGGATCCTTTTCTACTTTTAAATCGTTTTTAGCTCGCTTTCGTGCTGTTAAAAGAGATTCTAATATTTCTGGTAAAAGCCCTTTTCGAACATTAGTTTTAACAAATTTATTACTAGTTGGCGTTACAGTAATATTTTCATTATCTAAATCAACTTTTGTTCCTGGTTGTAACAAAGTTGTATAACATAAATTATGTGCCATCATTATACTTGGATATAGCGATGCAAAGTCCAATGTTGTTATGGGATCAGAATAATAACCTCGTTTTGGTTCAATAACAGTTGCACCCTCATATTGATCTTCAGCAGCTTTGGATTGGTATGAAGGCATTATATAACCTTTAGTTCTAGCTTTTCTTAGTAACTGGCTTAAAACTTTAATTTGCTGACCTCTTGTTAACAAACTCTCTAAAGGTACTCCTGTTACTCTTGCCATTTCCATGTAGTTTACAATTGACATTAATTTGTTTAATAAACGTATCGGCAAATATGCATCTTTCAAGCAATACATAGCTAGTCTTCTTCTGGTTTGTTCGTCGCCATTTTGTAAATCCGTTATCATACTATGGTGTACATCTTCCTTTTGTTCCTGAAGAAAATGGTAACTCACAGCATTCAACGTATAGGACCGTAATTTATAGTCTCTTAAAAGAACAAAAAGTAAATCAAACGGTACACGACCTTCGAAGTTTACATATTTATTTTCTCGACGCCCCATTTGCTTGGACTGTAAAACTTGATCTTTAATAACAGATCTTATATTTTTTATACGACCTAAGAATTCAAAATTTTTTACTTTTAAATGTTGAGCCCTTTCAATCAAATATGGAATATCGAAGTTATTTATATTATAACCTGTTAAGATGTCAGGATCGACTTCGCGAATAAAATTAGACCAAGCGTCGAGTAATCCTGTTTCTTTATCAAAACTTAACACCTGTGATCCCACTATAGGTGCACAAGTATTTAATGTAAAAACATTTCTCAAAAATGGTTCTTGATCCCCTTGTCGAATACACATATTGGCTATTTGAATAACTGGATCTTGTTTTGCTTCTGGAAATATTCCTTTACGACCAGCGCATTCAATGTCAAATGATAAAATTCTGAAAGGAGCTACTTTCGCCCATTCGCCTTCAGGTTCATGTGCTGTAAATCTATCGAAAGCAACATCAACTTCAATTTGACAACGTGACTCTGGAAAAGGTTTAATCGATTTTGTACGCAACTTATAGTTTCCTGGTGTTAATTCAATCCATGAACAACCAACCACAGCAGTATCTACCATAAATCTTATATCAAAATCAATGTTAGTTTCATAAGCTCTACAGTCTTGAAAATCAAATTCTTTGTACACGATTTCCCGCTCTAAAATTCTTTTAACAGCTGCAAGTAACTTTGGTAGAGCCATTGTTATTTTTATAAATGAATAATTTTTTTCACCATGGTACCCCATGATCGATTGACGTTCAACAATTTCAACATCGAGAACAGCTTCTTGTAAATGATCTTTATTACTTCTCATATCACCTAAAACAGCTCTATCAAGAGCTTCTTTAAATGGTTTACAATGACGTTGTTCAAAACCTTTAGGAGCTCCTATATACAAATAAGGGCAAAAACCATGAACATGACAGCATACAGAATTACCTGCCATTGTTATGCCAAACATTCTAACAACTGGAACAGGTCCCACTTGTGCACCAGGCATGCCACGTAGAGGTGAACCAATATAGTTTTCAATATCAATTTGCTGGAAAACCAAAACATCTTTAGATGGATCAATTTCTGGTGGAAGCGGTCGACTCCATTTAACACTAGTTTGCTCTGTCTCAGGACCTTCACCCATCAGTTCAGTTTTATCGATTTCTACAGCCTCAATTGCTGCTAATTCAGCTTCAAATCCTCCACCACCAAATTCATCATCATCGTCATCAAAGTTGCGGGCTCTTTTAGGTGCACCTTGACCCGAAGTATTAAACGCTCCAGCTTTTCTTTTTGAATTTATCATTCTCAATATTTATATGAAGACCAAAATCTAAGATTAAAAAATTTAGTATTTGAGATAATTTAACAAAAATTGTTCTAGAATATTACTTGAACAATAGTTAGATATTTTTAATTTATAAGCTTATTTAAAAATTTACAATCTAAATAATAAATAAAACCGCCAAAATATTCAAAGCCTTATGAAATTAGACTAAACTGAAAGTCAAATCCTTGTAATCAAATCAAAAGTCATTTCTTCAATGAAAATAAAATCCCACTAAACATTATAATGATTGACAGTTTGCTTTCCGTATAAAAATCCAACAAAATAAAACACAAATAACTCTTCTTGCATCATTGGAACTATTGTGGTGTTTCTACTTAATACCCGATAATAAAAAAAACAGGTTCTATTACCATTTTGCACCTGATGTCTTGTGAATTTGATTTTAATTAAACTAAAACTAACTAGTAAGTGGTAACTCGTAACTTTATATTCAATAGTTATTACATTTACATAACTGATTTTCATGATATTTTATGTAGCATTTAAATGACGCTTTTGTTCACTCTCTGTACGGAACCAACTGTCAAAAAAAATTATTTTGCGTCGTGATACTACACGCACTAGTTATATTAGTAAAAAATATTTATTTTGATTTTTATGAATTTGAGAAACCTGAACTTTAACTAAAAAAAGTTTTATTCGGATACAACCACTTTTTATTCAGATAGAAACACTTTATTTTGAAAAAAAAGTCGTTACCGCATCTCTGGCTCGCATACGTTTTTCGTATCTTTCATTATTTCTTCTAGAACAAAGTCATTAAGAATTTTAAAAAAGACTAGTGGAGCACGGCCTTAACTTTTAACATTTTTCGCTTTCTATATGAATTCAAGTATCAAAACAAAAAATTAAAAAAAAAGCTATTTCTTTTAGTAGGTAGGTATTTTTTTGAAATATCTTTAAAAAATTTCCAACTCATTTTAAAATATTCAAGAAACAAATATTGGAGTAAATAATATTAAAAATAGAGAAAAATGTAATAACATTAAAATTTTATATCATTTTTCTGTTAAACTCAAATTTCATTGTGGATAAATAGGATGCGTAAAGATTCCGCATAGAGAGTGGTGAAGTGAATGAAATCAAGTGGTAGTATGTAACTTGTAACAAACATGTTATTACGTTATTTACTAGTGGCAATCATCACAGGCCACTGGCCAGTGGGCACGCACGCAGCCAAATTAGGAATCCCATACAATACCTCCTGCAGGAGTTGTAAAGAAGCAAACGAAAGTGAGAATCTGGAGCACTTTCTTTGCAGATGTCCGGCCCTAGGTAGAGCCAGACTTCTCTCACTCAGTAAACCGTTCTTCCACAACCTCAGCGAGCTTTCCAAACACAAAATCAAAGAACTGATTTTGTATCTGAACCGCTCAGGTTGGATATAAAACTGCAAACAATCTAAAAACACAGGTCACGTGAGTGCAGTGGTATTAAAATGGCGCAATCTAGTGCTAATTGAGCATCGTGAAGGTCACCACCCTACCTACCTACGTTATTTTTTGAAAAACAGTAGCACGTAAATTGTTACGTCAATTTTAATTTTGTTTTGCTATTTTGGCAGCACCTAACGTTTGAAACGTCTTTTTTTTTGACCGAGCGTTACAAATAAAATTTGACGGTAGTAAAATAGTTAACCCTAATTTTTGTTTTTCTAAGACAAATATTTTTGTTTTTTGAAAGAATTAGAATTTAATTCAATTCAAGAATTTAATTCAAATAAAAATTCATTTTATTTTTTAAATTTAAAAACATTGAATATTTGTAACTGTATATGTTTTATTGAGTAACTAAAAAAAAGTTAGTTTCTTAAGAAAGGAAAAAATAAGCTTATTTAGTTTAACATCATTTATTGAGTAACTAACAAAAAGTTTTTTAGTTTAACATTATTTATTATAGAATGCTATTTTTTTATGATGAAAGCTCTTCGGACTCGTTGCAACCAAACCAAATTCAACCAAATTTTAGCTTAAACTGCAAGTCACCAATGAATGTAAAACAGCAATAAAAAAATTTATTAATAACAAGACTGTTATAATTTTCTTTTTGTATTTATCATTTTTTATCTTTTTCTTTGAGGCCCAGCAAACGATATCGATATTTAACCTTCAAGAAAAATTAAAAAGATATTATTCCACGGAACCACCCGAATATACCAGACAAAATGAAGATAGGATCGTTCAGGAGAATCTAGCGCTATACTGAATTGCAGGGGTGCTTTATTAGCGCAGCATGGTTGTATTATTAGCGCTGCTAAATGATTTGTAGCAAAATAAATGACATTTAATTTGTGTGACATTTTGTATATTTTTATTTTATTCATATCGTATTTCTTTTTTTAAATCTTATATTTTTTATCTTTTAATTGATCAATTTTTAAAAAAATACTTGACATCCAAAAATTCTCACAAAATTTTGTAAACAAAAATTTTTGACATTAAATGCAAACACATTAAAAAACCTCTAATAATTTAGCATAAAATTTTCTTGCTGCTAAATTCATGTAGCGCTAAATAAAAAAATTGTTCAGTAGCGCGCTCAATAACATTTTCTAAACTTCAGTTTACCGCTACATGAACTTTACAGCAATAAAATTTTACGCTAAATTATGTAGGGACTTTTTATTGACATGTGTTTGTTTTTATGTAAAATGTGTAAAAAATGTATGTAAAAAATTTTGTGAGAATTTTTGAAAGTGAAACATTGTCTTGAAAATTAAAAATATAATTTGATAAAGAGATAAAAAAAAATATGTATTTGATTAGTTTAAAAAAAATTAATGGATAGAAATAGAGTTATTGCAATATTTTTGGATTACGCTGACGATGGGGCAACAATTTTGCAAATTTAACCAGTTCAATATGCGAAATGATTGAAGTTGGCGTTTATTCCCCCAGAAGTGAGCTGATAAGAAATGAAGTTTTTTATAAAGTTACTATACCATCCTACTCCTACTCTTTAGGTGACTTTTACATCACTTAGATGTAATCATTTAGTTGAAATTGCGGCTGTAAATGAATTAACTTATAAAATAATACTGAAAAATCAGATTTTATTTGCAATATGGATGTTATTACATAGTAGCAGTTGCATGAAAATGGTGATCGTTTTTAAATTTTGAAAGATACAGCACATTTTATATTTTGCAACTAAATCACTCTGAGGAAAATACTAGAATTTCACGTATAAGATAGTACAAAAATGAATGCAATCATCTTTTTATCATCACAAATAGTTCAAAAGTTTTAAATAAAATAAAATTATACGAAATGTCACACAGAATTAAATGTCATTTAGTTTTGCTGCAAATTGTTCAGTACAACCATAAAGCTCTAAATGTTACACCGCTGCAATTCAGCTACATTGTCCTGAACGCGACCATTAATAAACAAGTGTATAGTGCATACTCTGAAGGGTCTCACCCTACTACAATTGTAGTAGATACACTACTATTTTTTTTTTTTTTTTTAGTTTTACTACCACTTTTTTGTTTTTACTACTTTTCCGTAATTTTTAAGATTTTTTTATATATTTGAATTTAACATAATATTTTGCCTAATCTATTTTTTTTTTCCTAGTAAAAATGTTTATAGCATTTTAGTTTCACTTGATCGATTGCTTTTGATTTGTTTTATACCATTGTAAACAATAAACGAACCTAATTTTAAACAAAATTTTAATTGTGTTTATTAATTGAATTGATTTTTATTTGTTTTTGTTAATTGAATTAATTTTTACTTGTTTTACTTGTTTTGTGAATTTATCATTGAAAATATTTAATAAACAAAAAATTAAATTTAAATAATCTCATTTTTATTTGAAGCAAATTTTTGTTAAACACGCCTAAACACTTTGATTTTAAAATTTAAATTATATCTACTACTTTTAGTTCCTATCTGTGACTTTTTTTGTCAGATTTAGAACTGTAACATGCAATTAGGGTGACATTACAACCATAAATACCGAGCAGTCAACGTGGTGTCAATGTCAATCTCATGTATGGGTGTTTTTCTTATTTAATTTTAGTTCAGATTTGTGCTCTGAACTGATATCGATAATGGAGCACATAGAGTAAAGATTTTATCTCTAAACGCTCCGAAATAATTTTGAAACACAATAGAGCTTTAAGCTGTCAAAAGTGTTAAATCATATAAAAAAAATAAAATTTTTGACATTTAAATTCAAATGCTCTACAATAATGCTCTAAATGAAAATCGAACATTTAGATCATACTCTGAGCGAACTCTGAATGAAAAAAGAAACACATAAGATAAACTCTGATCATTGGGCCTTTCCAGACGAGTAGTGTCCTCTTTCGTTTCGTGACTACTTTCCTCTTTTTTTTATTTCCACACTGTTCCTCTTGATAGTCGTTACTTTTATATGTGTGTGTAAATATTTCATTTTAAAACAAAATTTGTTGCGAGAGGTAGATAATAAATATAAAAAAAAGCACGCATAAAACAAATAAATTTTTTTTTTGTATTTAAGTAACATAAGATTTTTTTGCCTGAAATTTTTAAATAATATATATTATATTATATATGTATGTACCTAGAAATAGAATAAACTCTGTACTGTGCACATAATTTCTTTTTGTCAATAGAATATATTTTAATAATTTCATCAAGTGAAAGATCAAAAATCACTTTACTTTTTTAAAAATTTGCTGCGACCGTTTCAAAAACTTTTTTCTTTAATTTTCCAAACGAGAATGAAACGTATGTACACATAAAATTTTTTTGACCCTCATAAAAATTTTTATTTGAGTTTTTGTTTGTGTTAGTGGACTAAATTTTTAAACTCTAAAATTTTGGTTTAAAAAATTACTCCTAAAAATCCCCACCACAAATTTAGTTTATAGGCAAGAGGGTATGAAACGAAGGTAAAAGTAAAAAATGACGAAAGAGGACACTACTCGTGTGGAAAGGCCCATTCAGAGTGAAAAAAGAAACATAAATTTTTTTTTGATAGTTCTGGCTCTGCTCTGAACTATAAAAAAGAAAACACCCTATGATGTAAAATATACTGTAAGTTACTTATCCAAAGGAAACACCCTGTAAAATTAAACCAGAATTATTTTATAATAATTATCGTTATTAAAATAAATGCAATCTAGGTCAAACACATTTTACTTTCTTTCCTTTAAAATTATATGTTTAAATATTAATTATAAAGAAAAAATGCTATCGCAAACATTTTCTATTTTTGTTTACAATAAGAATAAGGTTACTAATTGTAATTTATAGTATTTGTAACTTATAGTACTCATTTAAACCGGACTAAGAATTCGTTTATCTTAGCATAACTAAAATAATTACAATAAGTAAACCACTTAAAAGGCCAAAATTTATTTTTTAGCTTGCATTTATTTCCTCATATGTTAATTTCTGACCATTTTATATGTACATATATTGTAAGATTTGATGTTAATTTTTAGCCTTTAAGAAGATTCAATAAAGATTAATTGTTTTATTAAGAACTTGTGTTTAATTTTATGTTTTATATTAAATAAATTATTGGCGCAGTCGGTAGGATCGCCAAACTAATTATTTTAATAAAAGAACACATTAATGTTAAATTAGAAAAAAGTTATCGTTATTTAGCGAACTATTAATTTAAAAAATATAATAATATTTTATAAATAATTAGTTTCCTTTCAAGCATTTGTTGGTAAAAAAAACCAAAAATATAAAACATTGTTCATTAAATATCAGTAAATATTTCAATGAAATCCAAGCACAACTTTTAACTAAAATAAGAATAGCTACATCTTTACCTACAATTTTTGAGGAAAAGGAGAAATATTACTAAGAAAAATACAGCAAACAAACGTTTAAATCAACTATCAAAAAATAAAATGGCTAACGATATAAATACAAGGGATTTGATAAATGATGCAAGGTCCGTTCCAATATTTCGTGGGGACGACACTTTTGAATTAACAAATTTTATCAATGAGGTAGAAGCAATTTTAAATTCTACTGAGGATGCGAATACGAAAAATTATTTACTAAACATCCTGGCATCAAAGATCCAGGGACTAACAGCAATTGCAATACGGAGAATTCAAGATAACACATGGATTTCCATCAAAAACCAACTGAAGAAAACATTTGGGGTGCAGGAATCATATTTGAGGCTAAAGGAGAAAGCAGATTCTATCAGATTTCATACTGTAAGTCAATTTTATTCAGATCTTTCTAAAATTTTAGATAAATTAAACTTAAATATAAGTTAGATGATAGTAAGCCAATTGAATTTGAAGTAAAAAATAATGAAAAATCTATTCTTGAGAAGTTTTTGTGCAAAATCCCAAGAGCTGATAGTATGTTCTTGAGAATAAAAAATGTAATTTGTTTAGAAGAATCATATTTTGAATTGCTTGAAACTCAATCTAATCAACTTTTAGAACCAATGGAATTAGACCTGAATCATAACGAACAAGAAAATCAGACATAATATCAAACAAATTTTCGGTTCGGGCCTCGGAAACAAACCAAAGAAATTCTTTACCAATAGTATAATTCATAATTGATGAAACTAAATTCAATTGCTTGATTGATACTGGTTCCACTACTTCATTTATTAATAATAATATATTTCCTCAAATTAAGTTAATTAAATTAAAACATCCCATAAAAATTAAAACACTATTAGAAGAAAGTGAAATTTGGCATGAACTGATATCAAATGTTCCAAATGAATTTAATCATAAAGCCAAAATTCTTTGGAAAGTGATGAATATTAATAATAAGAGTTTTGATGTTATTTTAGGACAAAACGTATTAAACTGTATCGGTGCAAAAATTGATTTAGAAAACCAACAAATAGAACTTAAAGGCAAAGTAACTAAATTTAAAAATGCATATCCGTTCAATGAAATTCATCAACTGTATTCTTTAACCTTGAATCCAAGTGATATTTACAATCATATAAAGGATGAAAAATTGAATACAGAAGAATGTAAATACCTTAGGAATATTAGCCATAATAATAAGGATTTCTTCTACCAAGACGGTCAACAATTAACTAATGTTGATATAATTAAACATTCAATTGTTACAAAAACCTCTCAACCAATTTATTCTAAAATCTATCGTTTCCCCAAAGTACATGAGCAAGAAGTCGGGAAACAAACTATAGAAATGTTAGCTGAAGGAATTATAAAACATAGTAATTCACCATATAATTCACCATATAATATAATATTTGGGTAGTTCCCAAGAAAATTGATTATTCGGGAGAAAAAAAATGGCGAATTGTTGTTGATTATCGTAAACTTAACGAAATGACAATAGATGATAAGTTCCCATTATCAAACATAGATGCACTTTTTGATAAACTTGGTTGAGCCCAATGTTTTACGACCTTAGATCTCGCAAAAGGTTTTCATCAAATTCTTGTTGATGAAAAAGATCGGGCAAAAACCGCATTTTCAACCCTACGGGGACATTATGAATTTGTTAGGATATCATTCGGCTTAAATAATGCTCCTGCCACATTTCAACGAATGATGAACCATATTTTACGCGATTTCATCAATATTTGTTATGTCGTATATTTAGACGACGTTCTAATTTTTAGTACCTCACTTCAGGAACATGTTGAAGCTTTATCTAAAATCTTTCAGAGATTACGTAAATACAATTTAAAAATTCAAGTAGACAAATGTAAATTTTTTTCAAAAGAAACCGAGTATCTGAAACATTTACTAACTGATGAAGGTATAAAACCAAACCCTGCTAAAATTGATATAATAAAAAATTTAAAACTTCCAAAAACCCAAAAATCTATAAAAAGTTTACTAGGAATAACTGGTTATTATCGGAAATTTATCAAAGATTTCGCGATGTCTGATGTCATATCAAGATATCTGAAAAAGAATAATAAAATAGATCCCAATGATTCTAAATATATTAAAGCTTTCGAGAAACTCAAAGATTCAATTTTAAAGTACCCTAACTTTAATTAAAAATTCGTCTTGACTACTGATGCAAGCCAATATGCTATTGAAGCTGTTTTATCTCAAAACGGTCATCCAATATCATTTGCAAGCAGGACATTAAATGAACATGAAATCAGATACAGAACAATAGAAAAGGAACTGTTATCGATTGTATGGTTAACCAAGTATTTTAGACCCTTTTTTTTAAAATAAAATAAATCATAAAATTTACTATCAGAACGGATCATAAGCCATTAATTTGGTTAAATTCTTTAAAAGATCCAAACTGTAAACTCCAACGATGGAGAATTAGATTAAACGAATATGATTTTGATATAGAATATGTTAAAGGAAGGGATAACAAGGTAGCTGATTTTTTAAGCGGAATTAATACAGATAAAAATGAAATTAATTTTCTATAAATTTAATAAAAAGAGTCTATAGTATTGCAAGTGATCATGCTACAATTCATAGTGGTGTCGAAAATTTGGATGACCACATCCCAATCGTAGAAAACATTGTAAATAAGTATTTAAATCAGATACATCTGGTAAAAAATAAGATAAATGAATTAGCAATAAAATATAAAAGATACAAGAAAATTTTTATTAATGAAAATGATTTAAACAATAGTAATTATCAAAATGATTTATTGAGACGTTCATTAAAAAAGGCTATTACTGCAATATATTCTGAACTAGAAGATAATAAATTTGTTATCTTGCAAAATAAATTGATTAAATTATTTATCAATGATAATAAAATTAAATTTGTTAAATGTACCAAGTTAGCTAATAAAATTGAAAATGAAGATCAACTGATAGAATTAATCAAAGAATTTCATGAGAAAACAAACCACAGGGGAATCTTAGAAAATTTCAATGAAATGAAAGACATCTATTATTTTCCAAAAATAAAGGATTTTATATATAAATATATCAATAATTGCGAAGTATGTAATTTAGCGAAGTATATGACAAAAATTCAACTTCGTATAAATTTAATATTTCTGAAACTCCATCAGAACTAAACGAAATAGTTCATTGTGATACTTATTATTTAAAAAAGGAAATATTTTTAACCAGTATAGATAAATTTACAAAACATATATCAGTATTAAAGCTAAATGATAGAAATAGTATAACAATAGTTCAGGCTCTGTTAGAATTCTCGGGATTACAAATCCAGAATTAAATACCGGAAGTCAAATTCTTAAGGCAGTAGAAGTATATAATAATACCATTCTTTCAACAACAGAAGTTAAGCCAATAGATTTTATAAATGTCAACATTTCTGATTTTGAGAAAATAAAAATTAAATTACAATCAAAAAAAGAGCAAATTATCAATAAATTGAATAAGAATCGAAAACAATTTAAACTACCTAATACTAATGAAATTTTAATACAAAATCCTGCTATCGTTAGGTATAAAGAAGTACCCAAATATAAAAAAATTAAAATTAAACGATCCAATAATAAAATAATAGATAATAATGATAAAAATATTCATCCAAGTCGCATTAAAAGAATATTCAAACTTTCAGATAATAAACTTCCCGACTAAACTACCAACAATAATAATAATGCTGTTATTAGTAAATACTTGTCAACCTTCAATCATTGTTCAAAAATTGGAAACTGAAGCTGGTTTTGCCGTAACACAACATGGTAACATAGAAATAATAGAAAGTTATAAAAAAAATTATTAACATAATAAATTTAGATGAAATTGAATATACCATAAATACGGTGGAAAAACAAATAAAGTCCAATTTTAATCTACCAACCGATAAAAATAATTTCAATGTTCTCATGAATAAAATTAATAAACTTAAGCATACTTTTAAAACACTAATACCTTTTAGACATAAGAGATCTTTACTAAATTTAGGTGGTTCGATTTTAAAATTTGTCTTCGGAACTATGGATGAAAAAGGCAAAAATTAAATTAAATGTTATTTAAAAGTTTTAGATGAAAGTGTACATAACGATATAAAAAGCTCTAATAACAATCAAATTAAAATTAACAATAATATCTAAAAAAAAAATATTGAAATATTGCAAAAAAGTATTAATAATAACAACTTACTTCTAGATAAATTACTCAATGGCGTTCAACTGAAAATAGAAACGTTGTCAAACAAATTCAATTTTTACAACTAATTTCTGATTTAAATCTTCTAAATGAAGAAATCGAAAAAATACAAGAGAATATAATGTTTGCAAAACATCAGATAATGAGCAGATCTTTTCTTACCGCAGAAGAAATTGATGCTTATGACATTAATATTTTTAAAATTCAGGAACTTAAAAGTTCTTTATTAACTTATGACAATAAATTAATTTTTGTAATACGCGTTCCTGAAATGAGCAAAGAAAAATATTTAATAGCATATAAAAATTTTCCTGTTCCTAATTCTAAATTTGAAGAAATTACTATAAATATTTCAGATGCTATAAAATACAAAAATAAAACTTATTATCTTGATACAGAAAAATATGAAAATAAATTAAAACCAGTATCAAATTGTATTTCTAAACTATTTGAAAACTCTTTTGGAAATTGCGTAAAAACAGATATGAAATATACTTAGGAGTTGTTTTAATAAAAAATGCAAAAAATATAAGCTTATATAATACTGTAATAACATTGAATATTTGTTAAATAAAAATTTAAAAATAAAGTTTTTGATAACTGTACTATAACAGTAAATCAAATAAAATTTTCAAATAGTAATTTACAGTTTAAGCAATCATTTTTACTTCCAAATTATGCAACTATTAATCATGTTAATCAGACAGTTAACCTAAAAATGTTACATGTTAATCAAATCAAAAATAATGAAGAAATTAAGGAAATTAAATATGAAAAAAATTTTTTATACATTTTGTTCTTATTCTACTGTCATTTTAATTCCCTTAATGTCTATCATAATAATTTTATTAATTTTTAAATTTTATAAGTCAAGAAATCATATAGATTTAAAAAATAATCCAGGAAATTATATTGTTCAGGAGTACAATATTCCTAAGGAAAGAGGAGTTACTTATCCAAAAGAAACACCCTGCAAAATTAAACCATAATTATTTTATAAAAATTATCGTTATTGAAATAAATGCAATCTAGGTCAAACGCATTTTACTTTTTTTCTTTTAAAATTATATGTTTAAATATTAATTATAAAGAAAAATTGCTATCGCAAACATTTTATTTTTGTTTTCAATAAGAATAAGGTTACTAATTGTAATTTATAGTATTTATAATTTATAGTACTCATTTAAACCGGGCTAAGAATTTGTTTATCTTAGCATAACTAAAATAATTAGGTACAATAAGTAAACCACTTAAAAGGCCCAAATTAATTTGTTTAACTTGCATTTATTTCCTCATATGTTGATTTCTGACCATTATATATGTACATATATTGTAAAATTTAATGTTAATTTTTAGTCTTTAAGAAGATTCAATAAAGATTAATTGTTTTATTAAGAACTTGTGTTTAATTTTATGTTTTATATTAAATAAATTATTTGTACAGGGTATTATATCCGTGTCGCTTGGTGGAATATAGCTGCACCTTTTTTTTTTGGCATATTTTGTATTTATTCTTATTTTTATTAAAGTCATTGGTGAGTTTACCTACATATACCGCATCGTTTCGTTTCTTGAGTAAAGTTTATGCGTTTTAAAGACTAACTACCAGACATGCAGAGTTCACTTTACTAACGAGTAGAATTAAATATGATTTCGAAATATGAAAATTAAATGAGAATATTTATTTATTTCAAACAAATTATGAAGTTTTCAAAAAAAAATTTAATTTTAGAAGTATAAGTTGAATTAAACGATTTCGTTTACAATTATTTTAAAATGTAGTTTATAATTTTGAATAAAAAAGCAATAATGAGACTTCATAACACTTCCCTGTTATATCGAAACAATATTTGTGACATCATAGTTTAGTCTACTCTGCTCCGGCAGTTCGAAACGACTTTCATCTGTCATAAGTGTTACACTGTTACAGTGTTACCCATACTAAAACAACAGAGAGTAACAAGTAGCGGTGAACAAAGTGGCAGCGAAGTCTCAGTCACAGTCACCGCCATTCCATATTGTATTTACCCATTAAAATATTTCTAAAATGTGCTCTGAATGTGAGGTTCTGGTTTTTTTATGATATAAAATTTTAGATAACTATTTGTCATTATGAATCGTGATTCGTGAAGAACTGCGATGCCGAGATAAATTTAGAAACCCTGAAAAATGAAAGAAAAATCATAAATCTAAAACCTTGCGGCAAAAACCTAAATGCAACCATAAGAAATCAATTTATCAACCTTACGGTTTCGTTTCTTATATCAAACTGCCAAACCTAAATAAGAACGTACGACTTTCGACTTATAACCGCTGGACGTTGATACGTTGACGTCTCCCGAAATAAAACGTCGGCATATGTCAATCTAAAATATGAAAGCTATGTTAAAAAAAAATAAAAACAACAAAATAAAAACGTTAAAAATTGGAAATTCGAATATTCAACAACGTTTATACGACGCGTATTTTGGTAGGGTTCATATAAAATGTATGGGCATGAACTCTACATGAACTCGTGAACCCTTTTCGGATAAGTCCTAGAGTTAAAATCATCTCATATCAAACTCTTATAAGACCAATAATGACATATGCCGTCCCTATTTGGTTTAACATAAGTGCTAGCACAATGGAACTTATTAGAGAATTTGAGAGAAAATGCATGCATAAATAAAACAAGAAAACCAGAATCCAATTTTCAACAATTTTATTCTAACAAAGCAATATATAAAGATGGAAAAATAATAAGATTCGATAATTTTGCTATTAAATTAATACGTAATCATTTTAATAGAGCTCTACAAGTGACGGAAAATAATCTAGTGTCAAATATTTATTATCACAATGATATCTAGATTCATATGGTTGCATTCAAGATCAAAACCATGCCCCATTATAATAAGTGAGCTACATGCAAGATCATTGGCTATATTCCGCGAAACCTAGATTATTCGATGTTGAAATTTGATACACATATACCAGAAAGGTACAAAAGCATTAGTAGAAATTATAGGTGGTTAGAAAACACCTACATAATAGATTAAAATTATTTTTAATTATTTAGGATAAGTAGGATAGCATAGCCATAGGGTAAATTATATTAGATATATAGGTTAAGATATGTTAAGATAGGTTAAGTTTTTATCTTAAAATCTAAAAGATTTGAAGATCTAGAAAATTTGGATTTTTAAACGAAATTTTTATAAAAACATAATAAATATAAGAATATAAAATACCATGGAACGTTCAAAGATTTAATGTAATATTAAAATATAAAGCCTAAAATTAATAAAATGACAAAACATTCCATCTTAAAATTAATTATAAAAACAAAGAAGTTAACTGATATTTTTAATTTTTTTTTTTGTAAGTTTTATATAGGTATAAGATCTAAATAAAAATAAAAAAACTTTAGAAAATATTGCACTATTTTTAATTCTTCAAAATCGGTTTTTCGAATTAATCACAAATATGTTTATATTATGTATTAATTTTTATTTTGACCGAAAAGGCAAAGCTTTATGTATGTACATATGTATGATATATCAATCACAATTAAAAAAAATGATTTAAATTTCAAATTGTAAAAGTCATTAGAACAAAATATTTGTCTTGCATTATTTTGTACATGCCTTTTATATCCATATTCATTTGGATAAAGCTGTTTCTCGATAACCAGAACAAGACCAATCAGAACTAAGAAGTAAGAGCGATTTAGAACCGTAATATGAGTACGAACTCGAAAATTTATAGGTATTAAATTGATTTTGAAAAGTTTAATATGTATTACCAAAGAACAAAATTTTATCGCTACCTCAATATTCAGGTTGATGCATAATGCAGATGTAGACTTTGAAAACTGACTACTCATGCACATAAATTGTTGTAATATATCTTTAAAAGATTTGAATAAAATTTGCAAAATTAAATTGTCATTTATTTATTTATTACAATCAAAGCAGTATAATCGTATAATCTGGTACATATAGTCATAAAAATATTCATAAATTTTCAAATTATGTATATAAATATGTATTACCATGTATTAACTTACTTAAAAAAAAAATAAAAAATTCAAATAAATTTGTATTTATTAAAAAAAAATTTTACTATCAAAAAAACGTGTAAACAAAAATATACAAAGATAAATATAAAAAATGTTAACATTTTTATAAAAAGTTTATACTGAACTATGAATTTGATGTGTTGTACTGGAAAACTAATTTTGTAATTACATATAAGGATGGCAAATTAAAATGGGAGACGGAAAAGTAGACTTAATTTAACGATCTTTATCTTCGTTCTGAAGGAACGCGAATATGAAATATATAAGTTTGGCAAACATTTTTTTTACGAGATATTTACACAATATCGGAAATTATATATGTACATACATACACATATAATAATATGTATATACTTCTCGTGATGCCTAACTGATAGTAGATATCTCGTAGGTAAAATAACAAATTAACAGATCATAACTAATATTTAACATCATTTACTTAATGCATTAGATTCTTAGATAAGTTTACCCTATTTCAATTTTATTTCGTTTTAGTTTTCTTTTTATATTTTTATTTTATTCCAGTAGCAGTAGTATATAATGCATAAATTGATATACATATTTGTATTATATGCATTTATACACATTTTTTTATTATAATATAAGCTTTAAATTTTTATATTTTTAAAATAATGATTATAATATAATTAATAAAAATTTGATATGTTTAAAACATAAAATTTCAAGGTATTTTGTATTTGGCTGGAAAGTCAATAAAAATAAACTTTAAATTTAATCTATCTATGATGTGAAATAACTTATATAATATAAAAAATAATTGAAAAAAAAATATATATATTATGTATATTATGAAAAAATTTTTACGAATTTTTTAATATATATTTTTTGAGGTATACATATATATATTTATAGACACATACAATATATTTTGAACATATTATATTTATTCTAAAAGACAAATGGTGTATAAAAAAAACTCGTAAACTATCAGTAAAATTATGATATAGAATGAAGAAATTTATTTTATAATATCAAAAAGACGTAAAGGTACATTGATGTGGTATATATTATATATTAAGCTATATAATAAATGCATTATAGAAATATTTTAATGATTTTGTTTTAATAATTTTTTAATTGTTTTAACATAACTGTTTTATTTTGCTTTTTTAACTTACAGATAAACAAATCTATTAGAATAAAATTAAAACTACGAACAACTATTGATCCTTGGTTTCTGTTTTGTAATTTGGTTTTATTAAAAAAAAATTAAAAATGATTGTTTTGTAAGATTGTTTTTCTGTAAATTTTTGAATCAGTTTTTAACATTTAGCCAGCATGAACGGACTGAAATAAAAATAAAAAGAAAATAAATAATATGTTTGAAAAGAAGCATATAATTTGTGTTCAATTTGACAAAAAAAAAAAATTAATATTTGTATTAACGAAAATATTTTCTTACATAACTACAATTTGTTGGCATATACATATATATATAAGACATAAATTAAAATTATGTAAGTATTGTGAAAATGTAATAATAAATATATTTTTTATGTAATTTATAAGTTATTTTTTTTATTCATGTTAGTTTTTTAATAATAAATAATTATTATAAAAACTCTAATCCTAAACAAGAAATAATATTAGTTAGCTACCAAATAATATGTACATTCTCAAAAAACCCATATATTATATGTGTTATGTATCTATTATATTTTTGATTCATTAAAATTAAAAAATCAGTAAAATTAAATAAAAAAAAAAATAAAACTATATTATAAAATATGTGCATACATAATTTGTATATAACTACAAAACTAAAAATTTTTGATATGCGTTAAGCATTTTTAAATTAAATCAAATTTTACAAAAGAAAACAAACTACTTTTTGAAAGTAAATTGCCAAAAAGAAATAGAATTTTTTCAATAAATTTTTCTTTCCTAATACCTATTTTTTACAGTAGCTTTCATATGATTATACTTTTGTTTTTAGTTTATTTAAAAAATCTAGTCTTATAAAATATTTATTTATATTTTTTCGTATAAAAACTTTTTATGTTAAATGTATTATAATTCAAAGTAAATTAAGAAAATGTATTTTTTGATGAAAACTATGAACTTAAATGTATTTTGAGTTAGGACCTACCCTAGCAATATCTACACCAGTAATATTTTTAACAAGTTCTGGAACTTTATTGACGATATCCAAAACTTCACCAGTAAGTTTGGCAGCACCAATTTCACCAGATCCAGTAGACACCATTGTAATTTTCTTAGCTTGTGACAAAGGTGCAGCAATTTCAGCGGCAACCTAAAAAAAAAATGCAATATAAAAAAATAAATGTTTATATTAAATATCATATTTATAGTTATTAACCTTCGGTAAGGTATCCAATAACATTTCAACCATAGCAGCTTCCCGATATTCTCTATATGCTTCAGCTTTTTTAGCCATTTGTTCTGCTTCAGCTTTAGCTTTAGCTGAAATTGCAAAGGCTTCAGCTTCCCCACGAATTTTGATCTAAAAAAAAGTTATAAATATATAAATAAACTTATGCATAAATACACACCGATTCAGCTTCGGCTTCAGCTTCTAATACAACACGATATTTGTTAGCTTCAGCAATTTTTTCCAAACGGAATTTTTCTGCTTCTGCTGGTCTACGTACTGTAGCTTCTAATTCTTGTTCTCGACGTTTCATTTCTTGATCTTGAACAGCAATTTCCTGTGTACGTTCAACAACTTTGACTTGCATTTGTTCTTCTTTAATACGCTGTTTTGTTTTAGCAGCTTGTAATTCATATGCCATCTCAGCTTCAGCTTTTTTTGTTTGAACTTCAACATCATAAGCAGCCTTCTTTAATTCAAAATCTCTTTGTGCTTTTGCAATTTCCGTATCATTAAGAAAACGTGAAGCCATACGTTGCTCTTCTGCAATAGCTTCTTTAATTTGTGCATCGCATCTTGCTTCAGCTTCACCAATGCGTGCATCTCTTTTCACTTCAGCGGTTCTTGCCATACCAAGAGATTTAAGATAACCCTATAAAAATTCATTACTTTTTTAAAACTGTTTATTTATTTTGTGTTTCTATTAAAAAGAATATTCAAATAAAAGAAATTCTAAAATAACTAAAAAACATATTTAAAAAAGATAGCGTAATTTATAAGTAGTAGAACTAAATAATATTACACATTTTTACCGTGTCTATTCCATAGTGCTAAAGCTAAATGAAACCACAAAAACTCAAAGAGAAAAAAAAAAATTCGGAAAACAATCAGAAAAATGTAAAAATTATTCATTATTTTTAAATTTTTCGTATATTATTATAACAAAAAACAAAAACTCAATATACAAATTAAATAAATTTTGATTAAAAAGAAAATTTTAAAACCTACTAGAATGCTCTGAATAATAATAATAAAAAAAAAAATAATTAAAATTATAAAGAACGATACATTTTATTTATTTATAAAATAAAAATAATTATGATCGTTTAGCTTATTTACGCGATATTTGAATTATTAATAATTTGTAATAATTTGTATGTGTTTGTGTTAAAAATTTAATGTTAAAACATATTCATGCAAAAATACGAGATGCAAATTTAGATTATTATTAAAATGTTCAAAGCGCATTAGATTTAAAAAGAACATATTGAAATACAGCCAAAGGTATGATCAAGTGAACAGACATTACATTTAGAGTTGTATGATTTCAAGTACCAGTACAGTACAATTACCAGTTCCTTTACTAGAAAATTTTTGCAGTAAGGCTACTGCTACTTAGACTTCATCAGTGTTCCAGTACAAATATTGATACTGGAGGTCTCTTGTACTTCAGCAGTACTACCAGTACCATTCCAGTACCACCAGTACAAATTTTCAAATAATTTAAATATTATTTTACTAGTTGCGCAATTAACTTTGTTTTTACTTAATATTTTATTTTAATTAATCGCAAAATCTATAAATTCATAATTCAAATGATATATCTTTAACGTATTATATTAAAATGAAATAAATATATGTATGTATGTACGATAAAAATGGAACGGTGATTTATTAAGATAAATTAAAAAGTAATTTTTAAAATAAATTATTAATTATATTTCTATATAATTATAATTTTAGTAGTAATGTTTTATATTGAAAATTGTTTACACATTGTGAATAAAAGAAACTAATCAAAACAAAATACGCTTTTATCAAAACCGAACTCACCCCTTAAAATGTAGAAAATAAAATTGATTGTTGATTGATCTTGAGCTTGTTGGACTGTTATAATATAAAAGTAAATTGCGGGAATAAAAAAGAACCACGAAACTCAAATTTCTCAGATTTCCATTAACCTTATAGCAGCAATTTACTTTATATTATTTTTTTTATCATTCTGATATATGAAATTTCTTGTTATTTAGAAATAAGTTTTTTTTGTTATTAAATATTTATTTATTTATTTTTTTTTGATTAGCTTAATGTAAAAAATTTATAAATTTAATTTAAACATTACTACTAAAGTTATAATTATATGAAATATAATTAATTTATTTTAAAATTGTAATAGTAAGAATAAAACAATAAAAGCATAATTATTCTAGTGAAAAAAATTACTTTTTAATTTATGTTATCGAATCACCGTTCCGTTTTTATCGTACATATACATACATATATTTATTTCATTTTAATATAATACCATAATACGTTAAAAATGTATTATTTGAGTTATGATTATGTAAAATATTAAGTAAAAACAAATTACTTTAAAGTTTTTACTTATATTATAAAAATAATAAGTAAAAACAAATTAATTGCACAATTAATAAAATAATATTTAAATTATTTGAAAATTTGTACTACTGGTGAAATACTGGTACTACTGGAATGGTACTAGTATGATACTGGTAAATGGTAAAACTAGTGTTAGCTCCCGTACCAGTATTTGTACTTGAAATACGGGTGGAATCTAAGTTCCAGCAGCCTTACTGGAAAAGTTTACTAAAAAAATGTATGCTTTGTACAAATGTATCGAACAACGCTGGTTACATGGTATGCTTGAAAAAAATTTCATAAGTTAATTTATTTTTTCATTCCACACTATTTTCATAATATTTGTTATATTAAACATATAAAACATTATAAACAACTTTAAAACTTATTATGTTCACTTTAAAATTTATTATGTTCAATTGAACATATTTTGACTGAATTTTTTTTTTTTTTTCATGCATTTCTCTGCCACATAAATTTGGACAGGAATTACACAGTCTTTCCTGTTCAGGCGTGACTGTAAATGTCGTAAGGGGGAATAACTCTTACGACGTGTGTGGGTTTTGAACCCACACTTCCTCGGTGTTTATAGCGTATTTTTCACGCTCTTACCCACTAGGCCACCGAGGCCCCATTATTTATTTTATTTATACTAAAAATAAAAAGTTAAAATAAAATTTAATCAGTTAGTAAATTTTTTAATCTATTATTAGTAATTAGAATTAATAACTTGTTTTAATTTTTATTAGTACATATAATTATTTAACTCTGAACAAAAATTTTCTTAAAAATTAAAGCTTTAAACAGACTACATAGTAGAATAGTAAATTTTTTATTCTTGATTTCAAGAAATTCAGTTTTAGTTCATTAAGTTATTCTTAAAATATGATTAGATTAACTATTGCTAGAAATTATCCCACTATATTAACCGCTTAATTTTGATACGTACATGATTTTCTCTAATTTGCTCGAAACGAACACCGGTTGCAGAATTGCCCACTATTCTTGTTGTCTGTAAATATTTCAAATAATTAAGTCCGAAAATAATTTGATATCCACATAAATAAAGGAAATAAATTCATCATTGAAAAATAATTACTTATTAAAATTAATTGCCTTTTTGAAGCTCCTTTAATATTTTGACACAAAATAGTTTTTTTATTTTAAATTGAAGTTTGTTTTTATTACCGAGATTTTTTTATATACCGAAAAGTTTTAACAATAAAATGTTTTTGAAATAGTTTATTTAAAAATTAAGTTTAATTTTATTTTCTAATAAACTAAAATAAACTATCAATCAAGAACTAATGAGGCTTGCACATTAAAGTCTAAAATTCTTTAATGAATGAAAGGCTATGAATAAATAGAAAATCTATTTGTTAAAGGAGAAAGGCAAAATTATATCCCTTCTGTAAAAAAAAATTATTTTGAATTCATTAACAGCTTTGTGGGCTATATTAATTGTAAATGGATCCAAAAATCAATTACAAGTGCTTTAGTTAATTTGATAAAATTTGTCTAGATAAAAATTATGAATTTTTTATTTAATTTAAATTAATAATTTGCGTAATATTTATTTTATAAATAATAAGAAATATTCTTTTTCGGAAATTCTTAAACCAAATAATTGAAATATTTGAGTTTATTTACTAAATAATAAAAATATATACATACTCTAAAAAATACTGAAAAAATTATAATCTTCTACATCAAGAATTGTAAAATAGCAATAACCAACAATATAAAAATAGTAAAATTATACAAAAAAAAAAAAAAAAAAAAAACGCAACACAATTATTTTAAAAAAGAAACATACCTTCGAATCACCCTTTGTGTTTTATTAGTTTATGAATTTGAATATTTATTTTGTAATTGAGTAGCAAATTTTTTGTATCATAAAAAAAAAGAAAAAATATTGAATACAAGATATCTACTTTAATATGTTAAAAATTAGGATATTGTATATATAAACAAAAAATGTTAAATCACATTGAGGTTTCAACATTCATGTTAAAAAAAAAATAACTAATATTTTTTTTTTAATTTTTTTTGTTTGTTCAAAATACATATTTTAAAATTAAACGAAATTCAAAGTCCAGGCAAAGTAAATATGATAATACCTTTTAATATAATTAAAAATTAAATATTTATATTTATCTATTTGCAAAATATTTACGTAAAATAAAATATAGGTTTGTTATCAATGTAATATAAAAATAAAACAAAATCTATTAGAAGGTTTTCAATTAATAAAACAAAAAACTAATTAATATTTTATTTAATCATAAGAGTTTTGGGTAAATTATTGTACATTTATTTAGTGGTAAAAATGTACGCATATTGAATAATTTAGACAAACTTTTTAGGTAAACATTTGAAACTATTATTATTAATTACCTCTTCATCACGGATATCTTTTAAAGTGTAAGACACGACTGTAATACCCATATTAACAAGATCAGATGAAGCAACTTCAAATACTTGTTTGCTAAATTTTTTACGATCTTTATAAATTTCTTCTACGGTCATCGAACCCATTATAGCACGTTGATGTCCTTCCAGTGTGACTAATGCAATATGTTGAATTTCAGCTTCACTTTTATCAAGAAATTGTTCACATGCTGTTAAAAGCATATCTTCATTTTGGCCTTGAATCTTTACTTGAGCTATTCCTGTAACTGAAATTGGTACACCTTGACTTGTATATACACAAGGGCTTTCCACCTGAAGTGTCATTGTATTTAGGGAAATTCTGAAATAAATATAAGTGTAATGTTTTATTAAAAAAACAAAAAAAAAACCTTTGAACTTGTTGAACTGCTGGCCATACAAATGCACGTCCTCCAGGAACTAATAATGGCTTCATATAACAACATCCTTAAATTTACAGACAAATATATTTAGTATTCTAAGTAAACAAAAAATGTAGATAAATTTAAATATTTATAAAATAAAGCTGATCTTCTAAATATAATTCTAAAATAATTGTCTGTGAAGCACTTATTAAAACATCCCAAGATTTTAAAAAGAAGTTCAAGAACAAATAATTATTCTCATACCACTATAAAATTGAAGATCTTACACAGAACAGGAATCTATAGGAGTTCGGCTCTGCTCTTTTCTCCTTTTGTTATAGACATAGGTAATTTCAATTTCTAATGTTTTATACATTATATTTTAATTAGTATCTAATAAATAGCATACAATTAAAAAATAGTAATTTATGATTTAAAACCAAAAAAAAATTTTTTGTTTTAAATATGTATAAAAATTTTTTTTGTAATACATATTAATCTCTAGGTATGTAAGTATTTATGTACATATCTATTGCCTATCATGGCTTTATTATTTAACCTTTAGTTTAGTTTTTAAGATATATGTACATACATATGCACAGTTCATATCTATAGTTCTTGACATAAATGTATATGAATAAGAAATAGTATCTATTTTTATTTACAAAATAAAAATAATATATGTATATGCATAAAAAAAATAGAATTGCTTTACTATATGAATTCAATATTCGCCTAAATTTTTTTTTTTAAATATAAGTATTCCAAATTGTAATACTCTTGAGAAAACAAGACAAGAAGAACTAAGAAGATAAATCCATACATATGTACATTTATTTATTATTAAACAAAATTAAAATAAATGTCTATGTTTCCTTTAGATATAACTAGACACTTTAAGTTATATATAAAAAAAATACATAAAATATACACGAATAAAAAATGTTTGTGTAAACAATATAGGAATTTTAATTTTTTTATCCATGTCTGAAACAAAAAAAAAAAAACTCAATTGATTAATGAAAAGCTCGCTTGTGTTTCTATACATATGTATATATATGTAGAAGAAAAATAAAAATAATTTGTTTCTATAGAACAAAAAAATAATGTACTATCATAAAAACTAATTTATTATAATTAAAGCTCGACCATAAATATTCGTGCTGCTCTAAAAATACATATTTAATAAATTTGGTGAATTTTAATCTTTATTGTAAATAAATTAGGAATAAATTTAGGAATTCAAATAATTTTTATTTTATTTAATATTACAAACATTTTGAATGACATCATATCCAACACATACAAACGCACTATTTTAAACTCTTCATTATCAATTTATTTTACAATATTACTAAAAACATATTTCATTGCTTTACTGAATTTAGTTTACTAATATATAATTTTTAACATTAATTGTTTAATATGTTATTTAAATATATTTATTTATACCTGATACAACTAAAGCCTCATTTGGACCACAAGTCACAAAACCCCACGGCATATTGTTAAGGTATTTATTATCTGGTTTATTTTTTCAAATTGAGAATAGTTTTATTTATCTTTATTATTTGGAGATAATTCACTTCACAAAACAAATCAAAAACTTATTTGTTATTTTCAAATTCCACTATTTAGTTTTTTTATATTTCATTTAAATAAAAACTTTAAAAATTAGAGGTTTTGCGACCACTTTATCAAATTACATCATTCTTCGATCTTTCTTCATTCATCAGTCGACACTGCCTTTGACTGCCTTCCTTGCAACTCACTCACTCTGCAGTCTGCACCATCAGTACTCAGCAGTCAGCAGAATGCGAACAGTTTAAAGAATCAAAGCCACCTATATACTGACAAACCGAAATGGCCGCCGTAGAGGTTTTGAAAAAGTAAACAAAAGTTAGCTTGTATGAATTTCCTCATATGCGGTACGGTAAATTTTTTCCTCGGTTAAAAATAAAAAAAAAAAAAATATATATATATTGGAAAATAAAAATATTAATTAATAATAAACAAGTGAATAATAAACTAAAAATAAAATAGTAAAACATAGGTTTTTATTTATTGCTATATTTCTTTAATGCTGCATAATTATAATCACTTTTTTACAATTTCTTAAATATATTTTAAATTACTTAAATGTAAAATAAAATTTGATTAAACAAAACACCTTCTCATTTTTAATTGATGCATTTTTTCCACCCAAGAAAAAAATAATCATACCATATATAAAACAGTTCATACAAACTACTATCTACTATATATAAAGCAGATCATTCAAACTTATCAGTATAAAGATGGCTTTAACATAACGCACGTAGAATCAAATTAATAAACGTCAAAAATAGAGTTGTCGTTCACAAAAAAAATCTCCTTATACTGTGTTTTATATTGAGATAAGGTCAAATTATAATGAGGCGTCAATTCTACTCTTGTTTGATTGCTACGCGTGCGGCACTACATGAAGTTTTCTTCAAGTTATAATAACGCGACACTACACGCTTGTCATTTAATAAAAATATTAACAATATTCGTACACTGAAAGACTTTAATTTTGTAAAGTTAAAAAAATGCAATTAAAATGATAAATTTTTCCTCGAAATTATCTATTTTATTTAAATTGTTTTTCACTAACTTTTATATTTTGTTAGCTCTCGGCTTTTGTTTCGATTTTGAAATTTGGTTGTTGTTTTTCATTCACAACACGCGCAAATTTAGAGCAATTTTCTATTTTAGAAACGCGTGGCGCGTTGCTACAACGTTGCTATATATGGCTATATTATAACTTGAGCCATTTAAACTTGTGTATTCTATTTTAAACGTAATCGCGCCGCACATGTTTAGCCTCAACAACGCATTATTATAATTTAGCTTATAGTTACGTTGTTTTTGCACACAGATGCGTGCACCTTACCGTAATTCTTTAGCTGAAAATTAGCAAAAGGTACGTTCAAAGCCAAGTTATTTCAAGTTTGCCACTTTGCTACTATAGTAGCAAAAGTGCTACTTGTTTTTTGTGAATTATGAAAATGCTATTTTGCTACTTCTTTTTCCAAATTTAGCAATAAAGCTACTTTTTTAAAAATTCTCTAAAATAATGAATTTTTTTATTTTTTGATTTATTATTTCTACTCGAAGTACAAACACTGAAGAAATCTGTAAGTAGTATACGAAATACGCGTATCGTATCTGTTAAGATAAGCAAATTTAGTAAAATTAAAACTAAACTAGTTGTTCTTTTTTAAAACAAAAAAAACTAATTGAATTGTTTTTTTTTGTTTTTAATTTTTATATTTACTTATTTTAAATTTTTAAGATAGTGAATTATGTAATAAAACAAGGTCTGTCCTATTATGCCTATCTAATAAAAAATTTATAATATATTTCTCGTTTTATTGCCAATATTTTGTTACTACTTTTGTGCTACTTGAAATTTTTACAGTTTTGCTACTATACTACTTTTATGCTACAGTTTTTTTTTTCTTGTGGCAACTAATCTATCTAATAAGATAGATTCATAGATATAATATTAATTAGTTAGGAAACATAACAAAAATATTTTAGCCACTTTTGTAACAGCTATTTTTGCATTATTACTCCCTAAACAAGAACCTTTCGTACTTTGTTTTTACAGAAATCAATAATATTTAACTTTCAATATATTCAATTAATATTTAATTTAAATCAAAAATTTTTAATTTCTAAATTAATAAAGCGTAAATTTCTATATTTACATCACAATAAAATTGAAAACTTTTCAAAAATTCTCTCATCCAGTCTTTTTGTTTTTTGTTTTAATGAAGTTTTAAAATATTTATCTTCGCTAAATAACGAAGTAAATCCCGATCTTGATAGTGTTCCAGCTATTATATTAAAAATGTGTCCACATTCTTTAGCTTTAATTACTATAAATTCCTTTAGCTTTAATTTCTATAAATCTCAAATTAATTCCAGTTATCAAAACTACCTAAGTCATAATGCTCCTAATATTCTCTATAATCCATAAATGTTTTGTAAATTTGTTAACTCAAAAAGAAAATCCGATGAATATCCTAATTTTTTGTCCTTTAACGGCAGCACCTCAGATAATACATGCTTAATCTATGGTTTTCTTAAAATTAAATATTTTATTAACTACGGTTGTTGTCTCGACTAATTATTAGTGGTGGATATAAATTAAATATTCCTTGTATATGATAAGGTATTATAAACTGTCATGTACAATTATTGTTTTTTCAATTCTAATTTACGATGTACGACGAATTACGTTTCTGATTATTTTTATTATTTAGTATTACTTTTTTTTTTTTTTTAATATGTTATAATTCTTTCTTCTTTCAAAAGAATTATTGAGTAAGAATATATTGTAATTCTTTTTGTTTAAATTTTTTAATAAAATTAAATTAAATCAATTAAATTCTATAATATAAATTTTATTTTCCGTTGCAATATTGTATAACCATGATGGCCAACTTTTCTATTAATTTTTGCAATATTCGTGCTCTCGCATCAAATTTTTGCGCCGTAGAGGCACACTTATTTTCAGAAAGGCCGGCGTTGTTAACACTATGCGAGATTCAAGTTAAAGACGATAGTATTAATTTTAATATTAACGGCTATTCCTTGGTTTCGCATTTCATCACCCACAGAGGTGTCGCTTTATATATTTGTTCTGATGTAACTTTCAACACCCTTCAAAAAAAAAAGGCTCCAACCATATTTTTCATTGTATATGGATTAAACTACGTGTTGAAAAGTCTACAATATTTTTCTATTTTTTATACAGATCTCCCCAAGCAAGTGAGTCTGAAACAGCTGTTGTCATTGAAGAACTATCGGATAACATCAACTCAGTTCTGATCCAACACCCGGATGCTGAGATTGTTATCGCTGGTGACTTCAATGTTCACAACCAAAAACTGGTTCCATTATTCTAGTCACAATTGGTTTAATGACATTTGCAAAAGGGCAATCAGAAATGAAGAGGAAAAGTTTAAGCTTTACAAGGCTAATGTCTCGGAGGCATCACGTAGAAGATATAAAGTGACTCGAAAGGATTGTAAAAAAATTATCAGTCAACAAAAGTTCCTGCATAACCAGAGGTTGAAGCATAAAATTCTCCACCAACCCAACTGCAATCGTTCTTTTTGGACATTTGCAAAAAATGTTAAGCAGAACTTTTGTAAATCTTCATTTCCTCCCTTGATTGATAATGACTCTATCATATCAGATTCGGATGGTAAAGCTAACTTGTTTGCAAAACTTTTTGCGGCAAATTCCACACTCCCTCTTACAACTCAACTTCCACCATCAATTCCTGAAGTTGATCGCTCCTGTAGATTTGGGAAAGTTTACTTCAGGAATCGAGCTGTAGTGAAAGTTCTGAAGAATCTGAACGAAAAAAAAACTACTGGCCCTGATGGAATCCCCGCTGCGGTTCTGAAAAATACTGCCTTCTCCATTTCGAAACCTATGCGCAACCTTTTTTACCTTTCGTTTTCGAATGGTATTTATCCCAGTCAGTGGAAGGTTGCTCATGTTTCTCCAATTTCCAAAAAAGGTGACAATAGCGAACCCTCAAACTATAGACCCATAGCTATAATTTCGATCATTTCCAAAGTTATGGAAATTACCTCACTCATGGTATATGATCACATTTACAATTATTGTGTAAATTTGATTTCTCCCAATCAACATGAATTTTTAAAATGTAGATTCACCGTTATAAACTTGGTAGAATCGGCTTCATGTTTTCTTAATACTATGGAGATGGGGGCTCAAACAGATGTTATTTATACTGATTTAAGTAAAGCATTTGATATACTGCCACACTCTGTGATTCTATTTAAATTAAAAAAATTAGGGTTTCCTTGCTTCCTCTTAAAATGGATCGAATCCTATTTAGTCAACCGAAGTTATAAAGTTAAATTTAGAAATGTAATTTCGGATTCTTTTATTTCTAATTCTGGTGTACCTCAAGGAAGTCATCTTGGACCACTTCTTTTTATACTTTCAATAGATGATATTCTAGAATTATTAAACATTGTGAAATTATTATATACGATGATGATATGAAAATCTTTAAAACTATTAGTTCTGCTAGTGATACTTTACTTCTTCAAGATGATCTCAACTCTTTTTGGAACTGGTGTGTTCTTAATAATCTTAGCTTAAATGTAGATATATGTGCCGCAGTTTCATATATTCGAAACATTAATCCTAATGTTACAGCCTATAATTTTAATGGCATGCGAATTAAAAAACACTCTTTATTTAACGATTTGGGTGTACTCTTTGATTATAAACTTACATTTATTGATCATTATGATAAAATTATTAATAAAGCTAATTCTATGTTAGGGTTTATTAAAAGGTGGTCTAAAGAATTTAATGTTCCATACATTGTTAAATCATTATATACCTCCTTGGTTTGACCTAATCTTGAATATGCAAGTCCTGTTTGGTCGCCTCTATATAATTTACGTGTAAATACTGATTTCAGATTTTCCTTTAGAAATCTGCAATGGTCCGATCCAATTAAGTCACCATCGTATTTCGATAGACTTAAGTTAATAAAGTAGTAGCTGATATTGTATTTATTACACAGGTTTTAAAAGACGAAATTGATTCCTCTTTTATAAAAAATAAAATTATAAATCACACAATTACTAGTAATCGCTTTCAATCTGTAAACTTCTTTTATGTGCCCTTTCATCGAACTAACTATGGGAAAAATGAGCCCATTAGCAGAATGTTTATGTTAGTTAATCGCCACAAGGATTTAATTAATTTAGATTTGAGTAAAACTCAACTTAAAAGATCCTTATTTCAGATTCTGCACTCAGCCTATTGTTGCTATTCTATATCATTTATCAATACTTATGTATAACCAAAGATCATCCTATACATAAATTGTTCACCTAGAATAAAAATTGTAAATAAATTTCTTATATTTTTTTCTGATCTGTACGACCCCGTATAATAGTACACAAATTTGTACTACAAAAAAAGAAGACATTTGTATACTTTTTACTAATTATTATCAAAGACATTAAATATATTTATTGTCTCTGCTGTTATACTCAATATTCTTCCTATACTATATATATTTCTGTTCGAATTTTGCTTAAGTGTATATAAAAAAATAATACATTTATAACATCATATACATAAATCTATATGCTTTCATAGCAAAATAAAAAAAACTAGGTATTTTTTTTCATTCTTTTTTATGTAAGTATATGCGATATTCATACATACACTTGCATACTTTATAGAATAGAAACGATTTATAAATGATCATATTTTGTTATTATACATATGTATTTTATTATTTAATTCCTTAATGTAGAATAGCAAATGATCAATGAATATTATAATATTGATGATGATTGCTTATGCGGGCTCTTTTTTGTTATTGTTTTGATGAAACATATTTTGTTTTTTTTTAAGTTTTTAAGAACCCCCTTTTTCATTTCTTGAATAATAAAAAATTAAGAAGAACTTGGTGAAATAAATTGTACGATTTTTTATTTAATTTAAAACAAATATAAGTAAAAATCTTATAAAAAAATTAACGGAAAACGGTTACATTTAAAATGTAAGTTAAATAATTTTTATACCCTACACCTAAAGTATAAGGTATATTAACTTTGGTATGGTGTTTGTAACCACCAAAAGGAAGCGAGTTAGGTATAGACATGTATATATATTCTGAATCAGGATCACCGCCGGAGTCGATTTAGCGATGTCCGTCCGTCCGTCCGTCCGTACGCACGATAACTCAAAAAATAATGATGCTATCTTGATGAAATTTATATAGTAGGTTACTAATTACGAAAGAAAGGCTAAGTTCGAATCTGGACAAAATCCGTCCATGGGTTCGGATTCTGGAAGCTTTCGAATGATTCCGGAGCAAACGAGATTATCTCCAAAAGCAACAAAGATAGAACCTTCAAATTTTGTACAATGATGTTTCTTCCTGTTCGATTTATGTCTCTGAAATTTAAGAGGATTTGGTCCATGGGTTTGGGTTTTGGAAGCTTCCGAACGAGCACCAGAGCAAATGAGATTATCTCCAAAACCAACAAAGATAGAACCTTTAAATTTTGTACAATGATGTTCTTCCCGTTCGATTTATGTCTCTGAAATTTAAGAGGATTTGGTCCATGGGTTTGGATTTGGAAGCTTCCGAACGAGCACCAGAGCAAATGAGATTATCTCCAAAACCAACAAAGATATAACCTTTAAATTTGGCAGGGTGGTGTTCTTTCATGTTTAATTTAAGTCTCTGAAATGTGAAAAGATTTGGTCCATGGGTTCGGGTTTTGGAAGCTTCCGAACGAGCCCCAGAGCAAATGAGATTATCTCCAAAAACAACAAATATATAACCTTTAAATTTGGCCGAATGGTGTTTTTTCATGTATGATTTAGGCCTCTGAAATTTGAGAGGATTTGGTCCTTGGGTTCAAATCTTGGAAGCTTCCGGACGAGTCCCAGAGCAAACGAATATATCTCCACAACCAACAAAGATAGAACTTTTATTTTTAGTACAAAGGTATTGAAACCATGGATTCGTATTTTGGAAGCTTCCGGACGAGCACAAGAGCAACGAGCATATCTCCAAAACCAACAAAAGTAGAACCTTTAAATTTAATAGAATGGTGTTCTGGCAAGTTTTCTTTATGAGTGGCAATTGGGGTAGCTGACACAAACCTCCCAAGGACTACCAATCTTCGAAAATAATTAAGATAGAAACTTAAAATTTTATACAAGGGTGTCAAGCATATCCCAAGCGGATGCCTCTTTTACGTTCTTGAAATTCGAGTTGAATAAGACAGAAAAGAGAAGAAGTTCAAGCAGCTGCCAAAAACACTTATGGATTTTTAATTTAATTCGAATTATTCAGGTGTAGGGTATTAATAAGTCGGTTGCATCGACTTACTGTTACATTTACTTGTTTTTTTTCATTGTAATATCAATTTATAAGTAAGTTAGTTTTCGTTGGTTCAAAAAAAAGTTTTTCTTTAAATTAATTTTCATTTTCATTTTTAATTTGTTGTAAATAAGTAAGTGAAATACATTTTAAAATAAAATGGGAATTCACGATTAGATGTAAAACTAGATGTACTACTAGATGTGAACTAGATTCAGTGTATTCTTACGTACCTATATTCAAAATGTAATAATACACTGAATACAATACATCTAGTTTAACATCTAATCGTGAATCACTATAATAAAGGTATTCATCATTAGATGTAAAACTATTCCCATTATAAGGGGATTCTTAATATTAATTGAATAAAAAATTATTAATTAATTAAATTAGCAATCATTATTAATTAAATTTTTTCATAAGTATCTATGTACGTTACATACATACATATATTATTCATTTAATTTTCTTTTTTATGTACTTTTCTATTATTCTTTTATAACATTTCATTTTCATATTATGTTTTTCTCTTCAACTTCTATGCATGCATCTATGTAAATCTATTAATTATGTAGAATGTTTAAGGATATAAATTCCGATCAACGAAAATCAGGAATAAAGTGCATTGCTTGCGCAAATAGTCGAAGATCTTTTAAAGGAAGATTTTACAACTTTCCTAAAGATAAAAGTCTATTTGATGTTTGGCTATCAAAGTGCAAGGTAAGTATTGATAAGGAAGGTAAGTTTTTGCTGGTTTGTGAAAACCATTTTGAAAAAAAAGTTTTAGGAAGAAGGCTTAAGAAAGGTGCAATTCCTACTTTATTTTTACCAGATACTGAAAAAAGTATCGAAGAAATGCGTCAAACGCAAGACTTAAATGTTTTTGAATTTTTGGAAGATAGTAGTAGTTTGCAACCTTTTTTAAATAAAAAAACAAAAAATTTTGAAGTTTTGAAAACTTACGAAAGAAATGATAATCCAACTTATTTATCCCCAACCATTAAAAAAAGCCCAGCACAAGCATCTACAGAATCTAATGACAGTTTTTGTAAGAACTGTATTAAATTTCAACAAAATGAGGCTTATTACCAGAAGAAAAATTTTATTTCCAGCAGAACAATAAATATGATCGAAAGGAAAAATATAAATTTAAAAAAAAAAATTACATATTTAAAATATCAAAACAAAATATTAAAGAAAAAATTATACAAAAAAAGAAATGATTCTTTATTAAATAATAATAATAAAAATAATAATAAAAATAATCCTAATAAAAAAAAAATAAATATTATTAAAAGTTAAATACGATCTTTGTTAAATACTTAAATTATAATACTAAAACTATCTGTAAATATTTTAACTAATAATGTAAATAAAAAATTTAATACTAGTAGTTTCTGTATATAAATATTTATTAAATTTTCTGAAGTTTCTATCATAATGTAAATAAGTGTAAATATGTATGTAAATAAAAAAATAATTAAATACAAATAAATAATTTGGGTAAATAAATTTGGCACGGACTATGTGTAATAATATTTTATTTAATTTCTTTGTAATGTAATTAAACATTAATATACATAGTTTATCTTTTTTAATATCTTAATTTTTTCCTATTTTTTTTAATTTGAAGTGTTTTTTAATACATAAATTCTTTTTTAATTTGTTTTTTAATACATTTTATTTACATAAATACTATATATTATTATTATATATTAATGTTATTATATTTTTCCATGTAATCAACACTCCCTGAGCATACTGGATTACTGAAGTCTGAACTACAAATTTTTTTTGTTGAATTTTATTTTGATTTTAATTGTTTTAAAAATTTTATTCCTATTTGGTATTGTTATATTTAAATTCATTTGCAATATTTTTATTTAAAACGAATGGGTTTTTTACGCCGGATTGAAGTTAAATATTTAGTTATACCTAATTGCTTCATATAATAAATAGCTTCAATACGGCTTTTTCCCTTTCAAAAAGTAAAATTTGGTAAAAAGTAAAAGAAAAATAAAAAATACAATATTATGAATTTAAAAATATTTGTTTATATTTTTAATATATGCACCTACATGTGTAGATAAGAAAATTCTTTCCATAGAAAGCATAGTAAGACTATTTTTATAAGGTCAGAAAGATATTGCTTTATAAAACTGTTTTAAATATGCAAACATTTATAGAATAAAGGTAATGATACCTAGGCTAAATTGATAAAAGAAAATTTCTAATTTTTTTTTAAATGTCCCAATGACTAACATGGAATTCCCCATATACATATGTAGGTACATGCATACATGTAATTATTATCCATATGAAATCTCATTTTTCAAATGTTTCATATGAGTTAATCATATAATTTTTTGTGGGGCTTTTAAGATCAGAAAATATAGTCTTTACATGGTTTTAATAATATATTCTTAACCATAATTATAATCACACATATGTATGTATATAATTACATTAAGCACATACAAACAATTGAAACATAAAATAATTAGTATGCATTGCTGATTGCATATTTAATATTGCATATTATAAGATTATTTTTAATTTTACAAAAGAATCAAGTTTTTATTATAAACCTTATCTGTTGCACGCATATTTAACAAAATATATCATAATAAGTTAAGTGACATAAAAGAATGAACAAAAATAGTTTTTTACTTTCCTATGCAAGCATAAATGGATGTTATGTATTATTTTTTTATATACACTTAAGCAAAATTCGAACAGAAATATATATAGTATAGGAAGAATATTGAGTATAACAGCAGAGACAATAAATATATTTAATGTCTTTGATAATAATTAGTAAAAAGTATACAAATGTCTTCTTTTTTTGTAGTACAAATTTGTGTACTATTATACGGGGTCGTACAGATCAGAAAAAAATATAAGAAATTTATTTACAATTTTTGTTCTAGGTGAACAATCTATGTATAGGATGATCTTTGGTATAACTTAATTAATATAATTTTTGGTTAGGGCTATAGTTTTTAAAACTTAATGTTTTTCTTTTTATTTTATAAGTTTAATTAGTCTTAAGTTTTCGTAATTTAATTTAATTTTTATTTTTACCTATTTTTTTATATTACTTTTCATAAATTTAATATATTATTGTAATTAGTTAGTTGAAATAAATAAATAAATAAATAATGGAATATTAATTAATCTATTAATCATGGATGAAATACTGATAATTTTAAATTTGTTGGATGTTTAGAATTTTTTGGTATAATTATATCTGAATAAGTGTTTTTCATATATATTTCAAAACTTAATCTACTATTCTTACAAATTATTTTTAAATCTACAAAGTTTATTTTACAATTTGATTCTATTTCTAGTGCGAATTGTATATTTTTATTAGTACACTATTAAGCCATATTAAAAAGTTGTTCAGGTTCTCTTCATCTATTTTCCACAACCATGAAATATCATTCACATAACGATAGTAAAAACCTATGTATTCTGTGTATGGGCAGCTTCTTCTAAAGATTTTCTTCTCTAAATGATCCATAAATATGTCCGCTAGTAAAGATTTTATTATTATTTATTAACATTCAGTAATACAATAAAATCTTTGTAAAGTGTAATTTTTATTAGCACCAATTCCTCTCCGCGGACATATCCTTGTTGTTTCCCAGTAAATTCCTTTCAGTCAGCTGTTAGCTGGTATAAGGAGTGTAGGATTTGACTGCCATTAGTTGAGATGACGTAAAAGTAGTTTAGAAATTTTACGTAATGTGTTAAGTAGAGCATGTGTATAGTATTTAATTGATTATCGTGTTGTGATTTTAGAGATGTGTATTATTTAAGTAGTGATTATTTAGTTTATGTGTATTAATTATAGTGTAGTTATTATTATGGTATATTTTAATTAATAGTTATTTGTATTATATGGCTTACTTATATTTTTATTCATGTATATTACTTGAGTAAAAATGAATGAATTAATTAGTGACAATAAATTGTGAAAATAATTATTTAGCAATAATATGTTAAACTGTTGCAGCGTTGATTTGCATTAATTTAAGTGTTTATGTTTTATTTAAATTATTCTAATTGCTTGTTATATATTGTTATTATTATTTTATTTATTTTTAGAGTTTAGATTGTTTAAATTATTATGTTTGTGTTTTCTAAAGCTAATATATTTTATTAAAGATTTAATTTTTTTTTTTTTATCCTGTTTCACCCCCTGGGGGAGCATAGGGCTTCCACAAAGCTTCTATATCGCACTCAATTGTGGGCCAAATGTTTGATTTCTGCCCATGTTTTACCGCTATTATCAATTTCCTTAGCCACAGACCTTCTCCATGTTATTTTAGGTCTACCCACACTTCTTTTTCCCTGTGGATTCCAGTCGAGCGCCTGGCGTGCAATATTCTCTGGCGCTTTTCGAAGTGTGTGACCTATCCATCTCCATTTCTTTTTCTTGATTTGGCAGAGTATGGTTTCTTGTCTAGAGATAGTTAGTAGGTCCTCATTTGATATTCTTCTAGGCCATCTTATATTTTGAATTGTTCGGAGGCATTTATTTTCAAATACTTGTAATTTATTTCTTGAAGAGTTTTTGATTAACCAGGTTTCACTACCGTAGAGTAGAATCGATTTCACACAGGCTTCATATATCCTTATTTTCGTGCCTTTGGTTAACTGTGATCTCCAAATTGGTCAAAGTCTCCCGAATGCCATCTTTGCTAATTTTATTCGATTCTCAATGTCTTCTCTGCTCCTCCGTTTGCGGTAAGAATACTGCCAAGGTAGTTGAAAGTTGTCACATCCTCTATGTATGTGTTGTTTATTGCTAGTGGATTGGAATTGTTTGCATTCAATCTTAGGGACTTTGTTTTTGCAATATTTATGTTGAGTCCTACTTTATGTGCTTTTGTGTTTAGGGAATCTAGTTTTTGTTGCATATTCCGTGTGTATGTGCAAGTAGAGCAATGTCATCAGCATATTCGAGGTCCTCTAGGCGAGATGTAAGGGTCCAATTGATTCCTGTTTGGTGTATTAGTGATTCTTCCAATACGTCGTCGAGAACGATGTTGAACAGGATTGGGGAAAGTGGATATCCTTGTTTGATTCCAGCCTTGAGGCTTATCGGATCGCTAAGGTTTCCATTGTGGAGAACCCTGGACTCGGCGTTGGTGTACATATTTTGGATGATATTTCTGATTTTAGGTGGTATATTCCTTCTTCTGAGAGCCTTCCAGATGGCCCTGTGTTTTATTTTATCGAATGCTCTTTCAAAGTCCACGAATATTATGTAGAGTGGTGATTTCCATTCTGCTGAAAGTACGATTATCAGACGCAGAGTATTTGAGTGATCTGTACAACTGCGCTGCTTTCTAAAACCTGCTTGTTGCTCACGAAGGGTGTCCTCTATTCGTGCTTCAATTCTGGAGTGTATTATGAGAGTCAGTAATTTATTTAGTGTGTTTAGGACTGTAATACCGCGCGAATTTTTGTATTCTTGGCGATTTCCCTTTTTTGGAAGTTTAATTATGATTCCTGTTTTCCAGCTTTCCTGTATGGCTTCATTGTTCCAAATTTCTTCCAAGAAGGGCTGAAGAACTTCTACTATATATCCTGTGTTTGCTTGGAGAAGTTCTGAAGGTATTCCATCTATACCCGGCGCTTTGTTGCTTTTCAGCCTTGAAAGTGCAGCTAGAATTTCTCTGTTTGATGGGGCATTTACAGTAATTCGGCTTCTGGTGTCTGCAGTAGGGGAACTTTCTTCTTCATCGCTTTCATTACTATCTCCACTATCTTCGTTGTTTGTTTCTTCGAAATGTTCTTACCATCTCTGGATTTGTTCTTGGGTTGAAGTGAGCATTTGTCCATTTTTATTTCTAATTGGACGATTTTTCATTAAGTTCTGTTTTGTGAGAATTCTTACTTTGTTGTAGAGGGATGGCATATTATTTTGGTTTGCTTTGTGCATCAGCTGCAATATTGTTGAAGAATTTCCTTTTGTCTCTTCTGGCACTTTTCTTTACTTCTTTCGCTTTCAGGTTATATTGGTTTTTGACTTCATCCGATTGGGTTAGTAATAGTTTTTCTCTAAGTTTCCTTCTTTGCTGAATTACAGTCCAGGTTTCATCGGATATCCATTCTTTCTTATTAGGTATTGTTTTACCTAAGACTTCTTCACCAACTTGAAGTAAGATTGACTGTAAATCGTTTTAATGATTAATTTTAATGATTGTCTGTATTAATTTAATGATGCTGCAGCTTTGTTACAAATTCTCTTTTTGTATTATTGCATTTTAGTTTTACAGTATTGATTTGGTGCTTTCTTTTGATTGTGTTATTCTGAGTGGCTTTGAGTCTTATTCTTATGTCTCCTATTAGCAGCGTATGATCACTATGAACATCTGCTCCTCTCCATGTTCTTACATCTTTTTTTTTTCTTTCTACTCCCTTTGGGAGCATAGGGCTTCCACAAAGCCTTTCCATCTGTTTCTATTTAGTGCTATGACTTTCATTTGTGACCATGTTTTATTTAGTTCTGTTATTTCGCTCTCGCTCGCTCTACTGTTCTACGCCATGTATTTCTAGGTCTACCAACATTTCTCTTTCCTTGAGGGTTCCATTTCAGTACTTGCCTGGCTATGCAGTCTGGGGGTCTTCTAAGAATGTGACCTATCCACCTATATTTTCGTTTCTTAATTTCTATTTCGATAGGTTCTTGACCGGTAGCTTCCCATAGATCTTCATTTCGTATTCTTCTTGGCCAGTATATTCTGCATATAATCCGGAGGCACTTGTTTACAAATACTTGTAGTTTATATGTTTCTTTCTTAACTAGCCAAGTTTCACTACCATATAAGAGGACAGATTTTATACATTCTTGGAATATTCTAAGTTTGGTTTTTCTTGCAATTTGGGATGACCTCCATATTTTCCACATTCTTCCAAATGTTGCTCTGGCTTTCGTTAGTTTATTATTAATGTCCTCTTTTGTACCGCCTTTTTTAGTAATAATACTGCCTAGGTAATTGAATTTATCTACATCTTCTACTAATGTATCATCAATTGTAATTGGTCTTGTGTTTCGTATTCCCTCTTATAATTTTTGTTTTGTTAATGTTTATTTCCAAGCCAACTTCCGCAGCACATTCTGCTAGCTTATTGATTTTTTGTTGCATATCTTCGTGTGTTTGTGTAAGTAGGCTAATGTCATCAGCGTAGTCCAAATCTTCTAGCTTTTGTGTGAGGTACCAGTTTATACCTCTGGATGAGTTGTTATTGGTCTTTCTCATGACTTCGTCAATTGTTATATTGAATAGTAGAGGAGATAGCGGGCAACCTTGTCTTACTCCATTTCTAATTATTACAGGGTTGCTTAAAATACCCTTATGGAGAATTTGAGCTTCTGTGTTGCTATACATTACTCTAATTATCCTGATGATTTTTTCTGGAATGTTCTTCCTTTTAAGTGCTTCTCATATTGCGTTTCTATCTATCTCATCGAATGCTCTCTTGAAATAGACAAATGCTATGTAAATGGGTGCATTGAATTATTTTGATTGTTCCAGGATTATTCTTAGAGTGTTTGCATGCTCTGTACAACTTCGTTCCTTACGGAAACCGGCTTGTTCTTTTCTTGAGACACTTTCAATATGTTCCTCAATTCTACTAAGAACAACTAGGGCCAGTATCTTGTGTACAGTATTGAGTAACGTTATTCCTCTCCAGTTATTACAGTTACTTAGGTTGCCATTCTTGGGGATCTTTACAAACCTATTTTCCATTGGGAACTCATTTCTTCATTTCGCCATATCTTCTCTATTATGGGTTGTAGGGACCTTGCACTTTCTAGAGTGTCTACTTTGACCAACTCAGCTCCTATGCCATCTGTACCGTCAGCCTTATTATTTTTAAGTTTGTTTATTATTTCCGCTAGCTCCCGTACTGTTGGAGTAGTGATGTTAATATTTGTACTTGTATTACCAGTGTGCCCCCACGGGCTAGGGTGCCATGTATAAACTTTATTTGTGCTGAAATGCTGTTTCCATCTATTCAATTGTTCTTTAGTCGATGTTAGTAGTTTACCATTCTTGTCTTGGATTGGGTGATCCCTACTTGACTTCTGGTTGGATAGGATTTTTATCTTAGCGAATAGTTGTTTTGAGTTGTGTTGGTCAGCTGCTTGTTGGGTTTCTAAAGCGATATTACTTATGAATTTTCTTTTATCCCTTCTTGCAAGCTTCTTTATCTCTCGGCATATGGTTTTATGATGTTCTTTCATTTCGTTACTATTATTTATTAGTAGTGAAGTTTTAATGTTTCTTCTCAGAAGTATTTTGTTCCATGTTTCATCTGAGATCCATTCTTTTCTGTTGTGTTCTTTGGTTCCCAAGATTTCTTCACCAGCATTTCTATATATCTCTTGTCGTTTTTCCTCGCTTATTTGGGGTTCCTTTTCTATATTATTTTTAATTTTTTCTATTAATTAATTTTTCTTATTATCTATATTGAGATTGGCTATATTTAGTATTTTCTTCTTCTGGATTTTCCTTGAATACGTCTTAGCTTAATTCTTAAGTCGGCTGTAAGTAGCATATGGTCTGTTTGTGCATCTGCACCCCGCCAAGTTCTTACATCTAGTAATGATGATCGCCAGTTTCTGCTGATACATATATGTTCAATTTGGTTTTTCGTTCTTCCATCAGGTGATGTCCAAGTGTACATGTGTATTTCCTTATGTGGGAATAGTGTGCCTCAAATTCTTGGCATATATCTATTAGCCTTTCCCCATTGTTGTTCGTTCTTACATCTAGTAGGGATGATTTCCATTTTGTGCTAATGCATATATGATCTATCTGGTTTTTAGTCCGGCCATCTGGAGATTCCCATGTATATTTGTGAATGTTTTTGTATGGGAAGAGTGTTCCACCGATTGCCAGGTTGTGTTCCAGACAGACTCCTACTAGTCGTTCACCGTTGTTGTTTATACTACCAATTCCATGATGTCCCATGATCCTCTTGTAATCGCTATCCGGGTTTGAACCAGCTTTTGCATTAAAGTCTCCCATTAGTAGTATGATGTCGGTTCTGGGAATTCTTTCTAAGATTGCGGAGAGCTGGGAGTAGAACTCGTCTTTCAACTCTTCGGATGCCGCTTCTGTGGGAGCATAACATTGAATTATAGAAATTTTTCGTATTGCAGAGTGGAAGCTTGCTTGTATAATTCTGTCGGTAGCCGGGGTCCAGCTTATTAGGCTATTTTTCAATGTTTTATCTATTATTATTCCAACGCCACTTTCACTTCCGCTCTCCGTTTCACTGTATATCATCTTACCTCCTTCAGATGTAGTTATTTCTCCTGTGCCAGGCCATCTTATCTCACTCAAGCCCAGCATTTTTACTTTGTATTTCTGTCTTTCTCTTTCTACTTGGGCTAACCTTGATGATTCTTTCAGAGTGCGTACATTCCAATTTCCAATTCTTGTCCTTATTTTCGTGCCAATGGTCGTTACCGTATTTTCATTTTGTAATATCCGAGGCTCTATTTCAGTTTCTTGAGTCATATTTTGTTCGCTAAGCAAGATGACTGGTCTGCTGTAGCTATCCACATGATTTCCATAATCTCACGTCTTGTAGAAAGACTACGCCAAATATTTCCGCAAGATGTCTTGGTGCGGTTTCATATCCCTATTTTTTGACGTACAGATGTTTGTTGGGTTATGCTAGTCATGTCATATGTCATTGATGTCAGTTTGACAAGTGCACATGATGGAATAGGTATTTTTGTATTAAGTATTATTTATTAGATATAGATTATTTCTGGGACATGATTATAGCTATTTATTTATATTATTTTTGTTATTAATTATTATTTTCTATTTTTTTTTTAGGTATGAAATATTAGATTATAAATTATAAGATAATATGTTATAAGAGTTATAGTATTATATATATTTTTTATTTACCCAGCCGGGGATCGAACCCGAGACCCCTCACTCCATTACGAGTGAGAGGTGGTGCTCTTAACTACAACACCATTGGCTGGATTTTTAGAGTTTAGATTGTTTAAATTATTGTGTTTATATTTATTTATTTTATTGTTATAATTTATTATTATATTTGTTTGTTATTATTGTTATTGTTGTTATAATTTATAATTTATATTTGCTTGTTATTATATTTTATTCTGAATTTTTAGTTTGCTTAATTTGGCTCTTGTGATTTTGTTTTATAATAATATATTTTATTAAAGATTTTATTAAGATAAAATTATAAGATAAGATAAAATTGGTGAACCCATTGGACAGCCTCTTAGCATTTTGTAGAATTTGTTTTCGAATTTAAAATAATTTTGGTCCATGTATAAATTGAATATTACTCTTCTTCTTTTCTATTACATCTCTTTTAATGTTTTTGTCGTTGACTATTGTATTTATTATGCTATATACTATTGCCTTTACTTCATTAATTGGTATAGGAATAAGCTTTTTACATCTAACGATATTAAAATTGCATTGGCTGGTTTATCAATATTTTTTATTTGGTTGCATAAATCTACGCCATTTTTTTTTGTGTGCTGTAGTTTAAATTTTGTTTCTTTTAAAAATATTTCATTAAAAGCTTTACATAATTTATAAGCTGGTGCACTATTGTATGGAACTACTGTCTAAGTGGAATTTCATTAATATTTTCTGATTTGTGTAACTTGGGTAGAACTTTAATGTAAGGTGCTTTTGGATTTATATTTATATGTTTATATCCATATTTATGCTCAAAAATTGTATTACAATCTTTAATACAATTTTTAACATCGTTCTGGAATTTTTTAGTAAGATCAGTTTTGCATTTTGTAGGTAAACATTCATTTATAACTTCATACATTTTTGCATCATAATCATCTTTATTCATTATTGTTAATGTATTGCCTTTATTCGCTTTACAAACTAGTAATTTTTTATTAATAGATGTGAGTATAGCTTTTGTTTTTTTGTTGTTATTATAATTAAAAGCTGCACTTTCTATTCTAATAGCACTCTAGCGCATACAGATTTTAATATGTTGTCTTCTTCTGTTAAAGCTATTTCTCTCTCTAAGGCAAGATCGATATGTCATTTTTATTTTCAATAGTTGGTGGGCAATATTTTAATCCATATTCCATAATATTAAGTTCTGCTTTCGTGAAACACGTATTAGTGAAAGTTTTAATTCTAGGGTAAAAGTTTTGAAAATAATGTATTTTCTGTTGAGTTTGAGTTAATTTTTTCTTTTGTTAGAGAGAAAAGCTTTTTCTGCAAGAAGTGAAGATGTTGATTGCTTTCTCTCGTGCTTTGTTCTAAAATTTTTTTTTTTGTAAGTTATCAAACACTATGGCATGTAATCTATAAATTAGTTCACTGAATTATCTTTAAATGAAGTCGTAGGTCATCTCTTGTAGAGTATAATTTTCTTATTTCTCCCGATAGCCATTTTTCTTTTGCTTTAGTAATAATTTTTTGTACATAATGTTTTAAATTGTCCTTAGTTTTTATTTTGATGTAATTGGGAAAAATATTACGTTTTTTACTTTGTGAGTTAAACCAAATCTGATTGTTGACTTTCTTCGATTTATCCATGTATTTTTTGTATTTTATGGTTAATTTTGCTGTACAAGCAGTTTTATATCCTTGAATTTTTTCAACCGTAAGTTGTGAAACATCTTTAATAGATTTATTGAGTAATAAATTGTTTTTTATTTATACTTTTTCTCCACAAAATTATTAACATTTTATTTTATAATTGTTAAAATATTTTATTTATTTTATTTTTGGTCTATATATTATATTTTATTTATTTATTTTTTTTTTTATTTATTACAAAGCCTATATATATTTCCGCATCACTGCTATCATCAGGCCGAATACAATTTATTACTAAACATTGATAATTTTATTGAGGTCGAGAAAGTATGTTTGTATTCTGTATTTATTCCTCGTTTATCGTTTCAAACTTAGTCTACGTAAATCCTATTTGGAATAGATGGTCTGCTATATACCTAACAAGATTAGATATACTTAACAAAAAGGTCATTAAAATAATAAACAATCTTCCTACACATCCTTCTGATTTACTCTATAGTGATAAATATCTCAGTCTACTAGTAAACACTGGAAAAAAAGGAACTCTACATAATTACTTTCAAAATTATTAATAACTTAATCAAGCACAACTTTATTCTAAATAGAAATATAAACATACACACTTAGAACACAAGGAATAAATCCAACTTTTATTTATCACTTTTCAAAACAGATAAACAAAAAAACAGCAGCTTATATAATTGCTTAAAGCTTTACAATGAGCTATCACCCTCGATAAAAGAAATTAATAACATTGTAATTTTTAAAAGGAAAGTGAAAAAACTACTAACCAGTTCTTGATAAAGTTTTTATCATAAAATAATAATTAATTTGTTCTTTAGAAGTAGTACTTACCTAAAGCAAAGACTATACATATATGTATAGTCTTTGCCTAAAGCTTAAACTAGATTTAATTTTACTAATATAATTTACACTAACATACTAAACAAAATCTAGAAAAAAAAAAATAAATAAAAACTTTAAAAATCAAAAAAATTAATATATTATATACATAATTTAAATTTTTGTTTTTTTAATTAATTCTACATATGTACATATTTTATTTTTAACTTTTTAAATATTAATGCTAATTGAATGCTTGTTTGCACTTTATGTATGATATTTTTCTCTATGACTTTCTATAATCTTTGTTCTCGTTAAATGGAATTAAGTTTATATTAAATAAATAATAATGAAAAAAAAAACAAATTTTCCTATTTTTTATATGTACTCAAAAATTAAATTATAGCTTATAAAGTTGTTTTTGTTAAATTAACATTGCATTAATATCTACTAATTAATTACAAATCTAAACAAATATTTAACATAGGTGGATTTCGCAATTCTAATTGTTCGGTCAAAATTGTAATCATTTATTTTCGTTTACTTTAAATTCTATTACAAAATTGGTGAGTTGAGTACCTTTTTTAAATCATATCGGTCCGACTTCTTATTCCCAAAATATGGAGGCTTCTTGCAACCTACGCTATTGCATAGTCAAAGGGTTTATGAAAATGTCTATTATATTTATACTTATGATTTTTTTTCTATATCCAATTTATTGTAATTTGTATAATTATATAATTTAACAACCCGAGTCGCAAAAATCGGTCAATTTAACTTGCAAAATACATTCATATGTATTATGATTTTATATACTTACATTTTACCCTTTAAATTAACTTTAAATTAATGCGAACTTTATTAAAAAACTATCTTTTGAAATTATGATATGTGTTGAATTCGAACCCAAACTCCCTCGGTGTTTTACAGCGTATTTTATAATCTCTTACCAACTAGGACACCGAGGCCCCTTTTGAAATTTAAATTTGATAATACAAAACAATTTTTTTTTTATTATAAGTAAACATACTTACATGAATTTTATAAAATATATGTATGTCGAATTTATTACAAAAATGACATTCTATAATTTTGTTTCGTTTTTTTTGTTTCAATATTTTTAAGCGATTCAAGTTGTGAATACCAAAACAATTTTAATTCGTTCATAATTTTTTTGTTTCAATTTAGTGGATACGAAAAAAATTTTGTTTCGTCTGGAGTGCGTTTCGTTTCTAACTCTCTGGTGTTTAGTTAACACTATGACAGATAAAAGTCGTTTCGAAATACCGGAGTAGAGTCAAATAAACTCTCTCACGTCACAAATATCGTTTCGAAACACCAGAATCGAGTTAATGGAATTACTTTTTTTAATCCTACTCGCGAGGAGAAATAAGGAGTGTTATAAATGTCAAAGTCTTATGAAATGTCATTATTGTTTTTTTATTTAAAATTTTAAAATTATAAACTTACATATTAAAATAATTTGAAGTGAAATCGTTCAATTGAACTTATAATACTTCTTAATATTAATTTTTTTTTGAAAAACTCCATTATTTGTTTGAAATAAATAAATGTTCCAATCTAATTTTGACAGTTCAAATTCATATTTAAATTCTAGTCGTTTCGTTTCGCAGAGTAAAAGTTGATTCTGGATGTGAGTGTGGTAGTTAATCCTATAAAAGCATAAACCTTACTCGGAGTAAGAAAAGAAACGCACTCGTAGTAGTTTGGAACAAAAAAAAATTGAAACAAAAGTAAGTGAATGTCACCCCTGTACTCAGTTTAGGATTTTAAATAAAATACTGTTGTTCCCTAAACTTTAGTCAGTTAAGACCAAAATAGAACTTCCTTTTTATTTCACAGAAAGTAGATTATTTATACTAAATTTTCGATTACAATTTTTATAACTATTGATTACTTTTCCAAAATTAAAAGTGCCTGATTGGCAATAAAGAGCTACCAAAATGATTTAATTTTGTTTTACAGTTACAATTTACAAATTTATGAATTCTGGCTCACATATGGTTTAATACCTTTTTATTTTTACAATACAAAAAAGTGTCTCCGTTTTATATTCTATAGTATTATACATTAAATTATTTCCTTATAGCGTAAATAATTTAGTATTACATCATGTTAAAAATAAAAATTATATTTAATAAACATAACTAATAATATCATAAGTACGGTAAGTATGCTAATTGTGTTGTTCTTTTACAGAATTTTTTTTTTTGTAATTTTAAAATTCTTAAATTTTAACAAAAAAAAAATTGAATTTAAAAGTTTTTTGTTTTAAAAAAAAATATAAGACGTTGCTGCATATTTTTTATGAAGGTAAATTAAAGTAAGTACGCTAATTAGTTAAGTATAGTTTAGTTTAGTTGTGTTTATTTATTGTGTAAAATAAATTTTACAAATAAATGTAGGACCCTTTTCAGATGTAGGCCCTTAAGTTTTATTTTTAAAATGATATTCGTTTATCTTGATTTTTATTATAAAGTGTTAGTTGAGTTTATTTTTAAATATCGTCTCATATATTAAAAATTTCCATTCTATCTTTGATTTTCTTATGTCTTCTTGGCTTTTGCACTTCAACGTTTCAAACGTTATCGCGTGTATTGTGTTAACACATTCGTGAACACATTAGTCTTATCGTAAGCTGTTCGTTGCACTAGCTGCAGTTTGGGGCTGCTGTTTTTTCAAAGATATGTTTGTGTGTGGCTAGAGTCGTACCCAATCGTAATCTAATCATCTTAATATCTGTGCGTCGGTTTTTTGTTTTAATTGTTTTTATACTCTCTCTGACTGGAAAAATTTATTTTAGTATTAGGTTTGTTTGATCCCAATCAGCTAGCTTCCCATGATATTGTATGAACTTATGTATTTCTTTACATATCCATAGGTTTTTGGGATTTCCATTATGAGTGGGGACTTTTCGCTGCTAGTTTAGCTTCTGCGTCTGCCAGCTCATTTCCTGGTATTCCTGCGTGACTGGGGATCCATATAATTTTTATTCTGCCTTTTTGACTTATTATAGTGTTTCTTAAGTTTTCCGTAGTATTTTCTTTCTCTTTTCGGTTCTTTAGGGCATGTATTACACCCAGATTGTCTGTAAATATGTTATTTCTAAAATCGTTCCTAGTAGCCAGGAGCACCGCTTCTCCTACCGCTACAAGTTCTGCTGCAAAAACTGAGCATTCTTCGCTTAATATTCCTTTTTTATGAATTCTATCCAAAGTTACTACTGCGTGACCTACTCGTTTTCCCTCTTTGGACGCATCTGTGTACCATTCGATTTCTGATTTGTGCTTTTCTCTTATACTCCTAAGTGCCGCTATATACGCCTCTTTGGAGGTATTTTCTTTATGTAAGCTGGCTATTTCGTCAATGAAGAGATGATTTGTGTTTGACTAAAATGGCTCTTTATTGCTTATTTCGATCTCAGGATTAAGTTGAATTTCTGTTCACCTCGTTATTTCAATTATACGATTTATTGCTGAGCATTTATTTTGTGGGGTGCTTTCGTGGTAGTAGGTGTTGTATACCAGTTTGTGAAGAGGGTGTCTTGGTTGAGTATAAGCTTTGACTGTTAGGTTGGCTGCCAAGGTATTTCTTCTCTCGATAATAGAAGGGAATCCTTCTTCAGCTTCTAAAGCTTTAATTTTGGAATTCGTAAGAGCACCTAAAGTGACTTTGGCTGTATGACATATGTATTTTAGCAATGATATCGTTTTTCTTGTCTGTGTTTGTATGTGATTTATGTGTGGCGAATAGTTTAATTTGCTTGTTAGAATGATTCCAAGTATTTTAATTTGCGATTTGTATGTAAGTGTTATCGAGTTAATCGTGGTATGATTTGGGGCTCACTTCCTCCTCCTGTAAAAATGAATGACCTCTGATTTTGCGGGAGCAAGATTGCCTCCATTTTGCCTAGTCTATTCAACCACCACCTTCATAACTTTTGTTAGCTTTCTTTTCACATCCTCACTTTTACCCTCTGCCATAAGAACTATATTATGAACGTAAATAAGATGTCTAGTATTATTTAATTCTTTTAATTTCTCACTAAGTCCAGCAATATATGTGTTAAAGAGGACAGTTGATATTGGTGAACCTTGTGGGATGCCCGTTTGTATGTTCTTAATGTCCGAAAACATATTATTTACCCTGACTACACACTTTCTGAAAATAGAAAATTTTATCGAGCGCTGCAGTTTTTTTGTAGCGCTAGATGCTACTGAACGCGACATTGTATTATAACATTTAAAATAATGAAATAAAATAAAAAATAATGACGTTAGAAATAATTTTGATAAAAAATTACAATTTGTGCTCTGAGCGTTTCTTTTTTAACTCAGAGCGGTCAGAGTTCAGATAAGAGTTTGCTCTGGACATTATTTGCTCTGAGCATTGATTTGATGTGAAAAAGAAAAACTGCCATAATAATAAAAATAAAAGTGTAGGTCAGAATAATAAATCAAATAATAGAAAAATAATATAGGTAAGAGAAATAATTTAAAAAAATAATTATTCATGGTTGAAAATAAATATTTCTGCATTTTTACAAGAATATTGCAGAAATAAATTCAACAAAATATCAAATATTGTACGTTGTGTATGTTCTTTACCACTGAATATACGGTCAAATGAAAAAGCATATTTAATATGATATTCAAAACAGAAGATAAAAAGATTGGGTTAGGCGCCAGTTATAGCTATCATTGAAATGCTTCCGGAAAATGTTTATTTTCAATTTTTTGCACCAAAGACATATAAAATTTAACAAAAGTGTTGATTTAATGATTAAATAATTTCTAAAGAAAAAATTCTGCTACGAATTTTTAAATTTTAAGTTAAATATTTAAAAACAAAATAAATTTTATGATTTTCCGGATTGGTAATCATTTTCCTGATCTTGAAACTGAAACTGATCAGTAATTTTGCTAATGAAACAAAATTGTTCCAATGACATATGTTTCATTTCTTTCCATTTCAGTTTGTCATTGAAAAAAATTCTGATGCAATTCTTGATCTTGATATATTTCATTATGATTTTATATTTTAATGAATTTAGACTAAAATTTTGTATTGTTATTATTTCGTTTAAGTTTAGTTTTAAAAATTTTTTGTTTTAAAATGAAAATTTCAAAAAAATAAAAAAAAAATTAATTCTAGGAAATTTTTACTTTATTATTCTCAATTCAGCCAATGTCATTATCAAATAAAAAAATCTTCTTTTATTCTTTATTAGTACCATTTTCTACCAATATTCGAGAAATTTCGAAAAAGTATTCAATTTTATTGTGATATAAATATAGAAATTTACCTTTTATTAATTTTGAAATTAAAAATCTTTGATTTAAATTAAATATTAACTGAATATTATTGAAAATTAAATATTTTTAATTTCTGTAAAAAAAAATATAGCGCGAAAGTTTCTTTCGAGAAAGGATTATTATATTTCTATGGCGTTTTCCTTTTTCATTTTAGATTTGTGCTCTAACAAATATCGTGTTAAATCATCAATTCAAATGCTCTACGATATCTGTAAATGAAAATCGAACATATAGATCATACTCTGAGCGCACTCTGAATGAAAAAAGAAACACGTAAGATAAACTCCGATCATTTTTTGACAGTTCCGGCTCTGAACTAAAAAGAAAAAGCCTATGATCCATGCTAATTTACCGGTGATACTTTGACTTTAATCGATTAATTTCTGCCATCTAGGTTTATCCGTTTGTCAAACGGATTGTCACTTGTCATTTGTCGAAAATATTTTTCCACCAGGGAGGCGACGAAAATAAGTTTATTTTTTCTTTAAGAAAAATATATTTAAAAGGTAATTATTTAATATAGTTTAAACATATATTATAAAAATAATTAAAATATTTATTAATTAAAAAATTTGTATTTAAACATTTTGTACTAATAACTGTCAAATTACAGGACAATTTTAAATAACGTCGATTACGTAAAACCTAAGAAATGGCTTCAATTAATAAATTCACTTTAGTCGCCCGTAATTTATGCACAACATCATCAGCTGCTCAAATGATCAAACCACCAATCCAAGTTTTTGGATCTGAAGGTCGTTATGCCACGGCTTTGTATTCAGCTGCCACGAAAATGAAGCAATTAGATCAAGTAGAAACAGATTTAAAATCATTACAAGTAACAATGAAAGGTGATGCAAAATTACGTGAAATGATTATTAGTCCAATTATTAATCGTAAAGTTATGGCAACAGCATTGAAGGATGCTTCTAAACAACTTCGTATGGCAGAAGCTACTAGCAATTTATTGCAAACTATGGCAGATAATGGAAGACTTAAGAAATTAGATGGCATAATTAATTCCTTCAGGACTATTATGGCAGCTCATAGAGGTGAAGTTGTCTGTGAAGTTGTTACCGCAAAACCACTTGAGGACTCACAAAGGAAACAATTGGAAGGTGCATTAAAGAAATTTTTGAAGGGTAATGAAATACTTCAAATAACATCACGAGTTGATCCAACACTTATTGGTGGCATGGTTGTATCAATTGGTGATAAATACATTGATATGAGCATTGCCAGTAAAGTTAAACTATACACAGATTTGATTTCTCAAGTAGCATAAATTTGAAGAAGTATAAAGTTTTCTGGTTATATTATATATTTTTAATGATTTACATAAATAATGCTTTTAACAAAAGATAAAGCATTATAATTAAATGAAAGTAAGAATTAAAATTTTGTTTATTTTAGATATTCTTTAATTTCTAAAATTGAAATAAAATATATAAAACATAATAAAAGACCTATTACTTCTCTATAATCTGCTTTTCATATTTTAAAAAAAAAATTGAAATATTTACTTGTTTGTACCGGTAGATAAGAAATAGAGACAAAGACTGACTTCAGAATTGCATATATCTGTGGTATTACTACAGTATTACAACTTTTACCATAATGTAGATATAAACCAGAAATATACCTTGTTTTTGAAGTATAAACATCTGCTTAAAAATTGTCAAGAACTATTTTACTTTCTTTTTTTTTTTTAAACATTCAATTTATAATAACTCCAACAAAAATAAATACAACACGATTTGAAATGTATACTAAAGCAACTACAAATTTCTGTATATGTACATAAAAAACCCACTTTATTCCTGCGTATAACAAACAATATTGATTGCAAAACTTTGTAGATATCTGTGGATATAAACTTTTTGAACGCTGTACTTTGTACTACAGTATATCTGTGAAGTCAGGGAATTGTAAAATTTTATTTCTATGGTAATTATTAGGATCGAGTAAAATTGAAAAAATTTCAGTCCTTTACACAAATTTATCAATTCATAGTTCCATAATTTTAAAACAAGCGAAGTCTATTCTATACCGAAACCTTTAATTTTCTTCAAAATATGGAAAACTTTGTTTATTTTGTTAAGAGTCAGCACATAATTTGGATGTTTTTTTATTAGATGTATATAAATTATATTTTATTCTTAGTTACATCTCATTTCACTTTACATTCTCTATAACTTACTTCTTATACAAAAAAAAAACAGAATTTAATATTTTGTTGATCTAACAAATTTTTTTAATAGAAATGTGGTTGTGATAACTAACAAATTTAAAAGAAAATTAAGAACAATTTGCGGTTTTTATCATATTTATTGATATAATGCAATATTAATCGTTTTTTGACAGTTTAATCTTCTTCTTCTTCAGCAGCACCACCACCGCCTCCTTGATTTTTCTTCAAGTTCTTCCTCTTTACACGTCCGGGTCGTCCACCCCCGAATGGTGATTTCAAAGCGAAGTCAATATGTTTTTGTGAATCCAGCCTGACAACAAATGACGGGATATTAACAACTTGCTTGCGAACACTATAAAACAATGAAAATAATAATTATTTATTACCCTTTACATCAGATGTAGTGTAGTCATATTAACTTACAACCATCTTCAAAATATTCATTTAAAATTTTATATTAGAAATAAGACATTGAAAACTAATATTGATTAGTTTTCAAGTGGCCTTAGAGAAAATTAATATTCAAGCACTATTCACAGAATTTGTACTAATATTTACCGAATATGTCTTTGGCGAATTAAAACACGAGCATGATGAATTGATTTTGCCAACCCAAGTTTAAATACTTGAGTTTGAAGACGTCTTTCTAAGAAATCTTCGATTTTTAAACCCAAAACGTAATCAAGTTTCATGCGAGACTCATCTAATACACCAATACGAACCAGGCGACGCAAAAGAGCATTACCTAAAATTAAATATTTCAATTATAAATAATTCCTTTTTACATAAAATTCTATTCATTTTTATGTATGTCAGATATTAAAAAGTCGACAAGACTATTCCGGCAAGAAGTGTCAGTATTAAATAATTTATCATCATAAAATGAAATTTAAAAAAACAATGTTATTTTTTATTACCTTGGAACAATCGTTTTTCGTCCCTTTCTTCAAGTGTGAGTAACTCACGGGCAGCTTTACGAATTTTAGCTAAGGCATATTTCACCCGCCATACTTCACGTTTATTACGAAGACCATATTCTCCTATAATTCTTAATTCTTGATCTAAACGTGCCTTTTCATATGGCCGACGTGGTGTAACATAGGTTTTTGAGAATACTGACGGTATACGTCCGTTAACCATTTTGACAATTTACCTTAAAATATTTTTAATTTACTTTTATAATATGTACTTCCTTAAAATAATTTATTTTTAATATTAAAAAAAAAAAATTTTAAAATAAAACAAAAACCACCTACCACTAAGTGTGGAATTCCGGAAAGAGAAAAATCTTGGTCGCCGTTTGACAGCATAATAAAATAAATGCTTTCGAGCGAGTGTCGAGTCACGTCACGCACGAGTGCCATTGCAAATAAGTGCTGCCGTTCTCTTTTTGTTTTTTATACCAATCTTTATTAATACCCCGTTTCACAATAGGGGTATTTTTCTTTTTCTCATCAGAGCAGTGTCAGAGCTGTCAAGCAAAAAAATTGTGTTTCTTTTTATGCTCAGATTATCCAGATTATCCATTTTGTGTTTCTTTTTTAACTCGGAGTGTACTCATATAGCGATCTGTGAGCTCGTAAAAATTTCTCAGATTTCACAGAGTTGAGAATAAATTAAGAATAAAATATTAAAACAATCATTAAAAAAAATCTCGTGCATAGATAAACGTTTTTTTTAAGTTTTTTTTAATTTTATTGAAATTTTACAGAAATTAACTTTGTTTTATTTTATTTCTTAAATAAATTCCTTTTACAATTATATTATTACTTTTAAAATAATGAAATAAAATAAAAAATAATGTCGTTAGAAAATAATTTGGATAAAAATTGACATTTTGTGCTCTAAGCGTTTCTTTTTTAACTCAGAGCGGTCAGAGTTCAGATAAAAGTTTGCTCTGAGCATTATTCGCTCTGAGCGCTCGACATCTGCTCTGATCATTTATCTGATGAGAAAAAGAAAAACGCCCTAGGGGTCTTTCTCTTTTTCTCATCAGAGCAGAGTCAGAGCTGTCAAGCAAAAAAATTGTGTTCCTTTTTATGAGACTCACATCAATTATCAGGCCATGAAGTGCAGAGAGTAAAACCTTAATAAGGGGCCAGCTTTTAACAAATTTACACGTAGTTTTATGGAAACAAATAGGGGGCCGACTATAAATCTTGAAATAATACAAAAACCATTTACTTTATTCAATTTGGTCCAAAGTGAAAATTAAAGTCGCATCTTTTTTACATAATTCATTAAAGAAAAATTTTTTAAAATATAATATTTTCATTCATAAATATGCATTTAAAAAATTGTCTTCCTTTAAATTTTTTATTTTAAAAGCTTCTTAAAGTTCTTAAGATTCGAGTCTCGTGAAAGTCAATGAGAGTGTTTTTATAGTACACTACTGGTAACAAAAAAAGTTTTAATGACAATTTTGATTTTAAATTAACTTAGTAAAAATTTTTATTAAATTTTAAAAATAAAAAATTATTAACTGAAATATTAGTTACTGTGAAGTAAGCAAAAATTAAATAATATTTATATAAGTAATAATTTATAATATCTAAAAATTTTTCCCATTCCCACACCACCTTTGAGGTAGGGAATATGGAGCGTTTTTTTTTAAAGTGGTGTTCCCAATAGGCCTAATCCCCTCAATTCTAAAAAAAACAGTGTAATATTTATGAAGTAGAAACAAAAATATTAATAAAAAAACAATAAATAAATAAAATATCACAAAATTCAAAATTAACGAAATATCACGAAATTAAAAAATATCACAAAAAATTATATAACCCTTCTTAATTAAGCCTTAAAAAAAAAATTCTAAATTTTAATTATATGACATTTTTAAAATGTTTAAATAAAATTAAAAATATTAAAACTCAATTTGATTATAAAAGTACTTACCCATTTCATATACAATTTTTATATAAATTTTAGGTTATGGTTGAAAGCTTTCAAATAAAACATTTAATCCCCCACTCTTATTTTTTGATTCTTCTACTTTTACAAATGTCAAAAAGCAAGCGGAAAAAAATAACTAAAAAGACCTAAAAGTAATTTTATTAAATATTAAGTTAAAATTACGAGTTGAAAGCTAATTTTTTGATATGTTGTAGGAAAAATTCCAAATTTTATTTTCATATAAAATTTGACATATTTTGGGGAATATTTCATAACGAAAACTCGTAATGAAAATTGTTAAAAATGGGCATTTTTTGATTTTGATGGATTTCTTGATCTGAGCCAAGACCTAAATGAAATTTGGAATTTTTCCTACAACATATCAAAAAATTAGCTTTCAACTCGTAATTTTAACTTAATATTTAATAAAATTACTTTTAGGTCTTTTTAGTTATTTTTTTCCGCTTGCTTTTTGACATTTGTAAAAGTAGAAGAATCAAAAAATAAGAGTGGGATTGAAAGTTTTATTTGAAAGCTTTCAACCATAACCTAAAATTTATATAAAAATTGTATATGAAATGGGTAAGTACTTTTATAATCAAATTGAGTTTTAATATTTTTAATTTTATTTAAACATTTTAAAAATGTCATATAATTAAAATTTAGAATTTTTTCTTTCCTCTTGTAAGAAAATTAATTTTCAACTCGTATTTTTCAGCCATATTTCGAGCACATAAAAAAAGGGAGTCACAAATTCTGGTAAGCAAATTATTAAATATTTTGATACACTCCATAAAAAAAAAGTAGTGGTGTAGGAGATATAAGTAATTTTAAATTTTTTTTTATAAGATATAATTAATTAATTATTACTTATTATAATTAGTTTTGTTTGTTTTTTATGTTAAATTAGTTTTATAATTTTAAACAGAAAATCGTATCTGAGCATAGACAATAAATTATTAATATATAAAGTGATATTTAGCAGCATTCTTTTCTACGCTTTCGCCGTATGGATGGTTTCTGCAAAATCGCATTTACTTCTTTTACAAAGAAAGCCGAACTCCGTGCTAAAATTAATTCTAAAGAAAAACAGATGCTTTTCAATCGCAAGGTTACATGAAATCGCCCAAGTGCCTACAAGTCAAGACAAAATTGATAGACTTTTTCCAATTTTTCAAGAGAACTGCTTTAACAATTCAAATCCTCTAATAAATAATATTTTCAGTATAATCTAAGTTAACTATATGTAAATTCTAAATTTAATAATTAGTCTATAGGTTAGTTTTAAGTATCTAGTTATAAGTCGTTAAAAAATGTGTCAGTAGGTTTTTTAGCCATTTTTGCTACACCAACTAAATTTTTTAATAATAAATATTAATTCTTTTCTCTTAATTTTAAGTCAAAGTTGAAAATACTCCTATTATAGTATGATTTTCTAAATTTGTAAATATTGGCTTTTTTGTACACAAAATTTTATTTTTTTTTTAAGGCTTAATAAATAAATAAATAAAATAAATAATTTTGTATTTACGGTTTTTTTGTTTTTTATAAATTGTTATATTATTATATTTGTCTTTTATCTTATTTTTTTATATAGCCCTTTTTAATTTTTTATACATATAAACTCTGTAAAATGAAAATGAAACTAATATTATTTTATATTTTTTAGAAAATGATAATTATTTCGGTTGCAATTTTAAATTTAGAATTATCATTGGTTATCAGTTTGGAATACAAATGATAATAAAAATAGATTTTCGAAAGACACTTTCAATGCTTTAGTATTCACTACTAAAAGATTAATAGATTTAGTTCATCTATCCTTAACGGAGCTTCAAATGGACTATGTTTTATTAGGCAAATTACAAACTGATTCTTTAGAAAATAGATTCCGTTTATATCCTTCTCTAGCTGGGTGCAATTTTACTTGACGAACTTAACAGAGGAGGTCTTTCTTTACCGACTATCAGACAAATTATGTTTTATTTCATATGGCAGCAATTTTTTAGGAGATTTTACGGGAAACAAATTTAAAAAAAAATTTCTTTGAGCACAGTTATCAAAAAAGAATACTAATTGAACTGACATTAAATAGTCTTTGTTTGGGTATGAATGACATTGATTTGGAATCGACGTGTAAATGCGGCAATAGTAGCCGCATAATTTTTTTCCAAATAAGTAAAACATTTGCAAATATTTTATTAAATAATTACACAAAACGGGAAATGACATATTAAAATCTAATAGACAAAATCGAAAATTAAAAATATTTCAAAATTAAGAAGGGTTATATAATTTTTTGTGATATTTTTTAATTTCGTGATATTTTGTTAATTTTGAATTTTGTGATATTTTTTTTATTTATTGTTTTTTTATTAATATTTTTGTTTCTACTTCATAAATATTACACTATTTTTTTTAGAATTGAGGGGATTAGGCCTATATTATTTCCTAACGTTACTATTTTTTATTTTATTTCATTATTTTAAAATATGTAATTACATTGATATAAAAGGAATTTATTTAAGAAAAAAAATAAAACAAAGAAACACAAAAGGGAAAATCTGGATAATCTGAGCCCAGACTCACATCAATTATCAGGCCATGAAGTGCAGAGAGTAAAAGCTTAATAAGGGGCCAGCTTTTAACAAATTTACACATAATCTTATATAAAAAATTAAGGGGCCAACTGTAAATCTTGAAATAACACAAAAACCAATTACCTTATTCAATTTGGTCCAAAGCAAAATTAAAGTCGCATCTCTTTTACATATTTCATCATAGAAAAATATTTTAAAATATGTATAATGTGTTCATTCATAAAAAATATGCATTTAAAAAATTGTCTTCCTTTAAATTTTTTATTATAAAAGCTTCTTTAGATAAATTGCCCCAATAGTATACGTCGAGACTACTTTGAAATTTTGTACTTGAAGTTTGACTTTGAAGTTTTGTACCAAATAGTACTTTCATACTTTGAAGTTTTGTACCAAATAGTACTTTTATACTTTGAAATTTTGTACATAATGTATATGGCTACAATCAAGATTCATGGCCTCCTTAGTCCTTTCCTTACTCTCCTCGTTCTCCTCCCATTTCATACGAGTAGTGTTCTCTTTCGTTTCGTGACTACTTTCCTCTTTTTTTTATTTCCACACTGTTCCTATCGATTGCCGTCACTTTTATATGTGTGTAAATTATTCATTTTAAAACAAAATTTGTTGTGAGAAGTAGTAGGTACTCAAGGTAGATCAAGATAATAAATACGAGAATGAAATGTACATATGTACACATAAAATTTTATTGACCCACACGAGACTCACATCAATTATCTTGGACCCACATAACAATTTTTATTTGTGTTACTAGACTAAATTTTTAAACTCTTAAAATTTTGGTTTAAAAAATTACTTCTGTAAATCCCCACCAAAAATTTAGTTTATAGGCATGAGCAGTGTTCACGTTTTAGCTTTCGGATTAGCAGCAAATTAACTACAAAAAAAGCAATATATTTCTCAAAATGGGGCGACAGCCCACCACTATTAAAATTTAAAATTTCGTAAGAGTTAACAATTTTACGTTTTCAAAAAAAAAATATTAAAATTTACATTTTCAAATTTTACTTATAAAAATGTCAAAATTTTAATTTTTTGTATAAACTTAAAATTTTGCATTTACATATAGAAATTACTAAATATGTTGACATTTACGTTTAGAATCAATTAATAAAGAAATAAATAATAAAATTCGTTTACTTTTTCATTTAAAAAAGTTAAAATTAATTTATTTACGTTTTTAATATAAATAAGTCAACAATTTTATATTTTATGTAAATTTGAATTATCTGTAACTACTTATTTTTTGACCATTATTTTCATAACAAAATGTTGATTTTTGTATGAAAAATTTTAAAATGTTATTGTCGCGAAAATTAATGGAAAAAAGTTAATACTAACGATAAAAGACTACCCAATTTTGACAATTTTTGGGGGGTTCCGGACAAGTGGCCTTTTTTTTTTGCTGGGTTACACGTATAATGTCCCAAAAGTTAATTTTTTTTTTTCAAATTTCAATTCTAACGAGGAAAAAATGTTAAATTTTAGCCATTTTTGGGAGTTCGGGACTCGCGGCCTTTTTTTCGCTGGGTTACACCTCGTATACACGCCGAAAGTCTTTATATATAACAACAGTTTTGCTTTTACAAATAATGCCTTTTAAATAATGACCATTTGAAAATTGTTGAATCCATTAAAGTATACGTTTATATTTTGATGGTCAAATGTTTGGAGGGGTCAAATCCATATTAAAGGTTAATAACTTTTAACCTCAGCGATTCATAAAAAAATAATATACATGTATGTGAAAATAATTTTAATTTTATTAAAGACTATTTAACAAGTCGATTAAAATATTTTTTTCTTCTTTGCTCCTCAAAAGAATTATTTTGAGCCCATTCTTTAAGATGTCCTTTAGACCTAAGAAGTGCTGATTTTGAATTTAAATCCCTAGTAGCAAAAGGCGAGTAACCAGCAACATAACTGTCATCAAGAGGTTGAGTTTTAGTCTTAGCTACTCTAGATGGCATTTGTCGTGGCAAAGGTTGATCTTCAACAACTATTGGATTTGTTGAATGCTTACCACCTCGTGGACGAGGTAAACTTTGATTCTTAAACTTTGCCGTTAAAGGTCGTTTCGTATTAACATGTATCTATAAATGACTACATTTTAGTTCAATGAAATTTTCCATAATATATTAAAACTTACAACTTGTTTTCCATTACTATCAAGGCTCACAGATACGCGCTTTAAAGTTTTATTACCACAATTTGAACAAAATATTTTCGTCATTATACTTGTTGTTTTAAAGCAAGAGTAGCATCTTAATATATACGTTTTTAAATGTTTTATAACCCTTCCATCTAATGCGCATATGTTCAAATTAAATTGCTTCAAAACATTTTGTATAGCAAAATCAGTCGTCATACATGCTACTATTGGTACCAATTCCTCTAAACAACCATCAATTCCTTTTTTAAGATTTTTGATGTTATTAGGTGTAATCCAATTGCATTCGTTTTCACTGTCCTCGTATGTTGACTCTTCTTGATCTTCATTTTGCGATGGTTTTGTAACATCTTCATTCAAATTGTCATCTAAGTTTATTTTCTTTAAACTTTGTAGTAAATCAATACTTTGACCATTATCATAATCTTTTAACTCTTCTACTGTATTCTTTAAACTTTTGTTTTGCATACATTCCGTTTCATTAAAATTATTAGAATCAACAAAAGCTCTTTCGCTTGAGATTTCTACTTGATGTTCTGTAAATGGTTTAATTCCACACTCATAAAAGCCAGGAAGTTTTGAATTATTCGAAAATTCAATTGGTTTTTCTTTGGACACAATAACTTCAGAAACCACTGGTTCAGTACGTAAATTTGAAGTTCCTTCTATATCTTTATGCAGTTCAAATGTTAATGCAATTATCTTCATATCAATCACTGAAAGACTAGCATAATCACCAGTTTTTTTAGAAAAATTTATTACATGAGATAAGTTGTCTGATTTAGGTTCAATTATTTCAAGATCGAAAGGTAAAACAACCAAACGGCGAATTTGTTTTTTGTTCTTGACTTCGGTAATTACATCTGGAACAGTAATCACCCTTTCAGCATATTCCTGTAACAAATAATAAAAAATGATTTATAGATAACTCCGAATATTACTAATTGCACAAAAATACACTTACATGTAAATTAACATTATTAATAAAGGCAGTTGTATCAGCAACTAATATTTTAATTTTTTTAAAATCCATATTATCAGAACATTTATTTAAAAACTTGGGCTTATTTAAAGATTTGATTTAATTAAAATAATTAAATATTGTATGAAATATAAATTCCAAATAGATATAGTTACAACTTACAAGTTTACCATCCAAGAAACGTGGAATGGAATGGAAACTATACTTTGATTTGACGGTATGTTATGTCATTCTCATTTGTCAACTAGAATAAAATGAGGATTCGGCTTTTTTTTGTTTCTGTTTTTGAAAAAGCCACCTTTATACGTCAGTTGGCTAAAATGGTGGACTGTTATTTTAAAACGATGGACACCGAATAAATATCAAATATTTTTGATTTGGACAGACAATTTTTTCGAAAATGATGTGTGTATGTCCATCATTTTTCACACGCCGTTTAGTTTAGGTAAGAAGAACATAATAAAAATTACAAATAACCAGAAATCATATGGGCTAGATGAAATAGCAAATTTTATATTAAGAAAACGGTGATACTTCCACATAAGGAGATGGAGTTACGTAATGACGTCAACACGTAACGGTACTGTACGACGTCACGGTTCCGAATATATATGCCATTGGTTGCGCAAACGCCATCTAGTGGCCAAACAATTTTTTTTTTTTTAAATCAGATTTTTGCGTTTTTTTAGGTAACGTAAATGGTAGAGAACTCGTTTTTCTTTTAGTTTGTAGGTAAAAAAATTCATTTGGCCATTCCAAATTTTTAACCCTTGTGCAGGCAACTTTTGTTTAGACAAGTTGATTTAAGAAAAATGGTCGAACATTTCTCTACAAGAAAAAAATTTTAGTTAATTTCCACATCCCGTTTTAAATAAACGGTAAAACAACAGTAGTATGGTAGTATTTATGTAGTTTATGGTCCTACCTGGTCCTACCATTTACCGATACCTAAAAACAAGTGAAAAACTGATTTTTTTAAAAATTTGTAATTCATTTTTTGGCCACTAGATAGCGCTTGCGCAACCAATGGCATATATATTCGGAACCGTGACGACGTACAGTACCGTTAGGTGATGACGTCATTATGTAACTCCACCCCCCTTATATGGAAGTACAACCAAGAAAACTACCAGAGTACCAGGACAAATTATCAAAAAATATTGCATAAATATTATTCAACAACAGTTTCTTCATAGATAAATGGAAAATTTCAAAATTAATCCCTATTAAAAAACCAGGAAAAGATCCATATAACTATCAAAGCTATACGCCAATTAATATGCTTCCCAGCATAATTAAAATATTTGAATAAGTTATTAAAATTAAACTTTTAGAAAAGTTTTCAAAATTTTAGAAAATAAAAAAATAATTCCAGAATGTCAGTAGTAAGGATATGGCGGTAATGGCGGAGCTTTTAAGCTTAACAGGTAAAGATATGGCCAGATATGGCGGTGCAAGTGCCGGAGCTTTTAATCAGCAAAGCTTGGCAGGTAAAGATACGGCGGCGCAAATGGTGGAACTTTTAAACGGCAAAGTTTTTAAGCGGTAAAGTACGAATAAAAGGTTTGTGTCTTTGACATTTTGCATGATCATGTGGAGAGGAGCAAAACAATGGCGCTGCGGCTGCAACGGAATTTTTAAGCGGTAAAGTTTGAGTAAAAGGCTTATGTGTTTGATATTTTAAATTTATTTAAAGATTTATTTTTATTAATAAAAATTTTAATTAAATGTTTATATAAAAAAAGTTTTTAAAGCTGGATTAAAAATTGTTGAATTATTATTATCATTGAGAAGCTTAATAATTTTTTTTAAAAAAATTTTTCTTGATTATGGAACTTAAGTTTAAACATGAGTAAATATTTATATAAAAAGTTTTTAAAGCTGGATTTAATTGGTAAATTATTATTATCTTTGAGAAGCTTTAAAATTTTTATTAATAAGAAAAATTTCTTGATTATGGAACTTAAGATTAAAGTTGATTTAATGTTTATATAAAAAGTTTTTAAAGCTGGATTAAAATTGGTGAATTGTTATCAACTTTGAGAAGCTTAATAATTTTTATTATAAAAATTTTTCTTGATTATGGAACTTAAGTTTAAGCTTGAGTTAATGTTTATATAAAAAGTTTTTAAAGCTGGATTAAAAATTGGTGAATTATTAGATATTATCTTTGAGACGCTTTAAAATTGCTAAATATTCAGATAAATTCAACCACTTCAATTTGAAAAGCTTTTTAAATTTGGTTTAAATACATCTTTAAAAATATAGTATACTAAAATAAGGCTTGGAATATAGAATGTATTATAAAAATAAAATTATTATAAAAATATTCTGTTGACTAGTTCTTTTTTCGTAGACAAAAACCCATATTGTTTTGAAATGATATTTAAGACAATGTAGAGTTTAAAACCTGATATAAAAATAATAAAAAGTTTTTATAATATTGGATGGAAAAAAACAAATAAAAGTAACTTAAATAAATTTTATTTTTAAACATAATTTAAATGATTTTTTTTTTTTTTTTATTTGCTATGCCAAATTATAAACTTTTTATAAATATAATCAAAATGCTTTTAAAGCATAAAGAATCAGTAAAAAAAATTTATGTCTTTGATATTTTAAATTGGTGAAATGATATAATATTTTATTTAAAGTGCTGAATATTCTAAATTAGACTAAACATATGAAAAGTTTAAAGTTGAAAAAAAAGTTTAAAGTTTGGTTTAAATACCAATTTTTTATTATTAAAATTTAAACTTGATTTAATATTTATCTGAAAAATATTTTAAAAAAGTTTTTAAAACTTGATTTGAATTAAAAAAAAAACTTGGGTTTAGAAAGTTGTTTTTAATATTAAATAACAGCGCTGCATTTTTTACTAAAAGTTTATAAATTAAACAATATCTCGTTTATTTATCCATGAATCATGTTTTTTATCAAAGCCAAGTCACCTAACCAAAACTTGATTTCCTTTTTTTCTTATAATTTTTTCTATAAGGTAAACATTAGGAAATTTAACAGATGTAAGTTCAGGTTGATAAAAACTGCTTTTTATTTGTTTTTGTGTGTAATCGAGTAAATTGTATGTTATTGGATCAGTTCCTTTTATTTTTACTATGATATATATTTTTGTTGACCAATTAATTTGATAACCTTTTGCAAATTTTTTTTTTTTTTCTAAGGGAGGTGGGAATCTTCCAAAGACACCAAGAATTTCCCCTTGGTAGTGTCAGATTCTTACTGACTAAACCCACCTCCCCCTTTAGCCAATATAGTGGGATGAAACCCTTACCTGCGAACGCAGTATATTGGCTAGGGAGTAGGGATAGGAAAATGGATACGGAAACATTGAATTGGGAGTGGGACTGTAAGGAAACAATGAATCCGCCTATTATTATTTTGCTAACAGTGACTAAAGCCGTCACAACAGTTACAACATGTAGTAGTAGTATATATATATTACTACATGAGGTAATTATTGAAGGCAACCCCCACTATCACTGTAGCGGCTGTTATTATTGGTATTAATATTCTTATTAATATTATTATTATTTTACTACAGAGTCAGCGCCATCAGTGGATTACAACGTGCAGCAGTATATAACACCTTACTTGCATGATATAACCAAAGATAGCCCCACTGTAGTAGCTATTATTATTACTATTATTATTATTATAGTTATTGTTTTATTACTATTACTATTATTATTATTATAATTATTATTACTATTATTATTATTATTATTAGTACTATTATTATTATTGTTATTATTTTACTACAGAGTCAGCGCCATCCGTGAATTACAACAAGCAGCAGTATACCTTTAAATTTACTTATACGAACAAAATTTCCAACTTTGTATTTTGGTTTTCGGTATATGTACTTTTAATTTATTGTATACAGTTTTTAATAATAATTTCTCATTATACCCGTATGAAGTATGTTCAAGGGTATAATAAATTTACCATTACATTTGTGATACCTTAAAGAAGTCGAGCTAGATATAGTGTCAAAGGTATGGATCGGCTCAGATTCGAATTCAGAATCGTCCGTCCGCACGATAACTCAAAAAATAAAGGAGCTAGGAGGCTGAAATTTTGTTTACGGCACTTTTGCAAAATTGTTAGTTTTGTTATTTAAATCCAACATTTTCGGTTGGCGGGTTCAAGTAGCTGCCATACAACTTCTTTCTTTATATTGAAATAACTCAGTATCTATTAAAGCTAGGTTTCCGAAATTTGCGACGGGTTCGGGTAGCTGCCATACAACTTCTCCGTTTAAATGAGAATAACTCAATGTTTATTGAAGCTAGGAATCTGAAATTTAGTAAAGAGGTGTCGAGTTACATGCCAAAAACTTTTGTAAGCTTTGGTTGGTCTAGAGCAGCCGTTTCAGGCTTCTTGCACCTCGTGCAACTTAATGAAGCTAGGGGTCTGAAATCTTACAAATGATGATCAGGTTTTATGGCCACAACTTCTGTAAAATTTAGTTGTGCTGGTGCAACAGGTTCGGGTAGCTGCCATACAACTTCTCTTTTTAAATGAAAATATATCTCAGTGTCCGTCCGCACGATAACTCAAAAAATAAAGGAGCTAGGAGGCTGAAATATTTTTTATGTCACTTTATGTCACTCAGTGTCTACTGAAGCTAGGAATCTGCAATTTAGTAAAGAGGTGTCGAGTTACATGCCAACAACTTTTGTAAAATTTGGTTCGTCTAAAGCAGCCAGTTCAGGCTTCTTGCATCTCTTGGAACTTAATGAAGCTAGGGGTTCGAAATCTTAGAAATGATGATCCAGTTTTATGGCAACAGCTTCTGTAAAATTTGGTTCTGCTGGTGCAACAACTTCGGGTAGCTGCGATACAAATTCTCTTTTTAAATGAAAATAACTCAGTGTCTATTGAAGCTACCTATCTGAAATTTAGTGGAAAAGTGTCGAGTTACATGCCAAAAACTTTTGTAAAATTTGATTGGTCTAAAGCAGCTGATTCAGGCTTCTTGCATTTCTTGGAACTTAATGATGGTAGCCGCAATAGATTCGGGTAGCTGTCATACAACTCCACAATTTACATAAATGTATCTCTGTAGTTAACGTCGGTACTAAAACATCTGAATGTTTTTAAAAGACGATCAAGTTTTATAGAAACATGATATATTACGTTCATACGGGTAACCCAGAGTTGACACACACATAGTCTACTCTACTGCACAATTACTCGTTTTTTCTTTTAACCTTTTTAGGTGGAATTTTAATTGTATGGTGGTATATGTTGAGTTATATTTTTCTATTAGCGATTGTAGAATAGTTAACCATTTATATGTGCCTTGTAAACTAAATTGTTTCCACATCGTGTTTTTTAGCGTACGATTGAAACGTTCTACAATTGATCTACTTCTACGTTCTACTTTTAGTTCTGAATATGTATGATAATGGTTAATTTTATTTTTCCTCATTAGATTTTGAAATTTTTTGTTCAAAAATTCCATACCTTCATCAGATTGTAAATTTTTTGGTTTTTTACCAGCTCGCTTAAAAATATTTTTCATTGCGATTAAAACATTATCAGCACTTTTGTTTTTAACCGGTTCAGCATACGCAAATTTTGAAAATGTATCAATTACTGTTAATAAATATTTATATCCCTTGTTAAATTTTGCATATGGAATCATTTCAACCAAATCAATTTGCCAAGTATCATTTAAACCCTTTTGAATAAATTTTCTTCTAGCACCTCTATGAATTTCTGATACAACCTGTAATCTCAACATTATTCTCGTACCATTTAATTCAATTTTCCAAAGTGATGCTATAATTTTCTATTGTATGACATTCACATGTGTCCGGTCCAGAAGTAGAATTATCATATGCCCATGGACAAAGGATAAAATAAGTACCATAAATTGAAGTGTACTTATTTACTCCAGAATAATTTTTAATGTGTGTGTGTATAGATGTAATATTAGTTTCTTATGATCATTTAATAAGACGGAGGAATAAATATTTAAGAACTCCTCTACTTCCATAATTCAAAATGACTGTACTAAGAATATGTTCCCTGCTTTTATATAATTTCTCAATTGTATTTTAAATTCAGTTTCTTATCAGACACAGACCAAAAATGATTAACTTTATTCACCCATTTACAATGACGATTGCGGGACCATCTGGTTGTGGGAAAACAACATTTGTATGTAATTTAATTGAAAATATAGACAGATTGATTTATCCGAAAATTGAAAAAATCAAATGGTGTAACCCAAAAATATCTGCTGTTCCGAAAAATATAGATTTTCCTGATATAGACTTTTATACCAGTATTCCCAAAGAGTTTAGTGCGAATGAAAATAGACCTACTTTAATTGTTTTAGATGATTTAATGTTAGATTCTGCAAATAAACAGGTATGCGAACTATTTACTAAAGGTTCGCACCATCGTAATTTATCTATTGTATTGTTAACGCAAAACGTTTTTCATCAGGGGAAATTCTCAAGAGATATTTCATTAAATTGTAAACATTTAGTGCTTTTCAAAAACCCCCCAGAGACAAATCGCAGATTTTCCTCTTGCTAGACAACTATATCCGGAAAATATAAAAGGTTCCTGGGGTTATATAATGAATCAACCTCAAGTCCACATGGTTATATTGTGTTGGTGTTTAACACAAGACGTTAACGATTTGTTTCGTATTAGAACTAATATTTTTTCAAAAGAATATTGCATATGCTTCTGTGATACGAGTGATTTGAACAACTGTCAAAAGTATGAAACGATTGAAGAAAAACCTTAGAATATAGAGTATAAGGAAAAGTAAATCCAAAAAAAAGTGAGGCAAGTTCTCATACAATTTTCATATAAATTCTCATACAATTTTCATATAAATTTTTTTGTACATTTATAGCTATACTATCGAAATATTTTTTATTAAGTAATGTTTGGTTGAAATCTAAATAGTTTATCTTTTGTCTTATTTCTTTTTCGAACAAACGAATAAGCTTTTGGAGATAGAAAATTGAGATTCAAACCAAACTTTTGCAGCTCAAATTTAGTTTTTCGGTAGTAATTTATTATGTCTTAATTTTGACGTTCTAAAATTAATTTAATAGGTCCTGAAATTTCATCTACATAGCTAATATTTGATCTGAAATTTATTTTTTAGTTTTTAATGATATAACAATATCTTCAAAATTTTTCAATTTTTTAATTTTTCTTCTATTGTGTTGTTGTAATGTTTTAATTTTCCTATCCTTATTTTTAATAGTTTCTCTCAAAAGTCGTAATTCTTCTTTAAACTTTTTGGTTTTTGGACTACAAAGAATAGATTCTTGAGATGTTATGACTATTGTTCGGTTAAAAGAATTTTTCGAATTTTTGTTATTGTTAATTTCATGATCATATGAGCTAACAGTTGAAGGGATCGGAAACTCTACCTAGAAAAGCCAATTTAATATAATATAACGTACAAGCAATTTTATTTTAATATTTATTTATTTTATAATTTTCATAATATAAAAATCCATGTTATGCATTTTGATTAAAAGCAAGCTGGAAATGAACATGTCAATTTTATGAAAAGCAAGCTGGTCACGTGAGCAAGGTGTTAACGTCAAAACACTTGACATCAGCTATACGTTTATCACGTGACTCATTGGTAGCCCATTATAACTGATTCTACTCCATTTAAAACTTATTGCATAATGCGAATGTGTACACAAATATTAAAGTTTTGTGTTATATTATATTGTGTTGTCTGAACATCAATTTGAATACTAAAGCACTTACTTCTTTGACAAGTAGTTCATTATTTCGAAAAACTTTGGGTATAGCGCGTGAAAAAAGTTCATTGCTAGATCCTAGATGATAGATCCTAAAGTAAGAATGTCCTCAGATAAAAAATGTTCTGAACGTACAATGGAACTGCTTTTTGGTGCCGATTATTCTTTCCAATTGCCACTATCCACTTTGATTTAATCCCTTCATTCTTGGGAAATCTTTAAATCAAAAGAATAAATTATTAAATTTTTGTTGGGAAGTATAAATTTATATATTAAAAAAAAATTTTATTAAATATTTAAAAAATGAAAATATGAATAAAGTTTACATTTTTATAATAATACCACACGTGACTGATACAAACATTTTTTCATCATGGCTTTTGTCAAAATTGAAATTTTTTTTGCATGTAAAATAGCATGATTTATAAATTATTTAGGTTTTACACATTGTGTTATTAATTTTATAATTTTTTTATTATGATTTACACTTACCTGTGAAACGATAATCCTATTTTTCGATGTTTTCTAGCATTTTCGCATCCTTCCACAAAACATTTCATTTTAATGTTTTTTTTAATGAATCGCAAGTTTTTTAACACAAATTTATTTATAATTAAAGCTAAAATGAATCTACAACACTAGTTTAAATTAAACAAAACTTAAATTACTATATAAAATTTGAATTTTAAAAATATTTTATTGCTAAAGATTGTAAATTGTAAACAAATCTAAACAAAAAATAAACAAAATAATTATGTTGTAATGGAAATTTAAATTTTTTTTGACAATAACAGGCACATTTTGGCAATTAAAGTTAATTGATTTGGCTTCACTAATTTTTATATACGTATACAGAATTTTCTATTCCTTATACTCTATATTCTAAGAGATAAACCAACATATATTACATGTACTAGGAAAGTGCATGAAACAAGAAGAAATTTCGTGAAAATATTCTTAAATATTGTGATGATGATATCATAAAAATTATTGCTGAAATTGCAATCAATATATTAAATGGCAATAATAAAATTTCACCAGCACAAAAAGCTAAATTAAAAAAACATAGAAAAAAATTAAGATTCCTAGCCTGTGCAAAGAAAAATATAAAAGCCAAACGAAAAATATTAGTTCAACATGGTGGATTTTTACTAACTTTAATCGGAACTATATTATTTGGTGTAATAGGAAAATTGCTCAGTAAGACATAATGCAGCGAATGATTGTTATGTCACCAGAAATATTTTCAAAATTCAGTAAATTATTTCAAGATGATAAAAACTTGGATTTATTAGATCAAAAAATGAAAAAAGTTTTATATGATAAAAAATTAAAACCATTGCAAAAATGGTACTTATATCGGCAAAATCTCTTCAAATATGAAATTAACAAAAGACACGCAAAAAAATTACCAGAAAAGGCTAATTTATCTTACATTTGATATAGGTACTCAAACAAAATTCTTTTCTAAACGAAATGCATATACAGAAACTGAATTACCTAAATACAAATCAACATCAGCACAGACCGATTTTTTACCATTAGTTACTGATGATGTGTTTGAATATGACCCTAAAAAAGAATATTCAAGTGTGGATATCGATTTAACACATTATGATTTGGATGATGAAGATTCATTTAAAAATTTGCTCAAACTGAAATGTTGAAATATGAAAAATTAGTCGAAAGACCATCTCTAAGCTCTGATTATCGAATGTTTGAAACACCAAGTGGTGATGTAATTACCGTTGCTATACCATCTCCTGAAAAAAAGAAGACACTAAGATCGGCTGGTAGTTCAATTTCCTCAACTATACTTTCACAGTTTCCTGAAACAAAAAAACGAAAACTAAAACCTTTACTAAGAAGTCCAAAACTAAGAACTTCATCAACACAGGAATAGATAACATATAAATAGTTCAAAATTTTATGTTTTAGTAGAAGTTAACAAAGATGGATAGTCAAGATGACTTCTAGTTCTATGTAACATTGTTTAGTAATGATAATTTAACACTGTTTGCAGACAACACTTTAGCTTCATTCGAAAATAAATTACCTATTCACTTTGATTTAAGAAATGGAAATTGGAAAGTTGGTCTTTCAGAAATATATCTGAACGATTTCCTACAAACAGAAGAATTTAACAAAGAGAAATGTGCTTTTATTAATATTGAACAGTATAATGTTTATGTAACAAATATTGAAAAACCTCTTGAAAAAATCAAAGTAACCAAATCTATAGGTTACAAATATTATTCATATGATGATTCGGAATTGCATTTGGATGATTGGAAGTTTAATTTTTTGCCAACTCTTATTAAAAATATAACTCCTAATCTTGGATTTACTCGAAACCAAGTTTTCAAAGAATTTTTTAATGAAGTTTTGACATATATCTCTAATCCAAAAAATTATGATGAAGTAACATTTAAAAAAGTGTCAGAATCTAACCGAGGAGATTTAATTCGAATATCGCACACTTTTGATGAAGATAGTTTCTATAAAGTTAATCAGAGTTAAAACGTAAAAACATTATTAACTGAATTATTTCAACAGAAAAAAAATATAAAAAATTTCAAAACAAAAGTACCTGAACTATTCAAATTAGCTGTTGCTAATAATAAAGATGAATTGAGTGGAATAGTGATGATTTATTCAGATATAGTTCAATCATCTGTTTTTGGAAGTAGCAAAGTGCGTGCATTGAGAGCTATCAACATAGAAAATTGTAGAATACCTACAAATATTGAATTTGAAAATATTCATTACATACCTATAGAAAAAAATTGTTTTAAAACAATAGCGATTAAAATTTGCAACCAATACGGCGATGGAATAAATTTTGTATCTATCCAACAAAAATTGTATTACATTTTAAAAAGCATTGATTGCCATAAAAACAATATAAATACTACTACTCAAATATGATATCATATCAAACATGGAAAGAGCTTACGTGAGATATTATTCCTCTCAAGTAGGTGGAGCAGTCAACGATATTGGGCCTTTACTACAATTTTATCCAGCTATACAAAGAGGTCGTGGTTTTGGAAATATATTTGGAAGTTTAATTCGTTACTTAAAGCCAGTTTTTACATCAGTTTGGGACTTAATTAAAAAAGAGGCTGTAAACACAAGTAAAAATATTTTTAATGATATAGCATCTGGTGCAAAGATAAAAGAAGCTGCAATTGATCAAAGCAAAGGCGGTATAAAGAATTTACGGAAATCAGTAGTTAACCAACTGCATTCGATGTATGGTGGAAGACAAAGAACTATAAAAAGGTAATGAGCTATTACAAGACGAGCAGTTTCTAAAAAGACACATAAAGAAACACATTTGAAGTCGAAACAACGAAAAAAGCAAAGTAAAACCTCCGACATATTCAATTAAAAATGGAATGTATGAAATCTGAACTTGATCTTTTTGCCTCATTACCCGTACAAACAAGTATTTTGCGTTCAGAAGAGGTAGCATACAATCCTTTAGCTTCTTTAGAGGCATCACCGTCAACTATTGAATTTGTTTCACTTGGAAATGGAGATACATATCGAGATTTATCATCAACCTATATAAAATTTAAAGTTCAAATAATAAAAAAAGATGGATCAGTTGGAGTGCAAATGATAAAGTAGAAACCGGAACTGAAGCAAGGGCAGCTCCGCAGCCCTGTGTTGTAAATAATTTATTACACTCTTTAATTAAACAATGTAATGTAACTCTAAACGGAAAAAACATCATTCCTTCAAACTCCTTATACCATTATAAAGCATACTTAACTACTTTACTAAATTATGGTACAGATTTCAGTCAAACACATCTGGAAGCATCACGAGGAAATACTCGACTAATTGATATTTCACGTTTGCAAGATAATGATAAACCCACTACTTTTTTTTTAGAAATATAATGCATGCATAGTTTCTTTATTCTGATTAATTAAAAAAACTGCATAAACTAAGTAATTATTAGTTTATATCTAATGCAATAGAACTATGTCAATTATCAATGTAATTTCTTAAATAATTCCATGACATACATATTATGTACTTCGAATTATTATTTATAGCAACCAGGAACTAAACTACATTTATTCATAAATTCCTTTGTGAAAACAATAAATCTTTTCAACAACTTACAAGTTGCGTTTTCAACATTGACTTTAATACGTGACACATCTCAAACTTGATATAAAAATAAAAAAAATTAAATATTGATTAAATAATCGTGAGTAGATAATAATTCAATAACACATGGAATTTTCATTGCAACAATTAATTTTTAACAGAATGAAAAAAAAAACATTTTTTAATTATGCATTACATTTTTGCATTTATTTAAATTTAATTTATTTAATCATTATTCATTTTATTTTTAAAAACACACCTAAAACTTTAAGCTTAAATCTTAATCTTAATCTTAAAAATTAACATTATGACATACTTACTGTATTATTTTTAAATATTCATAAATCCATTATAACAATTTCAAAAAAGCATAAAAGAATTTGTGTAATTTAAAATTGATTCATAACATAAAGTTATATTAATAGCATAACATAAAGTTATTTTTTATAAAAACAAAAAAAAAAAAAATTAACTCACAAGACAAGAGATCAAAATTAGCTTGTGAAATCTGTTCCAAGGAATTCACAAGAGCTGATAGCCTGAAAATCACTTGAAATTGGTACATAACACTGAAAAAGAAGATTTGTTTTGCACCCGCTGTGAAAAATACATCTCTAAAAAGTTTCAAGCTGCACATCTGCGTACAAATTTACATAAAATGAATTCAGCTGAACAGGTGACTAAAAATTTACGAAAAATTAACCAGTCTTTTGATGGTAGATTGGAAACATACCTGTGCGATAATGAAAATGAAGCGATTTTAAATCCCAGAGAGTTTCTCGATTGTATCAAAAAAGAAGTTATTGAGTTACTACAATGGTCAGTAAGAAAGAATAATGCTATAAAATTCAAACTTGAACTCTTTGGAGATTATATAAAGCCGATTGATGACGATATAGAACATTTATCAACCAAATCTTTTCAAACCCAAATGAAAATTGCTACATGTGCGGATGATCTTTCTTCTATATATGATAATATAACAGAGAAGATCCAACAACAAGCTGAAGAATTTCAGAAAAAAGATAGCGGCTGGGCGATAATACAAATTTCGCGGGTTGAAATAAATATAAATAAATATCAACCAATCCGTGGATCATCATATATCGCTCTCCCAATATTAATTATTCGAAGGAGAGCCTGTATAAATGTACGAAATGAAGACGTATACTGTTTCAAGTGGAGTATGATATCAGCTAGGCAACGACTTGCATTTTTCAGGTAGATATAGAGGCCCTGCACATTTTTCATGTAACATATTATATAGACGACCTACTGTTTTTCCTATAATTTTCCATAATTTTTCAAAATTCGATTGTCATTTATTGTTTAGGGCTTTGAATGAAATTAAAGGTAATATTGCTGTATTACCTTTAAATAAAGAACTTTGCATTTCACTTACCAAACAAATTAGACTTGAGACAATCATTTTTATTTACGTTTTCTTGATAGTTTTAGATTTATGGCCTCAAGCCTTGATTCATTGTGTAGTAATTTAAATAAAGAGAATTTAGAGCACATCAGAAAAGCATTTGATTCTGAGGAAAAATTGGAATTAATGAGGCGGAAAGGAGTTTACCCCTATGAATAGATTGATTCGATAGAAAAACTTTATGAGGAATGTTTACCACATCAAGAAGCATTTAAGAACCGAATGACAAATACCGCTTGTTCTAATACTGACTATAATCACGCAACTATCGTATGGCACACATTTAATTGTAATATAAAAATTGTAATATGAAAAATATGTAGAAAAATTTATGAACTAGATCCTGCTAATTTTTACACTGCACCGGGCCTTACTTGGTTTGCTATGTTAAAATATACAGGTGCTGAGTTAGAGTTATTAACTGATATTAATATGTACAATTTTTTTCCAAAAAGGAATACGTGGTGGTATTAGTCAATGTTCCTTAAGACATTTAAAAGGCAACAATAAATATATGGGGGAATATTATAAAAAAGAAGAAAATTCAACATATATTGTTTATTTAGATGCGAATAATTTATATGGCTGGACAATGTCTCAATATGTACCATATAAAAGTTTTCAGTGGGTTGACAATCCCGATAGTATTAATGAAATGGAAATTCCAGATCATTCGGAAATAGGGTATGTTTTAGAAGTAGATTTAGAATATTCACAGAATCTTCATGATCTGCATAATGATTTTCCGTTTTGTGCAGAAAATAAAATTCCGATTTCCGAATAAATATGTTATTCATTACTGAAATTTAAAACAATGTCTTCAAAATGGTCTAGTACTTCAAAAAGTTCATAGAGCTCTAAAATTTCAGCAATCTGATTGGTTGAAAAGGTACATTGATTTAAATAACATGCATAGAACTAATGCATTAAATAATTTTGAGAAATACTTTTTAGCACATTTCCAAAAAAAATTTGAAAGTGGAGTGCTTATAAGTTTCACTCTGTCTGTCCGTCCGTCTGTTTACAAAACTTCTACACCGTTAAAGATAAAGAAAAAAAATTTTAACCATAGGTAGGTCTCATAAAAAAAATAATTTTGTGGAACAACTTTTTCATGCAGCCCCCCCATTACGGAGCTACAGCCCCTCAAACTTTGAAAAATCCCTATTTTTAAATGCATATATTTTATGTTCTGCTTAAAATGTTTTCAATCTGAAAACGTTATTCGACAGGTATTTCTTTTATCTTTGTAAATTAATATCAAAATTATACAATTTTTTTAAATTTAATATTTAAATTTACCATTATGTGAAAACCAAATTTTGCATGATTTTTCTACTTTTATAACTCCGGCACGCTTCTAGATAGAAGCTTGAAATTTTGAGGCAAGAAAGAACTTTTAGAATTAGTATAAGTTTGCTCAGAAAATTTTTTCGGATCACCCCCTGTTTATGAGCTATTAGGGCTTAAAAATTGAAAATTTGCTATTTTTAAACACCTGTAACTTAGGAACCTGTACACATTTTACTTCTGCAAGATATAAAAATTAAAGCTACAGTAATAAATTTTAATGTGTGTTAAAGGTTTATTTTAGTTGTAAAGGGTTCCAAAGTTGCAGCTCTTCAAAATTGCGAAAAAGCCCCATTTTCAGATGTATATATCTCGGGCTCTGCGTAATAATTTTGCAATCTAAAACCGCCAGAAGATCGAAAATTTTATTATCTATATAAAATAATATCAAAATTATGTAATATTTCGTAATTTATGATTTAAATTTACCGTTATGTGAAAACCACATTTTGCATGAAATTTCTTTTTTCATAACTCCGGCACCCCTTTAGATAGCAACCTGAAATTTTGAGACAAGAAAGAATTTTCAGAATTAGCATAAGTTTCCTCAGAAAATTTGTTGGTAACACCCCCTTTTTAAGAGATATTACGCCTTAAAAATTGAAAATTTGCTATTTTTAGACACCTGTAACTTAGACACTTGTACAAATTTTTCTTCGGCAAGACATGAAAATTAAAGTTCCAATAATATATTTTTACGCGTGTTAACGGCTTTTCTTAGTTATATAGGATTCCGGACTTACGGCCCCTCAAAATTTCAAAAATGTCCTATTTTCACATTTTTTCTTATTACATGAAATTTTCAAATTTTTGTGTAAGTCACACTTCTAAACAGTTTGTATTGAGTTTTGGAAATGTGCGCTTTTAAAAACCGTTGGTTTACATTCTACCTTGTTTAAATTAATGAATAATGCCGTTTTCGGAAAAACTATGGAGAATGTTGACAAGAGAGTCTATGCGAAAATAGCCACTTCATGGGAAAGTGAAGAGAGACATTTGGGTGCTCGAGCTCTAATAGCAAAACCTAATTACCATAGTTCATCTAGATTTACTAAAAATTTAATTGCAATTCAACTGAATAAATCCCAAGTTCTTTATAACAAACCGATATATTTAGGTTTCTGTATGTTAGAACAATCCAAAATTCTAATGTATGATTTTCACTATAATTATATTAAACCAAAATATGGTAATAGAGTTTCTTTAAATGATACTGATACCGACAGTTTCATTTATACTATACAAACAGATGATTTTTATTCTGATATACCTACATAAAGATTTAGCCATACATTTTGATACTTCTGATTATACTCCTGAAAATCCATACAAATTCTCTTTATTAAATAAAAAAAAACTTGGATTATTTAAAAATGAATTCAAAGGTAGAATTGTTTCTGAATTTATTGGTTTAAGATGAAAAATGTATTACCTTGAGTCGTTTCAGGGTGAGCAGGTAAAAAAGGCAAAAGGTGTGAAAAAATATGTTGTAAATGACTTAAATTTAAATAATTATAAAGACTGTCTATTAAAAAATAAAATTATATATAGAGAAATGAACAATTTTAAATCATATTTACGTGTAATTTACACCCAAAACTTTAATAAAATAGCTTTAAATTCTTTAGATAATAACAGATATATATATATTACATGATAAAATTCATACCCTTGCATGAGGTCATTGTAAATTAAATTAATTTATATAAACTTTATTATAATTATTGTAGACATTATAAAACTAATGCAGGTTTAGTTTAAGGAAATTTATAATTAAAATTATTAATATAGTTTTTAATGAAAAAAACAAAACAAACTTTTATTATGAAATGCAAACTGTTTTTTACTTATAAAAATAACTTTTTGAACACAAGTTTTACAGTATTAAGAATACTTAGATTTATCATAACCAAACTTTAAAAAACTTTTCATATCTTCACTCGAATTTAAAATATTAGTACTTTTAATTTAACTATAAAGTTTCTCAAAGATCATAATAATTCACCAATTTTAAATCAAGCTTTTAAAACCACTTTTTAATGAAGTATTCAAACCAAACTTTAAAAACTTTTCATATTGAAGTTGTTGAATTTATCTAAATATTTACCAATTTTAAAGCTTCTCAAAGATAATAATAATTCACGAAATTTTAATGCAGCTTTGAAAACGTTTTATATAAACATTAAATCAAGTTTAAACTTAAGTTCCAAAATCAATAAAACTTTTATTAATAAAAATAAATCTTTAAATAAATTTAAAATATCAAACAGAGTGCCATTGTTTTGCTCCTGTCCACATGATCATGCAAAATATCAAAGACACAAACCTTTTATTCGTACTTTATCGCTTAAAAACTTTGCTGATTAAAAGCTCCGCCATTTGCACCGCCATATCCTTACTACTACTACTACTAATTTGGTTTAAAAAAAAAATCATAGCACAGTAGACGCAATAAAAAAAATCAAGTCAGATGTTTGCTGGAATACAGATGCATAGGAACATGTCTAATTGACTTAAAAACAGCATTTGACACATTGTGGATCAGCGGCTTAATATATAAAATGGTAAAATATAACATCCCAGAAATCTTAGTACCAATTATTTACCAAATGATTAGTAACAAAATGTTTGTAAAGTCAAATAATTACGAACAAACAGTAACATAACACAGTTGAAGAGTTTATTTGTAATTGGAACTTAGTCCTATTCTGTTTAGATTAGAACTAGAAAAATGTTATCATAATATTAAAAAAAGATGGAGGGAATTTCAAATTAAAACAAAAAATATAATAATAAAGAAGTAGTACGTTCTCTAGGAGTATATTTAAGAAATAGACTGAACTTTACCAAGCATATTGAAAAGAAAATAACAAAAGCAAGAACCGCATTCGCTTTGCAATGATTAGAAACATAAAAATGTAAATGAGAAAGTAAAAATAATCGCAGACCAAGCTTTAATTAAGTCCGTTCTAACATACGGTGCACTAAATATGGTATAACAGAAATTCAACAAATATGGAAAACTTAAATAAAGTAGAAAGTCCATATACGAAGAGCATGCCTCAATAAATTTCGAGACCCGGAAAGCGATTATAAAAGATATTACCGTACAAAACTATTTATGAAATGGCAAAAATATAGAGGATCGTCATTTTTATACTGAAATTAATTAAAAACCAATTTGCAAGAATAAGAGAAAAAGAAGAAAATTCACAAATAGCGCTTGTATATTACCCAAATGAAAATTGTTTCGAAAAAGCAATACAAAATGGATTAATACCACCAGAAGTTTTTATATTCCTAGACGAAAAAAAATACATCCAAAACAGTGAAGGTCTACCAATAATCTATCACATTAACAGAAGAAATACTGATCAACGAATAACCCTGAAAATATTGAAAATATAATACAGACATAACGCATATAGATAAGAAATATTTTGAAAAGCATGACATAATATATTGGTGGATAAATGAGAATTTGTAGTAATTAGTACTTTGTAGTAAGTTATAGAATTTTTAGGGCTCCGGAGAGGGGAGAAGTTTCTCCTCTTTCTTCCTTGGGGTCTTGTAAACCGTTTAGTATTAAAATAGAGTTAGAATTAGTATTAGTATAGGATAAGCATTAGTATTAGGATTTTATATAAAACAAAAATTAATACAATGAACTTTTTTTCAACTTTTAGTTCAAAATAAGTTAACAATAAAGAAGGTTTACAAAGCTAAATAAAATATACTTATAATAATTAACAAAAAAAAAAAAATTGTACTAAGACCTCATATACGAATTCAGTAGTCAAACTAAGATAAAAAACAAAAAACCATAGCTTTAGTGATCAATGAATGTAAAAAAAAGAATTAAACAAATAAAGCACTTAAAAAAAAAAAAATATGTAAAAAATAGTTTAAAATAAACAAGGTAGAATGTAAACCAACGGTTTTTAAAAGCGCACATTTCCAAACTCAATACAAACTGTTTAGAATTTTGACTTGCACAAAAATTTGAAAATTTCATGTAATACGAAAAAACGTGAAAATAGGACATTTTTGAAATTTTGAGGGGCCGTAAGTCCGGAATCCTATATAACTAAGAAAAGCCGTTAACACGCGTAAAAATATATTATTGGAACTTTAATTTTCATGCCTCGCCGAAAAAAGATTTTTACAGGTGCCTAAGTTACAGGTGTCTAAAAATAGCAAATTTTTAATTTTTGAGGCGTAATAACTCTTAAAGAGGGAGTGCTACCAAAAAATTTTCTGAGGAAACTAATTCTAAAAGTTCTTTCTTGTCTCAAAATTTCAAGTTTCTATCTAAAGGCGTGCCGGAGTTATGAAAAAAGAAATTTCATGCAAAATATGGTTTTCACATAACGGTAAATTTAAATAGTAAATTACAAAATATTACATAATTTTGATATTGTTTTATATAGATAATAAAATTTTAGATCTTCTGGCGGTTTTAGATTGCAAAACTATTACGCAGGGCCCGAGATATATACATCTAAAAATGGGACTTTTTCGCACTTTTGAAGAGCTGCAACTTTGGAACCCTTTACAACTAAAACAAACCTTTAACACACATTAAAATTTATTACTGTAGCTTTAATTTTTATATCTTGCAGAAGTAAAATGTGTACAGGTTCCTAAGTTACAGGTGTTTAAAAATAGCAAATTTTCAATTTTTAAGCCTTCATATCTCATAAACAGGGGGTGGTCCAACAAAATTTTCTGAGCAAACTTATACTAATTCTAAAAGTTCTTTCTTGCCTCAAAATTTCAAGCCTCTATCTAAAAGTGTGCCGGAGTTATGAAAGTAGAAAAATTATGCAAAATTTGGTTTTCACATAACGGTAAATTTAAATACTAAATTTAAAAAAAATTGTATAATTTTGATATTAATTTACAAAGATAAAAGAAATACCTGTCGAATGACGTTTTCAGATTGACAAAATTTTAAGCAGAACATAAGATATATGCATTTAAAAATAGGGCTTTTTCAAAGTTTGAGGGGGTGAAGCTCCGTAATGGGAGGGGCTACATGAAAAAGTTGTTCCACAAAATTATTTTTTTTATGAGACCTAGCCATAGTTAAAATTTTTTTTCTCTAACTTTAACGGTGTAGAAGTTTTGTAAACAGACGGACGGACGGACGGACGGACGGACAGAGTGAAACTAATAAGCACATTTTTTCAAAAATTTTTTGGAAATGTGCTAAAAAATGTTTACTAAAAAACGAAAGTGAAGAAGTTAGTTTTTAATAAAAAGGAAATAAAAACTACTGGTGGTGGACCAAATAAAATTGTACTTGAAATTAAATCCTTATTTCAACACTCTGAAGTAGTTTATAAATATTAAAAGAAAAAAATGTTGATTAATGCATATCTAACTCAATATGTAAATTAAATTATTTTTACTTACAATGATATAGGTAATTCAAAAGGGTTGAATTATTCCTTATACTTCTAATATTCTGTATTAATTTTTTTTTCTTCATTTTCGGAAGAATCGTACCAGACTTGGATAAAACTCAATTACAAGAATTTTAATTACAATTACAGTAATTTAATAATTGAAAACTTGACAATTACAATTACAAGTACATAATTGTAATTAAAACAATACAATTACTTAAGTACTAAATATTCATTAAACTTACTAAAATTTAATGAATATTTCAATCAAAAGTAATTGAAATAAAATAATTGTCTGAAAACCCGTTAATTAATTATTTTGGTTAATAATCATTAAAAACCGTAAATTGTATTTAATTATTTTGTTTTTCAATAAAAAGTATATTAGTATTAATAATAAATCATTAAGTTCAATCAGAGTGCACCCCTAATAACCTTCCAAATTTGCACGAACATGTATGGTTACAAATAAACAAGTCTGTCCGGGTTCATGTTCCCGATGATGTCATTAGGGGGGTTAAATAGCCCTTCAAATTTCAATTTTACATTTTGAATATTTTGATATCTCTGCTGAACTATGAAGTATATTGACAACATATTTTTATACTTATCTCAAAGCTGACAAAATTTTCTCTTTAAATTTATCCTTTTTAACATTATATTTGTCTTTTTCAAAATCAAATTCGTCAAATTTTCAAAATCAATTTCGTCAAAATTAAAGTAAAGAAATTTACGTTTTTTTTTATTTAAAAAAGCTTTAAAAAAGAATTTGATTTAAAAAACAGACAAAATTGATTTTGAAAATTTGGACGAATTTGATTTTGAAAAAAAACAAAATTGATTTTGAAAACTTGAACGAATTCGATTTTGAAAAAAGACAAATATAATATTAAAGAGGGCAAATTTGAAGTGAAGAGTATATACACATAGTTTTATAAAGTAAGATTTGTCACATTTATTACAACAATCATAATTAAAATCATTTTTTAAACGTTCATATAATTTATATTATAAATCTTATTCTGTACTAATTTTACTAAGATATTTAATAATTTTATTTTCTAGACTATCTAATGTAAATCATATCTACATAAAATTTTCAATTAAAATACATTAGATTAAATTGGATACATTTTTCATATTCAAATTTCAATAAACAATTTAAAACACTTTCAAAAAATTTCAATTAACAATTTAAAATATTTTCGATTATTACTTTTTGCCACTATGTACTTAAAGAAATAAAATTAAACAAAGTTGCGCCTTTAAAAATACATTGCAATTCAATTTCAAATATTCCTATACTTTGTATTATAACAATACATAAAAACAGTAACAAAGTTTTGATTTTAAAAAAGCATTGTAAAAATACTATCTAAACATTATTCGTTCATTTTGTCTCTTACAGTAATTTCAATAACAGATTGCTTTTGAAACGAAGTAACATATATTTTACCTACTTTTACTAATGGTTTTTTTTGTTTAGGTAGTTGTAAAAAATGCATTAATATGTGTAAAAAAAGAGTGGCCCATATTATTATTAATAGATAATCTTTGAGGATATATGTGAATATTAAATAAAGGTTTTTTTGTAATTTGAATTCAATATTAACTAACTGAATGATGTTTTTTGTATAATATTGTAATTAAATACATTCCAAATAACTAAATTACTGCAAATTTAATGATTACCATTTTTTTCATAATTACCTGAATTTCAATTAATTTTTTTAAATAACATGTAAAATTGAAATTTTTTAATTATGTATAATTAATTTTAATTGAAATTTTCTCAATCCCAATTATTTATAATTGTTTTTAACAAATTACTTTTAACTGTAATTGAATACGTAATTTATTACAAAATGTAATTGATTAGTCCCAAGTCTGAATCGCACAAATAAAAACAACTCATCCTTACAAAATCATTAAACGAACTTAAATTATAAATATTTATTTTTAAAATTTTTCACAGCAACAAAAACTCAAAAGTTTACAAAACATTCGCAATTTTTAAAAACATGTTTTGATGGTAATGTCTACCAACTTAACAAAAAATTTCATCGCGTGTAATCTCAATTTAGGGAGCTGTTTTTCTGGGCGTGAACTTGTTTGTTTTTCTCTTTCTATATTTTAATTCTACAACAAAATCGGAGGGTATCTTTTTTAAATCATTTCGGTTCGACTTCTAGTTCGCAAGGTACGGATGCTTCTTGCAACTTATGACTATGTATTCCGATACTAGTTCAATATATAAAACAAAAAAAAATTTTCAAATTTATAAAATATAGATACTAAACAAAACAACATTCACTAAAATACTAATTTATTTTTAATTTTACTTACTTTTCCACTCTATCCATTTTTATATATTTTTATTTAAACTTAAACATAACTAAAATCTAAAAAAAAACAAGTAAATGTAACAGTAAGTCGATGACTTATTTATACCCTACACCTAAAAAATTCAAATTAAATTAAGTAATCCATAAGTAATTTTAGTTAGATATTTAATATAAGCTAAAAAAATAAATGCCTTTACAACCTCTGAAGAGAACAGCACCCTTGTATCAAATTTGAAGTTTCTATCTTTATTAATTTCGAAGATATGCTTGTTCGGTTTTGGGAGTTGTTTGAAAGGTACCCGAACAACCACTCCAATTCATCTCAAATTTTAGGGATATCATGGATTCAGGAAAACATATCCTCGTACAAAATTTTAAGTTTCTATCTTTATTAATTTCGAAGAAATGCGTATTCGGTTTTGGGAGTTGTATGGGAGTTACAACCCATGATCCGATTTCGCCCATTTGCAATCTCTTCTTACTTTAGTCATTGTTAACCTACAGTATAAATTTCATCAAGATAGCATTATTATTTTTTGAATTTTACGGACTGGCATCGCTAAATCTACTCAGGAGGTGATCCTGATTCAGAATATATATACATGTCCATAACTAACTCGCTTCCTTTTGGTAGTTACAAACACCATACCAAAGTTAATATACCCTATATTAAGTGTAGGGTATAAAAATACTTAATTCCTAAGAATGGCGTAAAGGTGATATTTATCGTACAAGAATTTTGCCGTGATAGAAAATGGCTATCGTCTCGTAGGAAGTCTTGCAGAAACACCACACACGATGCTTTTGACATTTTATATCGCGTCAAAATAAAAACATCACTTTAGCGTCTTGCAGAATAACAAAGTATCAATGATACGATACTCTTTATATGAAAAGTCTTCAAGAATAGGGGTGCATATCATTTATATATATCAGGAATAGTAAAACAACTAACACTGATCCTTGAGTTATTTCTACATATTTTTTAAAGCTGACAAAACTGGGCCAAACCTTCTTCTTTTCTTTTCCCTGTCTTTTAAATATTGTTTTAACTAATTCAACTCTACTCCGAGATACCAAGTTTATCTAATTTGTTTAACAGAATATCCCTATCAATAGTCTCGAAAACCTGTTTTAGATCAATGAACACAGCCACAATTATATTTATCCTCCATCCGTTTCTGTCTTTCATTCATATCACCCAATTAATAGCCCTTATCTGAATCCTGACTATTCTTCATAAATTATTTTATTTTCTTCCAAGAAATGACTTAATTGTTCAGCTACAACTTTTTCCAAAATCTTTTGGTATATTGTTAGCATCTTAATTGGTCTATAATCAATTGGTGCCTTTGCATTTTTGATTTTTGATACAGGAGCCACTACGGTATCTCTCCAGCATTCAAGGTAAATTTCATTTCTAACACTGAGAAAAATAACTCATTAGTCATTACATTATATTATTATGTTTTTGTTTAATCCATTATAATCGTTTTTGTTGTTCATCATTTTTATAGTTCTTTCCAAAATTTCTCTATTAATTAGATTAGAAAAAAATTATTAAGAAAAAGTTGTTACACAAGTAAAGAGGAATAACTTTGCCATAGAACATTTTTTGATCCTACCAACTTTAAGGTTTTTTTAATTTTTTTTCTAAGTCCAAATTTCATACATATAACACGCCATATGAAGTTATATGAACAAATGTTTTTTTTTTTTTTTTTTAATCTCTAAAAATTTATATAATATCGATGCATATCTATTTATTCTTTTGTTGATGATGCAAAATTTAAACGGTAAAATTTTTGTTAGCAGATTCAACATTGATGTTATGTTTGTTTTGTATTTTTGTTTAATTTTCATTATTTTTTACTTCTAACATTTTTGAATGAAAAAAAAAGAGTGTTTTATATGTATGTAAATCTGACTCATGGCGGAGTGGTTAAGTCGCCCATCTTTCAATCGAAGGGTCTTGGGTTCAAACCCCGGTCAGGTCATAAATAAAAAATATGTAGTACTTTTATATCGTAATAATGTATATCGTATAATTAATAGTAGTAATAATAACATTAATAATATTAATAATAATAATAGTAATAGTAATAATAACAATAATTATAATAGTAATAGCTACTACAGTGGAGCTATCTTTGGTTATATCATGCAAGTAAGGTGTTATATACTGCTGCACGTTGTAATCCACTGATGGCGCTGACTCTGTAGTAAAATAATAATAATATTAATAAGAATACTAATACCAATAATAGTAACCGCTACAGTGACAGTGGGGGTTGCCTTCAATAATTACCTCATGTAGTTACTATATACTACTACTACATGTTGTAACTGTCGTGACGGCTTTAGTCACTGTTAGCAAAATAGCAATAATAATAGGCGGATTCATTGTTTCCTTACAGTCCCACTCCCAATTAAATGTTTCCGTATCCATTTCCTATCCCTGCTCCCTAGCCAATATGCTGCGTTCGCAGGTAAGGGTTTCATCCCTTTATATTGGCTAAAGGGGGAGGTGGGTTTAGTCAGTAAAAATCTCACACTACCAAGGAGGACATTCTTGGTGTCCTTGGAAGATTCCCACCTCCCTTAGGAAAAAAAAAATAGATGTATGAATGAATGTACATATATTTTTACGATTTAATTGCATTATTATTGTTATTAAATAAAAAAAATTATATCCTTCATTTATAACCGATATCTCAAACATTATAACCTCTCATTACATCAAAATTTTCAAAAACTCTGCATACACTCCATTCAATTATAATTTTTCTATTCTTTATGGTTTCGTTATAATCTTCCACACACATTTTTACTATTGCATTAAATTTATTAACTTTTTTTTTTTATTTCATATACTCTAACACCCACCCACACTCCCTCGGTGTTTACAAAAGCGAATTTTATACTATCTTACCTGATAGGCCACCGAAGCTCCTTAGTTCTTTTTTGATCGAAGTAATCCTTTTTTTTAATTTTTTCTCAATAGTTTTCTTATCATAGCTTTCAGACATGCCGCTAATTAATATTTTTGGTATAAAAGCTTTGCACTCATCTTCTAACTTTTCTTCTACATTATCTTTTATTTTTCCAACAGAATTAGCATCTTTACAATAAATAGCAATTGTTCCACCACTTTTTTCAGCCACCTGGTTTATTGTTTAATTTTCTTATATTATTTTTTAGTGGTGTTTTAGTTAAAACACTAGATTGTGATTTTTTTGTTTTATTACCACCAGGGTCCTATTTAATTATATCAGCATACGTTTTCGTATTATTTACTGATTTAATCTTCTTATTTGATTTATTTTGCAATGACATTTTTTCTATATCTATTGTTTGTAATATTATCTTGAACCAAAATATTCAGATTATTAATAATTTCTTTCAATGATTTCTTCTTCTCTTCTAGTTTTTCGTTAATTTCATCCATTTTTTCAAATTTACTTTCAATACCATCAAGACCTATTTTAATCAGTTCTATATTTGCTTTCCATTCCGTACACATAAAGATTATATTACTATTGTTGTTGTTGTTCAAGTAATCTTCTATTTCTTCATAATCATTTACTCCACTGCAATTTATTGCTGTATGAAATATCCCACCACAAAAGCCATTACATTTTATATAATATGATACATTTCCCATACTTCTGTTGCATTTTTTACACGCGCTACTACTTGCCATGCTGTTGTTTTTGTTTTATTTACTCATTTGATTTAAATTAACGTTAAATTAATAATTTTAGTGCAAGCAACTTTAAAATAATGAGTGAGTATTCTCACCACATGCAAATTTATAATTTTATAATAATATTCTTGCTAATCCTATATTTTTATTTAAATATTTATACATTAAATATTACATAAAAGTTTATCTTTTCATACAATTTTAAAAGAATTTTTACCAACTATAATTATTATTTTTTGCGTTTTCCTACAAAATTTTATAGTTTATTTCAATATTAAATAATAAATTTGCAATCTAGATAAAAAGTCGACTCTATATCAAACGATCTTGGGAAGATTTCAAATCATCAAAATTGACTAACATTTTTTCTTCTACGTGAATTCTCTATTTATGTATATATATGATTTCTTTATGGTATTATCAAAGAATATAATATAATATGTGTATGTGAGTTTCTGAATTATGAGATTCTGAATGAGGATGGGTTTTAAAGTTGGACTCAAAATCAGAGTTATACGCCTTTTACAGAATATTTATATACATATGAATGTGTGACATTCTGAATTAGAGGATTTTAAATCTGGATTTAAAATACTCTCCCTAGTTTCCTCTTTTTCCAGAATGTGTGTATTTTGTAACCTAAAATAAGATACATGATAATTAGAACCCCGCGTATGTATATATATAAAAATATATATATATTCGGAAAAGTATGTATACTCAAGTTCATAAATATATTACAAATATGTAAACAATAGTTTAATATTATTTGTATTAGTTATAATTTCTTTTATCTCCATTTTATTTTATAATAATTAATTAGTAGCACATTTGAAAAAACAAACATAAAAATTCATATTATATATATGATGATATGATAATGATAATGAGAACCGGGTTGCTAAGGTTCATATTATTTGTAAGAAACGTCATTAAAATTATTTTATATTTACTTATTGGCCAGATGATTAAAATAAAAATAATATTTCAAGCAATAATCGGCGGAAATTTGTTAAATTACGTTAAATTTTAAATAAATTACTAAATAAATTCAATTTTATGTTTTTTAATTTATATAATTGTAATTGTCTCTGATATAATGCATAAAAAGGACAATTTGTTTGTTGCATTGAAAATTGCAAATCTCGAAAACTTCTAAAACAAGAAACAAAATTTTTTGAATTTCCAAATAAAATCAAAAGTGTCAAAAGATAACAAATGTATTTTGTACTTATTTAAATAATAGCTGTTAATAATAATAGCATATAGCATTTTCATTTATTATATTTCATTTTAATCTGTTATTAAGTAGGTACCTATATATATTTTTTATGAAGTCAGGCAAGTTTTTAGAACTTTTTAATTTCTAATTTCTAAATTTCCAAAACAAAAATAGGTAGAATTTATGCGAAAGAATTTTTGGACCATTCATGAAACTAAAGAAAATTTTGAAACCATTTATTTGCGCTCTTCATTTTAAGAGTAGTGATTTTTCAATTAAAGGCAAATTAAAAAATGCGCTGTTCCTATATTTAATACAGTACATTTAAATACTGTAAATAAACCAATTTTTGATGTTAATAATACAGATGATAATAGCAATATTTCTGCATTCTGGCAATTTAATATAAATAATGCTTCAAAATTTTACAAAAAACAATCAAAAATTTATGATAATTCTGATTTTACAATAGAACAACTAAATGATGCTTCCAGATATGAACCAATAAATTCCGAAAATGATAGTTCTGTTGATAAAATTTTATGCTCACGTTGCAACCAAAAAGTTCAATACTATCAGAACAAAAATTATGAACTTCAGTAACATATAAATTCACTTGAGAAAAAATTAGTAATCGTTCATAAGCAATTAAAAATAATATCTCGCACAGCGCTTAAATTAAAATCAAATAAATTTAATAAGTTACGAATAAGAATGATAAAAGTAAACTAGAAAAAAACATAAATGAATCTCATATGAATGATAATTGCAAAAACTTTGCGATAGTAATTTTAAACAATTCTAGAAAATGCAGTGAAACTGAAAAGTGGTTAGCATAAGGGCTGTTTTTCAAAAGTGCCGCAACCTATAACTTTTTGAGAGAAAATTTGAATTTATCACATAAAACTTGTTTATATAAATAGATGCCAATTAAATTTATACAATGTCAGTATAATATCTTAAACAGGAATATAAAAATTTTAAAAGCAGAGGAGAAACAAGTCACCCTAATATTTGACGAAATGTCAATCCAAGAATATTTTTCATATAATAAATTTCATGATCGGATGATGGGTTTGTATTCAGAGAAAGATGTAATGTTTCTGTGTACATATATTTATAGTTCGAAGCATTTTAGGTAAATTTAAAATGCCTTTATTTCATATTATATCTGATGATGCTTGTCCAAGTGATATTTTAAAAGAAAACATTTTTAAAAAAATTGATGTTTGCTGGAATTTAGGGTTAATTGTAAAAGTAATTACTTGTGATGAAAGCACTATAAATTCGAAATTCTATTCAACTCTAAGCCAAACTTCGTTTTGTATTACAAAAAAAAAGTTATTTATTTAACTTCTGATGTGCCTCATTTGATCAAATCATTCAGAAATAGATTATTAGCTTATGATTTAAACACACCTGATTATATAATAAGTCGAATTATTATTAGAATGTTGTATAATTCAGTAAATATTACACGTTTGTGCGACAGACTTTTTAATGCCCACGTAAATTCCGATAGTTTTCAAAAAATGACAGGCAAATTAGCAACTCAAGTTTTTTTCCAGAAGTGTTGCTTCTGAGATTGAAGTTTTGATTAAAAAAAATTTATTTAGTAACAATAAAAAGCAAATGGCAATTAACGAAGTAATATTTATAAGAAAAATTTATCGATTGTTCGATTTACTCAATGGGCGTCCCCCTATTTACTTTAAAGATTTCACATTTCAGCTTACATCTCTGCGATTTCTCCTACCAAAAAAAATTATTGCTTTCAAGGTATGGTTAAAACAATGTCGGCTCTGATGAACTTATCGAAAGAATTATTTGCAAAACTTAAAGTTAAAAAACACAATCGACTATATTATATGGAAAAATTATGTCGCTGAAACTAATTTATTCCAATCAATTTTCAAGCTGTGAAGAAGATACTCATTCCATCTTAGATATCGATTGGAAACCCTTATCGATGAAAATCGAGATATTGAAAATAGTGATAATACAAATAACGATCAAAATTAAAAAAGCAAACTAGTAACAATCTTAAAACTCACGATAAAGAACAAGTTAGATTGGAAGATACTCAGTACTTCACCTTAGAGAATATTTCAGAATGCTATTCTACATATACTTTGCTGGTTATTGCATACTTAAATTATTTAAAAAACTAAAAGATCCTTGTCAATTATGTTCAAAAGCATTAATAAAATCTTCTTCGAATTTCGATGCCGAGACTGAATTACTTACAATTTCAAAATCATGAATAATTTTTTAATATAACAAAGTTACAAATCAATATTTTTAAAGAATTGTTTTTCAAACATTGTCATTGTGCTAGAATAAAAAAATTAATTACAAACAAATTTAAAGAAGAAACAGATAAAACATTTCCGTTATGGTTTGATAATATACAACTTTGTATTGATCATCGTAAATTTATGTTAGATTTCATGATCTTAGTACTTAGGGTGCACAGATAAAAAAGAACTCTTAAAATATTCAAACGACAAAATACAATAGAATTATTAGAATCAAAGAAACAAAAAAAATTATCCAGCTCCTATAAATAAAAATACTAAAGCAAAACAAAAATTAAGAAATATTCAACAAATAATAATAATATCTGGTAATATCAAGTAATGTATGTGTATGAAAGAATAATTTAAAATTTAAATTAAGAATTTTTTTATTACCTACATATCTTAATATAATAAAAGACAATCTCCTGCTGCTGCTGCTATTCGTGTGCTCTTTTTTTCCCCTTTTCCATCTTTTTTCAAATAAAAAATTTGATTCAATTGAAATAACAAATTTTACTCTTTCAAAACTACGAAATGTACATATTTTTACCATTACGATTCTCACAATTAAAATTTAAAAAAACTTGTAAGTTTCTAAAAAAAATTTTGCTTAACATTTTCTTTCCTATATTAAAATGCGTGCAAAGAAGTTATGTAAAATATGTATTTTGTAAAAAAAAAAATTTCTGAACTTTAAAATTCTGAATACTGTATATCTGTAGTCTGTACTTGTACCAGTTAGTATCAGATAGTACCAGAGACTATAGTACATAAATAAATAAATACATACAATAGTATTTGTATCGTTCTGGTATATTTGTTTGCGTTAATTTACGTGACTGAGTAGAGTTAGTTGTAAGAAATATTGAAAAACTTGGGAAACATATTTACACCAAAATTATACCAAACAAAACGTACAAACGGCGAGAAAAATGTCTCTGGTTTTATACAAACAATAATTAGTTAGTACACAACCCCATGCCAATTCGCCAACTTCAAATACTATTCGTATAATTTATCAGTGACATCTTCCGATGAGACCTTAAAGTACTTTGATTTAAAACAAAATCGAAAATAATAAAATATTATGTGGAAATAGTATATCAGTTGTTCGAGTATTGTATTGATAAATTAAGAACTTGTATGTTTGCATGCATTTCGAAAAAAAGATAATTGCAAATTTGCAAGTGCAGTAGAATATTAGCTGATATATTTCGAAATTATTATGTATTTGAAAATATAATAGAAGTCTACATTAAACAATTTATATACATATTTGAAATTTTTTAAATATTTTTAAGTATGTAATATATACATACATATGTATGGACATATGTATGTAGCAAAATTAAGCATATTTGTGATTAATAATATAGAATTATATGTATTTTCAATTCTGATCCGATCCCTACACTTTTGAGTCTATATCTAGCATGGCATCAAAATGGCATGCTTATTTCAAGGTATTGCAAACGGAGGAGCAATTATACCCGAGACTATTGCACGGGAATAATAATATTAATTGATTATTTATATTTTTTAATCTGGTTCATCCAAACTTTTGGAGAATGCGTTCATTTGTTTATTGTTTATTTTTCAATTGTTTTTGTTTTTAATATATTGTTTTATTTGCACCATTTTTAATTGTTTTAATCATTATTTATTCAAATCGCTCATTAATGTCTTATTTAAGTAAGACATAATTTCGATTATTAATATTCGATATTATTACTGAAATTTTTACCAGACTTTTAATTAGAAGTATGTATGTACGTATGTATGTACATTATGTAGGTACATAATATATCTAAATATTATTTCTTGAAATTTTTCGTTATTATTAAACATATTTGCACTAATAAAGAGAGATTAGCAGACGTTTTGATATTTTAAATAGTTTCTTTATTTTTAACAGATTTAAAAAATAGAAGATAAAAATAAATATTAAACAAATATTAAAATTATATTGTCTGAATCAAAATGCTATTGTCTGGAGATTTATTTCAAAAAATAAAATTGATAAAGATATTTACAATTCGATATTTTTTTTATATTTGACAAAATAAATATTTGGGCGTGCATAAAGAAACAAAAAACATATAATTGAAATTATAAAATATTGGAATAATGATAACTGTGTATTTTAGATTTAACATCATCTTTAAGATTTGTGATAAGATACGTTTGCTTATCGAAGCTATTTGTTTCATGAATTTATCAGAACCGTGATGAATAACAAAGAAGATTGTGGGCATCTTTGTTTTACTCCACTGATTTGTCATTGGTGTACTTAGTGGAGAATTATGCGATACTATCGCCTCTGCGTTATTGTATACCACTTTGATACCCCCAATAAATTTTGCAGCATTCTATTTTTCTTAATAGCAGTCCCGATATCACTATTCATCATATTTCGAAGTTGATGAATGTGATATAGAGTGGACTGTTCAATTCTACCGACCGTTCTATTATTAATTTTAATGTATTTGTCTATTCAATACATTGTGCGTTCTGATGAAAATCTGCTTGTTCTTCTCTCAGAGCTCTATCTAGGTTTAGAATTATTTTGGAGTATAGTATTAGGAAAATAATTTTTTTTTTATTATATTTATTCCCTTTACCATCATCTCTACCAGGTTTATTGTTCTTAAGTATTCTAATTGCATCTATTATTTCTCTGGTAGATGGTGATGATGCTTTTATCTATGGATGCATCTTCCCTTATATTTTGTACTTCTTCTTCTAGTTACATCTTTTTGGATTAGGATCATGGGGATATTTTTTTTCTTTTTCTCCTTATTCTTCCCCTAGGGAACATAGGGCTTCCACATAGCCCCTCCAATTATCTCTGTTTTGCGCTAATCTTTTTATTTCCGATCATGTTTTTCCAGATAGGTTACTTTCTCTTTGCACAGTTCTCCTCTAGGTTGCTTTTGGCCTTCCCACATTTCTTCTATCTTGGGGGTTCCAATCTAACGCTTGGCGTGCCACTGATGTTGTCGGGCACCTTAGAATGTGACCAATCCTCTTCTAGTTTTTCTTCCTTATTTGTATCCATATTGGCTCTTGCCTCGTCAATACCCAAAATTATTCGTTCATTATTCGCCTTGGCTAGAATATTCTCAAGCATTTATTTACAAAGACTTGTAATTTCTGTATATTATTTCTAGATACAAGGCACGTCTCGCTTCCATATAGCAATACTGATTTGACACATGCCTCGAAAATTCCAATTTACGTTCCGCGTTTGTTCAACACACATATTGACTTCCATATTGATCACAGTCTTCCAAACGCACTTCTGGCTTTTGCTATTATATGTTCTATATCTCTATTTGCACCAACATCTGTCGTTGATATGCTTCCCAAGTATTCAAATTCTGATACCTTTTCTATTTGGATATTGTGTATAAGTATTGGTACTTCGCTTGTGTTGTTGATTCTCATGCACTTGGTCTTATTTATGTTTATTCGAAGACCTATTCTTTCAGCTTTTTTTGCCAATTTATTGATGATGGTCTGCATTCTTCCCCTGAGTGTTCCGGTTTCGGATCTCACCTGCAGCCTTACCAGACCATTCTCGATCAGTTATCTTTAACCACTTACCGGTAATTCAGCTCTCGGCACGGTACCTGAAAATCTTAGCTTACAAGTGCAGGGATTCTCTTGGTTTCAGATCTCACCTGCAGCCTTATCGGTATGGTTGAACCTACTGATACTATGAAATCCCCAGGGACGACACAGTATCCCCGACTTCACCTACAGAATCATGGATTATACTGAGCCCTCCCACCACGCGCAGGTGGAATCCCTTTCAGAAGGGATTCTTGAGTGAAATCGTGCCGTTATTATTCGAGACCGGGTTCCATGATAATAGGGCTTTCTTTAATGTCTTTTCTATAATTATTTCCACCTCGTATTCTCCTGTCTGATATCTCTGTCTGATTTTGTCTCCATTTTCTTAATGTTCTTATTTCTCAGATTTCCTTTGTTGGTATTGTCTAATTATTATTTTATTCTTATAAGCTTCCCAAATTTTTTCCGAAGTTAATTTCTTTCGTGTTGGTCTATTGACACCTAAAATTCCTTACCTAACTTGATGGTTCAGTATTTTCTTGTACCGATTTTATCCATCTGCTACTGATAGATCTCCATTCGCCTACAACCCGGTAATGTTACTCACAAATACTTTTTAATTTCTCCGTTGTCATTTCTCTCTGCTCATTTTGTTGGCCAATCTTTATTATGCCCAATTTTAACTTTGATATCATTAACAGAATGATATTAGATTTTGAGGTAGCACATAGAGTTGCTCATTAATTGCTCATAGAATTCATTTTTTACTTTATTATTTGTAATTTCTGTGGGAGCATAACACTGAATTATAATTGTTTTCTTATCATGCTATGGAATTTCCCAGAATTTTCTTATCATGCTATGTCCCTGTTTCCCAGTTTCCAAAAGTTGAAAACGCTCTTTGATTTTACTGATGGCCTCTGGGTTTCTTCATTCTTCATAGCTGCATATCGGCGAAGGTTCGTACTTATTGAGGATTGTTTTGAACGCGGGTCTATTGACCGCTTTTGTTGTTCTTCCTCTGCTACCACATTACAATAATTTTTCTCGATTCTTCTCTCAAATTTAAATTGTCTTCTTTTCAAATAAAAGTATGGAAACAAACCTAATGAATAAAAAAAATTAAAATGACATGAATAAGTTATTGTCTATATACATACATACATATATAATGATTAATGACTGATGTTCCGTATCCGGGATGCTTAAAATTTCTAATTTTGAAGTGTAGAAAAATCTTTTAAAATACGTTATGTTTTAATATTTATTCTTCTTTTGTATTGATAAGTAATTTGGAATTAATTTTTATTAAAGTGTATAATTTATCAATATTCGATTAAAATGTTTAGTTTTATTCAAATTACTTGTGTATATATTATAAGCTTTTTTGAAATCAAAATGTCATCTAAAACAATATTATGAAATTGAAGAATATTATGAAATTGAAGAATATTATGAAATTGATTCAATTTTATATAATAATATGTAAATATACCAGACTTACTTAAGTGGGCCGTTTGCGAACAAGTGAATCGGAATTCAGGCATAAAATCTGAAAATCGAATTCAATCTTAATTAAATTTTAAAGAAATTTTTTAAATTAAATTTTTTTTATTACAGAATTAGGAAAAGACAAGCTGTTTGCAAAACTATGTACATATATGTGATATTAATTATCAATGATGTGAAAATTTAAGTAAAATTTATTTAATTTATTATTATACATATTAGGATTAGGATATTATTATATTTAAAATTTTTTAATAATGAAATTTAAAAAAATTATAATTCAATTTTATATGTTCTAAATTTAAAAATATTGAGTACAGTAGAGTAAGAAAAGGACTTTAAAAGATAGTAAACATAAAAAAGGATAGTAAACATTATAAAACAAAATAATTTGATGTTTTTTTAATAAACTAGAATTACAAATTAATAGTTTTAAATTTACAGTTTTTGTAATAAAAATTTTTCCATTGAATTTTTAATTTCGACAACATTTACAAAAAAATTTAACACATAGTTTCCTTACTTATTAGTTCTTTATGTTTTTACTTTGATCTAACCAACATTTACAAAATAATTACAATTAAGCTTAAAACTGTAATTATACAATTTAATATTTCACTGAAATTTAATTATAAAATTAGTAATAGCAACTTGTTTACTATATCAAGGTAAAGTGTAAACAAGGTACATATATAATGTATATATTAGGCTTTTCTGAATACAGTTGAATTAAAAATTAGTTTTTAACAGTTTAATGAAATAAAATTATCACATGTATGCTTTTTGGTTGAACACCAAACTAAACTAAATGATCTAAAATTGATGATTATGTATTTATGTTTTAAAATTGCACGTTTTAAAATTTTTATTTGGCCAAGTTTGGGTGCTTATTTCAAAATAAAATTTTGCAAACATTATTTGTATTCGTATAAGTAATACCTTATTTGCCCTCGATTATATTATATTAATTGAATATCAAATTAATTTCTTAGTTATTACTTTATTTAAAATTTTTTATTAAAAAAATTATTTTCATTTAATTTTTTTTTTCTAATATTTTGAAAACTTAAAATTCCACCATCGCTCTGTGAGTCATATGTACAAACAAAGGTTCCTATATCTACCGCTGTAATATGCATGTATAATTTTCTAAATTTTCTTTGATAAAATTGTGAAGTAAGCCAAAAGTTTGGGGAGCCTTTCTTCTTGCTTAACGAAATTGCAATTCGTAAATACCATAGATATATTATTTACATTTATATCTTATAGATTCTTATTTATATTTATATCTATTTATATCTATATACATAGAAAATATTTTCAGCCAATTTTGAGAAACAGCTGAGTGAACCGTGCGTATGTATTGCTTTAGTTTCCTCAGAAAGGAGTCATAAAAGGTAAAATAAATTCATTTCTAATTTTTTTAAGGATTTTATCACTTATTTTGTTACTTTACAAGTAGATAAAATGTTGAATAACCTTAATTAAATTAAATTTTAAAAACAAAATATATCAATTATTAAGTAATATAAAAGCTTAAAATCTCTGAAAACTAGTTATGAAAAACTGCTTTACATTACTTTAATAAATATAAACAGCTGAGTGAACGAAATGTACACATTTTATAAAATGCATATATTTTTTTTTTTGACTGAATACCTTAAGATAGGAAAACACATAAGAAGAAAAGAAACGACTATATCTAACTTCCCATCTATTAGTTAATATATCTATGGTAAATACCCATTAATCAAAAAATTAAAAATGTCTCTTTAACGAAGGTGTAGATAAGTCTTACAATTTAATTTTTTAAATCAACTTGTCTAAACAAAAGTTCACCGGAAAACGGTGAAAAATTACAAAAATGTTTGGTCAGTTTTTGTAATAATTAGACAAAAATCAAAGCAACTCAAAATTCCACTTCTGAAAATTCTAAAGTTACAAAATAGCAAAAATTTCAATTCCAAATAATTCCAAATTACATAATCGCAAATATCAAAATTCCAAAATTGGAAAATCCCGAACACAAAAATTCCCAAAATTGAAAATTTTCAATGCAATCATGATTCATGTATATGTAGGTAAACAAAATATATAATAAATAAGAAAATTTTCATTCATAGAAATTGTTAATGCTTTAATTGTTAATATGTTTAGGAAAATAATTGAAGTGTTTTTAGAGTTAGTCAGAAATTCAGTGTCTCATAAATTTGCTTACTGGGAGTTTGCGACCAACAACTTCCACTATTTTAAATCCTTTGATGCTGAAATATGCATGTAACAAAAATAATTAGGAAATGTTTTGCAAAGTAAAAATTTGAAATCTGGCCTTTTTGTTAAATTTGAAAATTTGCCAAACGGATGTTTTGCCAAGTAAAAATTTCACATCTACTTTTTGTTATAAATGAGTTTTTGCGAAACGAGTTTTTGTCAAGTGATATTAGGCAAAGTGGATATTTGCAATGTGAGTTTAGGCCAACTGCTCTATACCTCTAACAAGCATTTAATTGTAAAAACAAAATCATAATAAGTTTGTTTATAAATATATGTAAGTACTTACTTATGTATGTACCTATTTTTTTATAATGATTTTTTAAAATTATATCTATATAAATTACATTGTTCGGATTATTAATTAAACATATCAAAACTAATCAATTTAGCCAAATATTTTACAATTAAATACAATTAGAAGTAAAACTGCGAAAAGGTTGCCTTTGGCTCAATTGATTTAAAAGTGTCCCGTTTTTTAATTTGAAATAAATATTGGTTGACGCATTGTTCTCTAATTTGTTTTTTTTGCCGAAAAATATTTTTTTTAACAAAAACATTATTTTGTTTATAATAAAAAAAAATGTAACCTGCAAAATTCATTACCCTAAAAATAATTTATTTTGTATTTTCACTTATTGATAACAAAATTAAATTTTATTAAAATGGGTACCTATAATCATAATGTCAAGTTTTAATAACTATATTTATTCAGTAGCCCTTATTTAAAAATTTGACAGACCACCACTGTTCATTATTAAAATATTATCTATAGCTACCTATGTTACATATAAGCATAATTATACATATGTACATATTTCAATCTATCTGAGCAAAAAATTAAAATGATGTTTGACTCAAAAACGAGTTACGTATTAATTATAAAATTTGTTAAGCTAATAAATAACTGTTTATGGTTTATTCTAAAAAAAAAAACATGTGTATGTATTTCAGATAACGAAAAGTCTATTGTAAACGTTCTTAAATAAATATACAAAAAATTGATTATGCCTTTTTTTCTTAATTAAATTTTATTGTCTTTATTCTTTCTCGGTAATTCTTCAACTATACTTAATATTTCACATCCACCCACATATTTTTTTCTTATCTTTTCTAATACCTTGACATTGAAAAGTACGTACATATAAAAAAAAACATATTAGGTATTATAGTTTTAATTTTTTAAATAATTTTTTTATGAAACATGTGTTCATACAAAATAAGTCAATTTTAGGTGTACATATTATGAATTTCGTATAAGTTTACTTCACAATTATTGAGAGTCGAAATTAAGGGTAATAAAACCTAATGAAGTAAGGCAAATTGGCTTTATTTCAATACCACATTTGAAATATGTATGTATGTAAAACTACATATTTTTTTGTTTTCGACTTTATTTCATTATTAAAGGTTTTTAAAGAAGAAATAAAGCCACTTGGCATTTTTCTAATTAGAAGATGTGTTATAAGAAGTAAATCGATTATTACTTATTTTTTTTATTTCTCTGCAATTCAAATTTTAGAGTATTTTAGAGTTGTATTCAAAATCAGGGTATTCCCTTTTTCCAGAATATTTATATATGTACACATATATACATGTTTGAATTCAACTTTAAATCCCCCTAACTGAGAATCTCTCGTATACATACATATGTATATATGTATATAAATATTCCAGAAAAGCCGCAATACCCTAATTTTGAATCTTTCTAATTCAGAATCTCACACATAAATATTTTCTGAAAAAGAGAATATTATATTTTTCATATTCTGTTCTGAGCAGCCGCAAGTTAACGTGGACAAAGTCGTGTCGTGGTTAAAGCTCTCGGTGGTAGCCGTAAGGCCGGCGGAGTGTGGTGGCGGCAGTCACGCGTGCCGCGTTGTGGTTTGAGCATGCTGTCGAAGACCCTTCTGGTAGTCGCAAACATATTAAAATAAAAGTATAAAAAACCGTTTTTCATTTATATATAGCTTTTCCTAAGTGAGGCAAAATCCCCTGAAAATCATATGTAAGTAGTGTTGTATGGGTCACTAACAATGCGACACAATAGCAATGTGTTGCCGAAGTGGAATATTTTATTCCACGGAAGAATATTCTTTTGAATATTTATGATAAGGAAATACAAATAATTAACGAATATAATAATTTAAAATTAGTAGAATGGCAAGATTCTACAAATAGTTTTGATTTTTGGTCTCACGCCTTCCAATATAAGGATGCTGTAAATTTCAACCCATTTAGTAAAATTGCAAATTTTGAGATTTCTTTTTTAACATTGCCATTCAGTAACGCTGAAGTAGAACGTGTTTTTAGTTACATAAATATTACTAAAACAAAATTAAGAAATGGGATGAAGTGTAAACTCCTAATTAGTCTACTTATGATTCGCACTTGGTGTCGCACCATATTTAAGAATTAATTCAAAGCACGATTCTTTTATTGTGCGTTGTATTATTAACATTTATCTTATGAACACACTTCCATTAGCAAGCCATACATTGTACACACACATTTACTCGTCCGAGTTACATACATATTCATCAAATTCTTTATCTAATAAAATTAAATCTTTTCCAGACACTACGTAGCACTTCCTGTTATTGCCAAAACAAATTCTTCGAATTCCACTGCAACAAAAATAATAGACGCTAAACTTGCATTTCCTATTATTTTAAAATAATAAAATTTATTAACTAATATAATTTAAATAAAATCAATCTCAATATTAAATCAAATTTAATCAAAATAGTTTATGCCGAATTGCATTTTAATAATAATATAAATAGTAGCATAATTTAGAATTAAGTCAATCTTTGTTTGGACCTAAAAGGGGTCGTAATTAAATTAATTAAATTGTAAAAGTTTGTTTGAAGAGGATATATTCTTGTTAACTAAACCGTGTAAAATTGTGTTAAAAATAATAAATAAATATTTAAAATAAAAACAACAAAAAAAGTTTTTTTTAAAAATAACTAAAAGCAATTATTTAAATGGCGCAGTCGGTAGGATAATTCAAAATATAAAATGTTTATCGTGAATAAGACTTATCTTCGCAATCCTTTAGTGAGTCTGCCTAAGGCCCGATAAATATAAAAAAATTACCTTGTGATTGAATGTAAAACCAGTGAATAAAGCTTATATAGCCTTTAAAACTTATCAATTAAAATCAAAGCAAAGAAGGGAAAAGTAAAAAGCAAAATATTGCATCGTAAATGTTCCAGGTCCATCAAATTGGAAGGCGATTAAAATCAAATTAAAATTAAGGTATAAACCAGTAATAAAGTAGAACCATCCGAAATCTAGAAAATGACTTGTAACCTGAAAGTAAATTCGGTAAGTGAACTGTAATTAATATATAAAATATTTATAAGGCAGACGAAATATTGTATATTATAAAAATCAAGATTAGACTTAACTAACGCAGATAGTCTTTTAGGAAATACTGTTAGAGAATGTGCTCAGGGAGTCTATATAAATAAACTCACTATGAAATCACTATAAAATTTATAATGAAAAAGATTTAGGCAATATTATAGCAACCATGAAAGATAGAAGGTATGAAGACTCAAAAGGTCAAAATAAAAATGTAAATAGAAATTCAGCCTTTAATAACGATCTTTTTAATCAGTATAAGTTTCACAATAATTCAAACAATAATAAAAGGCAATTTAATTTACACAAAATAATTATTTAGGACAGTTCCTACAAAATTAACAACGGTTAGGAAACTTTAGGAAAAATTCTGGTCAATATCGCCAACAACAGGATTTTGTTAAACAAAGACCAGTTGATGCCATGGAAGTCAACAAGTGAGAAGGAAGTCATATATTCATATTTGGTTAGTAAAATGGCAAGCAAGGATTAAGCTGCTTGTAGAGGTAGTGTAAGAGGTGAATCTGATATTCAATGTGAAGGTGTGTGTGGTAAAGTGTACCACTAAACTCTTAAATGTGCGGAGGTTAACCAATATAGTATTGGGGTTTTAGGTAAAAAATATATCAAGTTTGTTTGTGATGACTGTATGTCGTATGTACAAGATTTGCAAGTGGGTATATTGAAAATAATGAATAGTTTGGATTGCAATAGGAAGTGTTTGAAAGAATATAAGGATGAATTTACAACAACTCTTAAGATAAGTGAAGATGAAATAAGAAAATTAATACAAGCTGTTGAAAATAAATACCTACAGAGAATAGCAAGCATCGAAGAAGCTCAAAAATCGTTTACTGAAAGCTTAGAAAAAATTCAAAAAATGAATAAATTAGAGGAGTATTTTAAAAGTCAGATGCAGGAAATTATTGAAGAAGTAAAAAAGGTTAAGGAAAAAACTAAATTGGAATCAGGAGTTCTCGCATCCAGTTCAAGTGGAATAAGTAATGGTAAGGCTACATTCGCTTCAGTTATCAGACGTGAGCAGACACTTCTGATTAAACCTAAAAAAACTTCTGATTAAACCTAGAAAATTTATGAAACAAAAAAGAACTAACTGAGGAGATTGATCCAGTAAAATTAAAAATTTTTGAATTGAATACAAGTAGGAATGGAAACTTAGAAGTAAAAAATGTTAATGAGGAAGAAATAAATAAAATAAAAACGGCAGTAGAAAATAGTAAGTTGAAGGATAAATATGATATAAAAATATTAGAAACTAAGAAGCCAAAAATTATTGTGACGGAGGTTAAAGAAAAATGGAAGCAGAATGCATTTTTGAGTGAGTGTGAGTTGAAATGCGTCACTTTTAAAATTATTGAAGTTGAAGGGAAATTTGAAAAATATTTTAATGCAATATTAGAAGTAGATAGCGTGACGCATTGTGAAATGATGAAGGCAGATAAAATTAATGTAGGATGGAATAGCTTTAAATTAGTTGAATAGATTAGAGTGAAAATCTGTTTCAAATGTCAAGGCTTTAATCATGAGTCAGGTTAGCGCAACTTTGAAGACGTATGTGGTAGATGCAATGAGAATCATCGAACGGTGAAATTTCTCTGAATGTTTATGATTTGATACGGTGTGATTCGCACTCTAAACGAACTTGTAGGGGTAGTAGTTTATATAAAAAAGTACTGGAAATGTAAGATATTGAAATTGAATGCGAATGCCAATAAATTCCTTTGGTATGTTGTAATAAAATGTGTGAATGGTATCTTCGGTATGATACTTGTAGTATTTTATAGATCACCAAGTGGTTCGGGAGCTTTGTTCTGTAATGAATTTGGTCACCTAGTTGAGCATCTTGAGGATGCTGGAGACTAAGTTATGATTGTGGGATTTTTTAAGATGGATTGGAATATTGAAAACAGCTGTAAACATAAACTTAAAGAAATAATTTCAGATAGGGCATGCAGACAAAAATGAATGATTTTACAAGGATGACAGCTAGCAGTAGAACAATTATTGATTTAGTAGTGACAAACATAATTGAATAAAAAGCGTCAGTCAAGCCCGGGTTTAAAGTTAGTGACCATGAAACATTTCTTATTGAAATTCAACTAGGACAAGAAAGAATTGAGAAAGAGAAAGTAAGTACTATTGAGCTATTCAGTTATAATATGATTAAATTTAATAATGATATAAGAGATAAAAATATTGAAAGAGTGCAGCATATCTCAAACCTAACGGACGAAGCAATTATGCTTGATGATATTATAAATTATGTTTTAGAGAAAAACACAAAATAAAAAAAAATAAAAGTGAATGATTTAACTAGTATACGAATGAACTAAGAAACATGAAGTAACAAAAGACAGCTTAATATAGTAGAACAAAGATTTTAAAAACTTATGGTGAATGGAATAAATATAAGGTTCTTATCTCCTTAAATGAAAATCTAAAATTAATCAAGCTACAAACAAAAGTATTGAAAACAAAATAGAAAACGTTAAAGATTCAAAAGATATGTGGAATATTATCAAAATTCGGTGCTAAAAACAGATCGCGGGAGTGTGGGTTCAAACTCCACACTAGTCGTAAGAATAATTCCGCCTGACGAAATTTATAGCCACGACTGAAAAGGAAAGGCTACGGATTTTCCTTGCCACATTTTTGTGGCAGGAGAATAAACTAAAAAAAAACAAAATACAAATGCACACAATGAAAGATCAAGTTTCCATTACAGCGATCACTTTTGATCAACTTTTTAGTTTAACGCAAAATTTCTACTTTGACAACTAACTGTTGCCATTGTGCATTGTTAATACCCCTTTTCACATTAGAGGATCCCGCAGCTGCAGCACTTTGAGTTAATAGAAAAATATAAAACGAAATAAAAGTCTCCAAAAATGAATTCACAAGTAGATTTTTTGAAACAAAAATTTAGCTGATTCACTTGCTACTTTTATCAAAACTATTAAAAAAACGAATGTATTTTGTAAGGTTTGGAAATTTTTAATTTTATACATACCTGTCTTTAAATTTTAAAAATTCGAGGAGAAAGTAATAAAATATGTATGTATGTGCTTGCTTTAGTAAGGTTATAGAGAAAAAATGTTTATATCTATAAATTTTATGATAAAATATGAATACTTTAGTAGTTTTTAAATAGAATATTAGAATAAATATTTTTTTTTTCTTATGAAACATACATAACTAAAAAAATAAATAAATATTCATTAATAATTTAAAATGAGAATAAAACACGCTAACACATTTAGACTTTATTTATTTTTATACCCGTACGATAGGATCGGGTATAATAAAATTACTCCTCCGTTTGTAACACCTCGAAATAAGCGAGCTAGATATACCTTCAAAGGTATGGATCGGATCAGAAAAAAATTCTAAGACTTTTGAGCCATGTCCGTCCGTCCGTCCGTCCGTCAGCACGCTAACTCAAAAACTAAGAAAGCTAGAATCTTGAAATTTACACAAAATATTTTGGGAGTAATTTGTAGGTTCCCTATTTTTTTTGGTTGAGTTTGGAGCAAGCCTTAGGGTAGCTCTCGAACACCTAACTTTTAGATCCCCACATTTTTTTTGCAATAGAGATATGAAATTTTAACCACTGATAGATCTCACAAAAATATTAATTTTATTTTTAATAACTTCTTTTTGTAGCCCCACCCGTTACGGAGCTACAACTCCCCAAAGGTTCAAAAAAGCTCCATATTTAAATTATTATAGCACAAGTTGTATAAGGTATATCTTCATTTTGAAAACGCCAAATGATTACTACTTTCATTAGCTTTAAAAGTATATATACAATAAATATATAATTTTGGCATACGGTGTCTTAATTTACCGTTATGCAAAACTCAAATTTTGCAAAATTCTTTAACCCTTCCATCTTCTAAACGGTTAAAGTTGGAAACTTGAAATTTTGACAGAAGTTAGATCTTTGAAAATAAGTCATTAATAAGTATGAGTCATTTCAGAATTTTTTTTGTATAACCCCCCGTTTAGGAGTTGTAAGGAGTCAAAAACTGAAAATTTCCTATTTTTAAACACCTGTAACTTGAACACCTGTTAAAATTTTTTTGAAGTAATACACAAAAATTAAAGCTCCAACATTATACTCTTATTTCTGTTAATAACTTTTTTTAATAATATAGGGTTACTTTATAATTGATGAAAGTATTACTTGATTTTTTCAAATTTTCTAACAAATTTCTTTAACGAATTTTTTCCATTTTGTTTTACTCGATAATTTGAAATTGTTGAGGATATAATGCGTAGTACATAAAAATGCAAATAAATAAACAACATAACGGTTGCTTGAAGAATTTTTATTTATATGATATTAATATATATACATACTTATATAGTATCATGTTTATTTACATATCGTATATGTCACTAGTGAATGAATGATAAGAGTATAGATGTATATTGTATAGCGCCGTATTTACATACATATATGTATTTTATTGTATTTATAAGAAATTATTCTGCCAATGGAATATTTAAATATAATATAATATAATATTTAAAATTATATTTACTATTTTGTACTAAGTAAATTTAATATACATTTACCGCTTAGTATTAAATGGTACTGTAGAATATTTGAAAAAGTTTTGGATTGATAATCGTTATGTGAAAGGTTAGAATCTGCTTTTGAAGAATGTACATATAAACATATAGTTTGAATAGATGTACAACCCATAGTACTAGAAATTATAAAATTCACCCAAATTATTTTAAAATACTAAAATATTAAAAAAATAATATTGTGAGCAGAGTGACAGGCTGTTAACATACTAACGGTTCGTACGGGTATCTAAGAGTTGACAAAGGCAACTGTATTCTTCCTCGTTATTTTTATTTTCACTGGAAAAAACTAATTCTAAATCATATTTTTTAAAAATTGGTTTTAATTTATCTGTTAATTTTCTTGCATAACTGAATTTTACTCTCTTTTTTGTGGATGGTTCCGATCTTCATATCGATTAATTAACAGATTATGCAAATTTTTAACTATAATTAGTTATGAATGGCTGATGATGATATGTGATCATATCGAAATGCATCCTAAATAAATAAATAAATTAAAAAATAATTTTATAAGATTGTTTAAGTTTATTTAAAAGAAGATTGGTAAAACTTTAAAAAACTGGTGAAAGGTATTTTTGATAAGAGGTTTTTCTTCAAAATATTATTATATAAAAGAGTTTTACGGAATTAGTTCAACTAATTAAAATTATAATTAATATGGCAACCAAGCTCAATTTAAACGCCTTTTCAAAACTAAAAATAAAAAAAGAATGCATAAAAACTGATTTACATTTCTTAAAGAAATGCCCAAAATTTATAAAAATTTTATAAAAATAAAATGTCCAATTTTAAATGATAGAACTGAAAAAGTTTTAAATTTTAGTAAGTTTAAGTGGTTAAATTTGGAAAGAAGTTTCCTACATTCTAAATTGTGCAATATTGAATTAGTATTATATGCTCTCTATTTAACAATATTAAAATCATTTCAAACACAAACTTTTTCTTTTAACTTTTCAAGGGGAAGTTTTGCAACATGCGGGTGAGCTCAACATCTTGTGCATGGAGCTAAATCAAAAATTAATTTGGTCTAATCATATTTTTGGTATAGCTAAAGATACAGCTAGGTGTATGGGTTTCCTGTAGCGTTGTAAAGCCTTCTTTTCATCTTCTGATCTCCTTAATCATAAAACATATATAAGACCAACATTTTTTTTTTTCCAGGGTAGACGTTGGCGTACAGGTGTTTGTTGGGTTATGGCGTACATGACACATTATGCACATGCTTATATTTTTAGTATTTATTAATATTTTATATAAGTGCTATAGAGTATTTAAGGAACATTGATTATAGCCTATTAATTGGTAATTTTTTTGACGATATTTGTTATTAACAATTATTTATTTTTAGTTATAATATAAAAGTTATAGGATAAAAGTACTATATTGAGGTATTTATATATATGATTTTTTTTGAAGAAGGGCCGGTGCCTTAACCACTGCACCATCGGCTGGATCTCTTTTATACGAAGTTGACAGTTTAATAGTTTTTAATGCATTAAAAATGTAAAAAAAAAATAGAAGTGTCGTGTCATATACATATGTATGTTTTACAAAATTTTTTATTGACTTTGTTCATTCATATGTCCTTCTAGCGCTTCCAACTTTTGTATTGTACTCGACAAATTTGTTGGCTACGTTTTTTGACATTTTGCAACTTTATGACTGCGTGATGACTGATGTCTACGTTCATTGTGCTCAAGACATTATACTACTAACAACTTAAAAACTACTCTTTTTCGTGTTGCCAAAACGACTTTCTTACGAGTCTTTTATCGATATAAAATTTCACTAGAAAACTCGAAAACGACCCGCCATGTTAAAAGCACAAAGGGTTATGTTATAGCAAAGAAGTATCAAAACAAAGGAGGTTAATTTCAATCTAAAACAAAATTAAAAGAAACACTTAAATAGTATAATTTCTAAATAAAGATAAGAAAAAATAAAATAATAATGAAAGTTTAAATATGGCTAATTGATGGAACATTTAAGGTCGTACCGAAATTATTAAGACAGTTAATAACAATTAACGGTATGGTTGGATTAGGTCAAAATAGTAAAATAATGGTGTTTATTATTCTGTCTACTGACAAGGAAATATCAACAGTACTGTGAAATGTTTTAGATTTGCTTGTAATAATGACATACTTTTAAATCCCACATTTACTTACCTGATTTCAAGAAGGATTCTATAAAAAATTTAAAGAAATTTTACCAAGTGCGAAAAGAAAGGCAAGCTTTGTAGTGATCCTGCATTTTCACCATCTCTTGCCTGTCCTTAAACGATAACATAACGAAACTTACTCCTTACGCAGAATAAACTAGTATCATGGCATAGATAGACGGTTAAGCTGTGTAGTTGAAAGACCTCAAATAGGATTTATAAATTGATAGAACATTTACTTTCTGGTATTGTGCATCACGCGCGCTTAAAGTACTACCGTGCCCTGAATTACTGAAATACGTAATTATTAATTAATTACTACCGTGCCCGTAATTACTGAAATTTATTTGACGTCCGCTGTGAAATGTCAAATGTTTATATGGTTATGCGAAAATGTTTCGATGAACAAAAATTCCGTATTTGGTATGCTGCAACCAGAATTTTATTCACGGCTGCAAAACGTCATTTTTTTGTGTATGCCGTAGTCCGTCGAAATAGAAAATCAATAAAATTCCTTTCGACATGATTAATCATTCGAAATTAAGAAGGAAGTGTTATTTAGTGCAAAATAATTTTTATTTTTAAAAGAAAAAAAGTAAAGATAATTTTTGTTTTGATAAGTTTTTTATTTTTTAACTTGTAAATTTAAAAATAAATTCAGTGCCATAGTTCAGTGCAAATTTCATCCTTTGAAATTTCCGTGTCTTCATTTTCCAATTATTCCAAAGCCTCTACAAAATTCATCATCGATTTATAAAAATTATTTTAAACGTATTTTACTTGTGAATTTTTTCTTAATACTGAACAAACTGAACAAAATAAAATATTTTACGCAACATATGACTTTAACATCTTCAAAAAGTGCTTGCAGCCGAATAAACTTCAGCATATCAATTTTTTCGAATGCGGAACGGAATTTTTCATGCGAACGATTTTTCACCAGATTTCAGAAGTTTAGCATAACCATATTAATATTTACAAGTTTGATAAAATATTAACTAGTAAATACATCCACCTACTTCGTTACAGTTCAATTAATAAACTTTATTTTTGAATTATGCCAAATTTAATCGTTCTTATTTTTTAAAGGTGGCAGTTTCAAATTATAAAAACTATAGTTCAAAATAATAAATGACTAACTTAGTCCGAAACAATTAATATTCCCAATTGATTCTTGCAGTAGGTATTCGAAATAAGGATTGTTTATTTCAGTAACGGAGACCAGATATGTTCTTAAACTTTTTTTTGTGCTTCTAGATTTTAATTTAAACTTAGTACCTATTATAAAAAAATACAGTTAAAACTAATTTTTATACGAAAAATCAAAATTAAGGTTTCATAAAATGTAGATCTACGAAACGAATTTCTATAAAATTTTAAATTTTGTTGCAAACACAATAATTTATTTATTCCTATATCGGGGATAAGACCAATTAAAAATAAAAGTTGAAAAAATTAAACTCGTTTTTATTGATTTATAAAAACATCCTACAATTTTGACAGATTTTGAAATGATGTATTCCTGTCCCAATATAATATTACAGCTTCAATTTTCATGTCTTACTTACAACAAACTTCGGAGAAACCAAAATCTTTCAAAAATATGTTGTAATACATGAAAAAGGTCCCACAACATTAATTTTTAATGAGACCTATTAATGAAAAATATGTAGATCTCATTAAAAATTACATAAAAAAAAGTGGTCCACAACATTAATTTTTAATGGTACCTATTAATGATTATAATTCATTGTTCATAACACACGAAAGGAAATTCATTAAACAGGCGTATGTACACACATGCGAGCAGAGTGAACTAAAGTACAAACTTCCACCTTACGAAAAATATAATGCTATACATACATATGTATGTACATAGGTTTAGATAAAATTTTATTCAAATTGAAATATACATACATACTTATGTACATATATACCTATACATAGTTTAATGGAAATTATGCAAATAAATGTCTATTTGTGTTAGCAATTTGTATTCATTTTCGCATTTCATAGCACCATTTCATTTTCGCATCACAACTCCAATACAGAAATATCTGCGTTGTCAATATAATTTTTTACATGCTAAGTATCCCTGATATAAATATTTATGATACATTTTAGATATTCCACAATTTAAACAAAAAATTGAAACACAAAACCGATCGAAAAATAACTTGTTTTCAGTTGCAACAAGCAAAGTCATAAATGATAAATTTCAGCACAACTTAAAAAGTTAACTAAGTTTGCTTTTTTAAATTGAGTTCAGGAACTTTACCACCAAAAAATAATACAGAATTTTTTGGAGACACTGGAATGAATAAAAAAAAAAGAATATGCTACAGTAAAAATAAAATATTTATAACCAAACAAGTTTTTTACCTTAATTTAATTTTAAAAATGGCCTTAAAATGCCTCTCCTTTACTTCGATTTACATTAATAACATATATTTAAAATAATTAATATAATTCATTTTTTTATAACATTATTTACCTTTTATAATTACATTTGATATTTTTCTTAGTTTATTTTCTAAAATTAAGAAAACTACTTATAGAAGATATTTTTTTTAAACTTTATTTTAAATCACATCATATAATTAACTTTAATTTATTTAATAATAAAAAAAAAATTTATTTACACATATTTTTACATACATATATTTCAATATTTGTTCGTTGATTAATTAACAGTCATAAAATTAAAATAGTAGAAAAAAATTTCTTTGTCTTTTAACATTTTAATACAAAACCGAATATTTTGTTTTAAACCTTACCCAAAACATTAATAGTATATGGCTTTTTACGATATCCACGAAATATAAATAGTTTAACTGCGAATATCATCATTATAATACAAAAACCATATAATATAAAACCAAAACTAATATCAATATCAGAAAAACCATTGCCAATCATTTGAGATTTTTTAATATTTTCTAACCGTTCAATATTTAATCCATAGAAACTAATATTTTGAATATTGTAGATTTGTTTCAAAAATTGTAATACTTCTTGTTTATTCCAATTGATTTGATCTAGAGCTGGTGAACTTGATGCATCTCTATTGTAACATTGATTACATGAACTAGGTAATGGAAATTGTTGTTTTGGAAATTCTGGATCTTCTGTTTCATCACCAGCTAATCTTTTATTAACTTCATTATGTGCCGACCATAACCACAAAACAGCATCATCTTTACTGGCAGTATTCCATATTTTACGACGTACAGCCATTTCCTAAAAAAAATTAGTAATATTTATAGTAACTATTTAAATATAAATTTAATAAAAAATAAAATAACGATTATATATTCATATTTTTTAAACTAGTTCATTCAAACTTTTAGAGTACAGAAAGATTTGCGTATTCATGTGTCATTTGTGTATGATTTATTTGTTTATTGTTAACTTTTCAATTGTTTTTTTTTTTTTTATATATTGTTTTATTTGAATAAATTGTTTTAATCATTATTTATTCAAATCGCACATTAATATTTTATTTGAGTAAGACATGGTTAGATATTTTTTCGAGTATTATTATTGAAATTTTTAACAGACATTTAATTAGAAGTATGTACATAGATACATTATGTATGTACATACATATGTATATCTAAATAATATTTCTTGAAATCGTTATTATTAAACAAATTTGCAGTAATAAAGAGAGCTAAGCAGACGTTTTGATATTTTAAATAGTTTCTTATTTGTTTTTTATTTTTAACAGATTTAAGAAGTAGAAATTAAAAATAAAAATTAAATTCTAAAAAAATTATATTGTCTGAATCAATATGCTAGGGTCTTGAGATTTATTTCAAAAAATAAAATTCATAAAGATATTTTTTTTTATATTTGAACAAAAAAATATTTTGGGCGTGCATAAAGAAATAACATAATTTTTTTTACTGTATAATTTCGCTTAGGGAATATAGAGCTTCCACAAAACCTCTCCAATTATCTCTGTCTTGCATCCAATTTCGTCTTTTTTTATATATTCTGTATATTGTTTTATATTCTTTTTCTGTCTGAAAGTATCTGATTTTTTCTATTTCATTCTGGTTACTTCTTCTACAAATCTCCGCTTTAGATTTCCCCACATTTTTTCTACCTTGGAGGTTCCAGTGCAACGCCTGATGTGCCACTGAGATTGTTGAGCGCTTGAAAATATAGACCGATCGATCTATCTCCATTTTCTTCTTTGAATTTGATTTATTATCAGTTCCATATCGGCAGCTGAGTATGTTGTTTTGCCAAAAGATACATATGCTCATGGAACCTATTTCTTTCATACAACTATCCAGAACCGTGATGACTGTGATAACAAAAAGGGTTGTGAGCATTCTTGTCTTACTCCACTGATTTGTGATTGGTGTACTTAGTAAATCATTGTGTGATACAATAGTTTCTGCGTTGTTGCATCTTTGATGACGCCAATTATTATTGTTTTCTCCAGATATCACTCAGATTGATTCTCTGGAAAGCTCTTTCGAATACGATAAATGTAAAATAGAGTGAACTCTTCTATTCTATCGATCGTTCTACAATTAATCTTTGTGTTTAGGTATTTAGTGCATCGTAGGTTCTCACAAAAATCTGTTGCTTGTTCTTCTCTGAGATCTTTATCTAGCTTAAGTGTTCTGTACTATAGTATTAGAGCGATAATTTTTGGAACATTATTTATTATATTTATATCCCTTTCAGTTCGGATATTCTGTTAGATCTTCTTTCTTAAGGAATTTAATTATTATTCTTTTTTTTCATTCTGTTGTGATTTCTGTTTCTATCCATATATTTCTATTATTGGTTTTAATGCGTTTGCAGCAGTTATTTCTCTTGCTTTAAACCGCTGAGCCGGTATACCATCATGACCTGCAGCTTTATTCTTCTTAATTCTAATTTCATCTATTCTTTCTCTGGTAGACGGTGCTTTTTGATCTATGGATGCTTTTATATTTAGTACTGCTTTTTCTAGTTGAACTTTTGGACTTCTTTAGTTGTAAAATTTTCTTTTGCCTTCATTTTCCTAATGTTTATACAAATAATATCTTTAAAAATATTTTTCAGATTTCCATTGTTGGTTGTTAATAGTTATCGTCTAATTTCTTTATTCTCAATGGCTTCCCATGTTTCCTCCGAAGTCTATTCCTTTCGTTCGGGTCTATTGACACCTAAAATTCCTTATTCAACTTGACGGATCAGAATTTTCTCTTCTGCACTTGTGTGCATTTTGTTAAGCTCCTATTGTAAAAATTACGTAAATTCTCGTTTGATACTTTCTGAATTCAACTTATATATTCAGAAACTTTTCTTTCTTTAATTTTCCATAGAGATTTTGGTTGCCAGTTTGATTTGTACGGATACAGTCACAAGCATGTAGTCCCCCTCCATTTTTTTACATTTTGTACCGATTTTATCCATATGCGACTGATGGATCCATCTCCATCCACATATTACTAGGACATGTTACTCACAAATACTTTTTAAATTTCTCCGCTATCATTTTTGCGCTCATATTGTTATCCAATTAATAGAATGATATCAGATTTTAAGAGTTGCTATTAATTGCTCATAATTCATTTTTTACTTTGTCAGTTGGAGTTTCCGTGGGGGCATAACACTGATTTATAGTTGTTTTTTTTATTTTTTTTTATCCTACTATGGAATTTTGTGGTAATTATTCTATTTGAGACAGTTTTCCGTTTTACAACAGTTTCTCCAATTTTTTTTATAATAAGGTTTACACCGAGTTCTTCATTTTGATTGCCTGAGAACAAAAAACAACATGAAATAACATATATTAAAGTTTTGCAAATTTGTTGAAGTACTTTTTTTCAAAACGACAGATTTTGTTAAAAAAAAGTTTTTTCGAGTCTGCTCTCCAATTTCAATTGTCTTCATTTATAAATGAAAGTATGTGAACAAACCTAAAGAATTCAAAATTATTACACGACATAATTGTTATTAGGCTCCTAACTAAAATCAAAATATCTCCTAAAACAATATTATGAAATTGAACTCATATTTTATTTATTTTAATTATAAAGAATTTTATAATTTTATAAAATTGCCATAAGGCAACAAAATAATTTGAAAAGAAAAAAATTGACTAAATATAAGCACTATAACTAGTGTTTAGCGTTTGATAATTATTTACAATTTGTGTAATTATTTTTATTTTATTTGAATAATAAGAATTGGTTTTTATTTTGATGTTGAATAATAAAAGGGTTTTTATAGAATTTATCTATTTAGCTCATTCAGTTGTTTGATGATAAAAGGCGAATTCAGTTTGTTTGATGATAAAATTGATGTCAAAAAAATTTTTTTTGGACAATTTCTCCTTACTCGAATACTCAAAATATTTTGGTTTTCAAAATATAAATTGACGGACTAAATAACTATACAGACGAACAATTTCATATAAAAATGTTAAATCTTTTTTAGGATCCTACATCCACTGCTTAGTCTGGCTCCAAAAAAAAACTCAAAATTTTTATATAAAACTGATCGTCTGTGTTCACAGCAGAGCTGGATCTGTCAAAAAGAAAAGCCAAAATAATGTTATTAAGTAATTTATTAATTCATTTATTCATATTTTTTTTTATAAAATGACAAAAATTAACTATTAAGTTAATAACAAATTTTTATATTTTAGTGAAGTTTTATATTTAGTGAAGGAAAAAAATCTTTTTAATTAGGTATCCGATGTATCCGGTGTAAGAACTGTAGACGTCCTAAACTTCTGAATATTTTTTTTTTCACAAAATTCAATAAAGAAGTTTTAAAATTTTCTGCAAATTTTTTCACTGTTATTTAAAAATCAAAACTTGTTTTATAGGTCTGAAAAGCCTAAAATACAAAAAAACAATTGGCAAAATACTTTTTATATGTATGTATGTATGTAGATACAACCATATTATGAATGGATCACATAAGCAATAAAATTATTTAAATATTTAAAAATTACTTATATGTATGTATGTAGGTTTCGTAAATATTAAACAAAAACATAAGATGAGTTTTAAGTATTAGTCATAAAATAAAAATTAAAGATTGTTATTTTTATTATTTTAATTCATATATAGACATTTGTTTAATGTTCGTAATATATGTACATAATTAGTAATTACATATAAAGAAAATCATGATTATTGTAATTTTTTCGTTTAGGTTTTTTTTAGGGTTGTACCTAATTCGACAAATTCTTACTTATTGTTCTAAAATTAATATGGATAATGGTATATTTTATTTAGAAGCTCACCCACATTATTATTTACATTTTTATATTAAATAAATAAAGTTATTCTCCTTTTATAATTTAAAAAAAGATTACTTTCATTTAATTTTCGATTATGATTTTATACAAGTGTTAAAAGTAAAATCTTTTTATTACAGATTATTGCATCTTTTTTATCATATAAATGATTACTAGTTAAATATATCACAACATAATTTAAAATAAGAATATAATGTACATAGCTAGACTTCATTTTTAAATAAGTACATAATATGTTTTTTGTGATACATATAAATAAAAAAATTAAATGTATATTAAGAAGCTACAAGTAACTTTTATTTATTTATGAAATATCCATATGACAAAAAAATATCATACCGCATGGATTCTATATTTCATATACATATGTATTTGACTTACTTTAATAGGCCGTTTGAGTTTTAAAGAAAACAGTGAATCGAAATGCAGGCATAAAATCTGAAAATCAAATTCAATCTTAATTAGACTAACCTTATTTTAATAATAGCAGTATATACACAAAATTTTAAATTTTAAAGAATTTGAATATTGCGAATTAATAGTGCCTCTACCGGATTTTATAACTATAAGCATAGTATTCGGGTCATATTTTTTTTTTGTTATAATTGTCATAACCAAAAATATTAATTTTGTAAACAATTGTTGTTTTGAAATAAAATTCAATTCGAAGGGCGTGTGTCAATTGGTTAAAAACTGGTGTAAAATTAAAATTTTGACAGAAAAATAAAATTTTTGAAGTTTATATTCACCACCGCAGTTGTCAACATTTTTAATTATTTGTTACTCGCTCTGGACCTAGTATAAATTTTGACATTATAGTTAAAAATTTTGAAATTTGTTTCTTGTCGTTTTTTTGACGTTTTTTAAAAAAAATGAGGAATATTTTTTTAAAATATAATTTTGATTTTTGTGTACGCTACTTTGTTTTGTAAAATTTACTGAAATGAATAAAAAAAGAAAAATCGAAAAACCCTATATTACATGTAAAGGTGGATTTACGCTAGCCCGATAAAATTTTTTATCGGATTTAAAGAAGGAGACAGTATGAAATGATTTTAAGTTTTATGAGAATTCAATGTGTATGACAAGAACAGTAAACATTATTTATCGGGGATATTCATCGCCGATATTGAAAAAATTTGGGATATTTATCGCCGATATTTAAAAAATTGAGAATATTTTATTTTATCATACTTTAATGAAGTATAATTTTAAAAATCGAGGTTATTTCGTTCATATCGGCAACACATTTTTCAGCTTAAATTTTTAAAGTGTTACCATTGTACATTTGGTTTTTTCGAACTGCAACATTCAAGAGTAATAAAAAATTTAATTGGTTGGCAACTAAAATTTTTTTTTCAAAATGCAAAAAAAAATAAATTTTTAAATAAAAACAAATGATTGAAGAAGATAGTTTGGAGGAATTTATTTTTTTTAAAACTTCAAAACCATTAATTTTGACATTACAAACAATGTTTCCGTGTTAAAAACATAAATTTCCCAAATAGAAATTTAGGAAATTAATTGCAGCCGCCTATTTTTTTCCTTAAGTAAAAATTCAATATACTATCTCCCTCTTTAAACCCGATACAAAATTTTATCGGGCTAGCGTAAATACGCCTTAAGTATTATATTAAATATATAATTATTATTTAAGTATAATTAAAATGGTTTCAGAGAAATAGTTAAATGATTTTTTATTTTTATTTAAATTTTAGGGACTTTAATGGAAAGAATGGAGCTAATCCGTATTTAAATTTTAACCAATTGACCCAAAACCCTAAAAACGTAAATAAATAATTTTATTGTAAAAAAAAACTGAATTTCAAAATATTTTTTGAAAGATATGAGAAAAATTAAAATTTTTCTACTTAGGTAGAAATATATCGGGAAAAAAATAAATTTTTTCTCGGTTTGTGTCTTGGACTATATACTTTTCTTAGCGTACTAAGCTGTGTACTACTTGAGAAAAAATTGAAAAAATTTATTAAAAAGCTTTTGCCGAGAAAAATGTTGACATAAATCCCATATAGAGGAGATATAACCTGAATACTATGCTTTATAGAAAAACTTCAGAACTTCGGAATTTTCAATTTCTGTATTACCGAATTGGGGAAAGACAAGCTTTTTGTAAAACTATGTAAATAAACTATGTAATAAATTATCAATGATGTGAAAATTTAAGTAAAATTTATTAATTAATTTATTTTAATTAAAAATTCTTGAAATTAAAAAAAAATAAAACTAAAATTTTATATGTATGTATCAAAATACAAAACTAATAAAACTACTAGAAAATTCCATGGGCAATTGCACAATTTCTATAGATGCAAAAACATTTACGTTATCAAACTAACTCCCTAAATAAACTCCCTTAAAATTAGATTTTTACCTCAGCACCAGTAAAAAAACGTTATTTGTCAAAGAAGAAATCATTTGGAAAATTATTATTTGAAACAGACACAACATATTTAGCCACTATGGCACCAATTAGAACGAATCGATTTCCTTTTAATTGAGAATTACTTACTTGATGTATAAGAGAAAAAAACATAAAAGGTCATTATTGACCCTTTTTAAATCAATGAGAAAAAAGGGCCCAATCTCTGAAAACACATTTACGGCGAAAATTCGCGGCGGTATGTAAAAAATTGTTTAAAACACATGTACATATTTGAATCAAAGTGCCTACAAAAAAAAACTAAAAAATGTGAGGCTTTTTTCTTGCCCGGCTGAAAAATTTATATTTTCTAAGAATAACATATAATTTGGTGCTACATTTAAAAGTAGGTAGGAATAAACTTTAATAAATAAAAAGATTTAAAAAATGTATTTTATAGAATATGAATATTATAGATAATATGTCATTTGAAGAAAAATTAATCGAGGAAGTAATAAGGAAAATAGTAAATTAAATGAAGGCACATTCATTCTTTAAAAAAATGTTCTTCATCCTTTTCTTTTTTTTTTTCTATATAATATTTTACGAAGAAACCATCTTGTTCCAGATTTTCCTTCGCTACGAAATTCGAATTCACCCACCAACCAACCGCTATGAAATTTTTTGTTTTTTTACATTTAAACAATTCCAATAATCGAAATAATTTTATATTTTTCAAAAATTTTACTCTATATTTTCTTTAGTTTTAAAAAGTTTTTTTTCATGGGGCCTCGGTGGCCTAGAGGGTAAGACCGAGGGAGTGGCAGACATTTATGTGGCAGAGTATTTCACGTCAATAAAAAACAGTTGTTTTTGCAGTTAAATTTTTAACCCGAAACTCTCAATCCGTCCACCACCATCGCCCGTCGACCTTTCTGTGTTTTTACCTTATCTTTTCCGTTTGGAAATTCAACTTAAAAGAATATGACACTTGGACACCTATTAAAATGTTATTTTCTACTATCAATTTTAGTGTTTTTGTAATATGAAATAGTTACCCAAATATGCCGAATTTTATATTAAAATAAAATTTTCAAGTTTTCTATATCAAAAATTCAGCTTGCAAAACAAAACTTTAACTTTATTTAACAAAACTACTTTCAAGTCTTTTGGTTTACTTTTTTTCGCTTGAATAAAATGTGCTGGATTTAATTGTATTTAAAAGAACTTTGAAAAAGGTCTTTGGTATATTTAATAAAAGAGTTATGTCTTTGATAATGAAATTTCATATATGTATTTTCAAGCGGCTTTTTTGTGACGGTTGTTTTCAGCAGCTATTTTTCACTGGCGACGAAACCTTCTCCGTGACGGAATTCGCACATACTAAGCGATTTTAAAGACTATAGTATGTAGTCTTTGATATCTAATAAATTAATTTTTTAACAACATTAATAGTCTAATAATAAATTAGTACAAAATTATGAATCTATTATGACAGGCTTCCAAAAATGACATTTTCTATGTTGTTTTTGTTTGCTTCTTTTAAAGAAAATATCTGTTCTTATAATATTTAGTAAGCTTCTGAATTCTGTTATGAAAATTTATCTAAATCTGTCGAATTTTATATTAAATAAAATATGTCATATCAAAAATTCAGCTTATGAATCAAAATTTTAACTTGCAAAACTACTTTAAAGTAGTGTTTTTTCCCTCCGTTTTGATTTGACATTTGATTGTGATTTTTATTTCAAAATCAAGAATCATTTGAAAACGGGGGCCAGATTCCGCAACGGTGCAGCAAATGAAAAAAATTGACAGTTTTCGTGCAAATTTTCTGTTTGCACTGATTTATAATTCCGCAAGAATTCCAAAAAATTTAACATTTTCAGTTTGCAAGGTGCAAAGTTTTTTTATTACAAAGTTTAAGTATTTATCGGTGTAAAAAAAATGCAAACGAGAGAGACAGTATTTTTATTATTTATAAAAAAAATGGAAAATTATATAGTTATGTATATAGTTTATACAAGTAGTTTAGTATTATAAGATTAAATTGTTTTGTGCACATTTTATATATTTTTTCATTTTATATTTTATATTGAAATGATAGTCAGTGCTGTATATAATTTATTCAGCATTTCAGTTTTCATTCACGCTTGCGGAATTGAAATAATGGTGAATTGAAATGTTGGAGAGAATGAAAAAATGTGCATTTGCACCAAACAAAACTTTACACCGTTGCGGTATCCGGTCCCTGCCAACAAAAGGTTTATTTATTTTTTGACCCCTGCGACCAGTTCATAATGGATTACAAATTTGCTAAATTCATTTATATTGAAGGTACTTTTTAAAAAGTAAAAAATCTTAAAATACTCACTTTTAATGAAAATTTTGTCTCTGATAATAGTTAGTCTTAGTCTAAGATTTGTGTCTCTGATAATAAAATTTTAAATATTAAATGTACAGAAATATCATCATTGTCAATTTGATTTACATTCAGTGGGTGGTCTATTATAGAAATAAAATATTTTTTTTTTATGTTGTGTATAATATATGTATATGATTGAGTAGAGTAAGAATTCGTTATAACTACTTATATCTAATTAAATTTAATAAAAATTTTTAATAAAATTATTATACAAGGCATAAAATTCTAAGTAATTATTCTAGTTATATAATTCTTGTAGTTACATGTGTTAAAACTTTAATAAAAATTATAAAACAAAACAATTTGAGTTTTTTTTCAATATACTCCGAATTGCAAACTATGTTTAGTTTTAAATTTATAGTTTTTCTTATAAAAATTTTTCCATCGATTTTTTAACATAACATTTACAAAAAAATAATATTGGCTTTACATTTTTGATATCTTCTAGGAAAATCTGAAATTTATTAAAAATTATAATGACAAGGTCGAATTTTTTTAAAAGCAAATGGAAGCAGTGACACTTCTTATTGTTACTGTATAAATATTCTTTGCTTAAAACTTAACACATCAGCAAGAAAACCATGGAGCGGTAGTTCACTAAAAAAATTTAACGCGTACTTTGCTTACTTATTAATTCTTTATGTTTTTACTTTGATCTAAATAACATTTGGAAAAAAACTACAATTAAGGTTAAAACTTCAATAAATTGAACTTAAAACTGTAATGAAGTAGGTATGTACCTTAATATTTTACTGAAAAACATCAAATGTATATGATAAAATTAGTAATGGGAAAACATGTTTTCATAGCTGTTGCTTAGCCCACTATAAGCTTAACAAATGTTGCGGTGGAAAATTTTCTTTTCTAAGTTTTGAAATTACGGAATGTCGAAGTTCTATACCTATATTAATTTCCATTTTACCAACATAAAGTCCATTTATCAAAGAACTCGAAATACAAAGATTAATTAATTAAATAAAATTAATTAATTAAAAAATATTAGATACAATTGAAAGCGTCTAAAAATCTCATTTCAGTTACAAAGTCGTACACACATCAAAACTTTAAGATCATAATCTATAATCGCAAATATCAAAACCCCAAAATTAGAAAAACCCGAACACAAAATCTCAAAATTGGAAATTTTCAATGTTTCAATGTTTTATTAATAATAAATATACTGTATAAAGATTAAATGAGAAAATCTCCATTCATAGAAGTTGTCAATGCTTTATTGTTATTATTATGTGAAAGAAAATAATTAGAAGGCTTTTACAGTCTAACTTTTTTGAAGCGTTTAAAAAACAGAATGAAAAAATGAAAAATTCAATTTCAACAGAGTTCAAAAAGTAAAGGCTAATTTTCATGGAAAAAATTTTATCTGATATTTAGAAAGAATAAACTATACTTAATACTACCAATAGGAAAAAGGGAGAAAAAAATTTAATTCAAATGTCATGTATCCATAAGAATGTTAGTTGTGTGCCCATTTTTTTGTGTACATACACATTTTTTACGTATGTGTTAAAAATATCGGAGATAATTATAAAAAATTTAGCTTCAGCGAGCTAAATTTCATCCGATATTTTAGCATATCTCCGATATTTTCTGAACGCTTGTACCGATATTTTTGTGGTTTTTCTCTGTCACACAAGTTATAGTGTTTTTGTATCTTCTGCCTATGTTCTAAGAAATATCGCCGATATTTTTTTCCATGAAAATTAGCCTTAAAATGAAACAATTGGAGAAATTCACTTTTTTGAAGCGTTTATATACATACTTATGTATATTCATTTCAAAATAATTTTTTATTTTTTAAAATTTTGACTATGTTTATTTATGCCCAACAAATATTTTACTTTTAAAAAGAATATTTCAGAACTTCAGAAAAGTTTCTAAGCTTCACCGTGATGATGAGAGATGAAAAGATGAAAAGGAGAGATGAAAAGATGATTTATAAAAAAGGGATGAAAAGATGACGTCTAAACGCTAAGTAACAGTATAAATATGATTATAAATTATAATTTAATTATAACAGTAAAAAACTAAATATAAACAGTAAATTAAACTATTAATATAATAATTTAATTAATATTATTATTGAAATTGGATTTTGATAATTGTGTAGTCAAGTGAACATTAGCAAGAAAAAAAAACTCTTTTTAAAAACTACATTTCAAAATTCATTTGTTTATAGTTATGAAGCTTTAAAAAAGGATGCACAAATGATAACTAAAATTTTTGTTTACGAAAATTTTAAGAATATGTACATGTATGTATGTAGGTACCTAATTAATGTTATGTGAATGTTAAAAACAAAAAACCAAAAATTTTTAAATTTTTTAATTGTTATATCGCAAACAAAAAATATATAATTTAAGGTTCGCGATAACTCAAAACTCTAAAAAGCATGTTTTAGTAACATGAAATGATTTAAAATGAGGATTCTAGAACCACAAAACTTAACATTTCAATTTATCAATTTTAAAATTTTTTAATTGTTATATCGCAAACAAAAAATATATAATTTAAGGTTCGCGATAACTCAAAACTCTAAAAAGCATGTTTTAGTAACATGAAATGATTTAAAATGAGGATTCTAGAACCACAAAACTTAACATTTCAATTTATCACATAAATGTACGAATAGAAACAATTACTGAAATTATAGATAAAAATATAACACCTTATCGATTAATTTTTGTTTTCGTTGTTAATTTCTATATGAAAACGTGATAACATTTAAAAAAGTTAAATTTAACAATAAGATTATCAATTTATTGTATTCGATAGTTTATTTAATGATAATATAAATAAAAGAAATAATTCACATATTTATGTACATAATATACATACATATACATATGTATATGTATATCTATATTATATAAAGACGGAGGAGTTTCTCTAAAGCATAGTACAGGCCATAAATCTTGGTATTCTACATTGTATTCAACTTGGTCAATGATCTACAAACATACAAACATTGTGATAGACTTTGTATTCAACATCATTTTAAAAACGGTTTTCGGTTAGAAAAGTACTTGAAAATATGAGCGAAAACAAAAATATTTTAAAGTTTTTTTTATTAAGTGAATAAATACTTAGATGAAGAAATAACTGAAAAAAAAAGACGGATTTGGTCAAAAAAATGGTTATTCACATATGAATTTGTCAAAAAAACTAAAAATTAGTGCAGCAAAAGATTTAAAAAATAGAATGATGGTCTTTCTGGCAGTTGCACTTCTTGATCTTGTGAAAAATTCAAGAATATCAAAATACCACAAACTTGGAATATATTAATCTACACCAGTTCCTGATTTCCCACTATTTATAACTTTTTTCAACTTCCATCTGTATCAACCTCATATGTTATTCATTTTGTTCTAACGGTGTCAATACTTGCATTGCCATATATTTTTTGTATTTACAGTGTATTTACAGTACATCCCAGGCTTTCTATTTTTGATTTTTATTTTTGTAAATAGGTACATATCGAATTTATATTACAAAGTGCTGCTAATTTGATATTTTCGACAAGTTGAAGACCTGTCGTCAATATTAGCATAGTTGTTAAAAAACAAAAGTTGGCTACCTGTTGTCGACTTTACTGCAGATGGTAAAACTTTACAGGTATACTACCAAGTTTTATGGTCTGTCTGTACACTAGGTATAGTGAGACATACATGTCTGACTTTCAATTTTTTCAAAGTATATTTAAGGCTAATTTTCATGGAAAAAATTTTATCCGGCACAAAAAAAATGGGCACACTACTAACATTCTTATGGATACATGACATTTGAATTCATTATTTTTCTCCCTCTTTCCTATTGGTAGTATTAAGTATAGTTTACTCTTTCTAAATATCCGATATCGGATGAAATTTTTTCTATGAAAATTAGCCTTTAACGTTTAAAAATATGTACCTATTATAAATTAACCAACAAATTCATTTCTCAATTTTAACAAAATTGTGTTATTGATTCAATATTTATAAATTTAATTTTATAATTTTACAGATATGTATGAACGATTTAATGAATTAATTTTTACAAATAAATCATTTTTAACATGATTTATAAAAAAATTACTAAATAGATTAAAATTTATTCTAAAACTTTACTGAATACACCCCAATACAATTAACAAGAGTTTAAGAGTATTTGAGTATTTTTACTCACAAATTTTTTAAAAGGAAAACTTTTTATTTATTAAATTAATTTTAACTTTGACTTGTAAATAGTTAAATTAAATTAATATCAGAGACTTTAATATACAATTACAATAATATATTAATATAGATGTATACAATTAATATATGTACATAAATTAGTTTACAGTGAAATAAATATTTTACATTATAATATATTATTTTACCTAATATATTAGGTCTGTTCATTCTAAATAAAATTTATAATTTTTACAACAACAAAAACCTCAAGTTAGATTTAAACGTCACGAATAAAATTTTTATCAAATTTTACTATTGACAAGCATTTTATTTCAATGTTTTTTTAATTTATCTCTCAATTTTGGAAAAAAAAATTAAAATAAAATTTAAAATAAACGCAAATTTTAATGCAAAAACCTAATATTTATTATAATTTTATAAATATAAATATTTTCATATATAAAAAATATTTGAATTATCTGTATAATGCATTGTAGATATAATTTAAATATTTTTTTCTTTATTGTGCATATGTATATTGCTCACGTATTTATCGTTATAACTATTATTAAAAATTTCCGTGTAAAAAATTTCCATATGATGTTTAGTTTTTTCTTTATTTGTTTGTATGATTCCTTTAACATTACACTCGAATTAAAAAATAAAAAATAGACAATGACTGTTTCTATTGCAATGACCTTAAAACATATTTAAATGTATTGCAATATAATGTAAAAATCATGAAATCAAAACTAAGAAATCCGTTTTGTTTCAATTTTTATTGATTGAATAATAGGCCAAATTGAAATTATGACGTTCCTATGGAATTATGTATTGCGTTTGCGTCTAGTCGTACAAGTAATATTCAAATCCAAAATAGGATTTGCAGTACTAGTACAGTAACTATTTTTATTACTTACAAGAAAAATTACATCTAATTATCAAACAAATTTTTAAAAATACTAAAATAATCGAGATAATATGTAATTTTAAAATAATAATTTTAGCAACGAAATACATAATTAAAATTTACTAAATTTTACAATATTTTTTATAAATGTCAAATAATAATAAAAGCAGCTTCATATGCAATATGTGTGCATATTTTTATGAATGCATAATTAATAATGTGATTTTGATCAATTATATTGCATTTAATTGTATTGTATTAATTATCGGTATATACTTTACATTGGTGCAGCGTCCCATAAGAGACTGACTTACCTCTGTGAGAGAAAAGTCCCATGGGACTGTTGATTTACCACTATAAGACAAAAGTCCCACAAAAAAAGGTCAAAAATCGCATGGGACTTTATTTTATTTTTATAATGATATGTAATTCATAATGTAATAACATCGTTCAGATTAAACTTTTTAGACTAAACTTTAGTTTATGCCCGACCAACTATAAAATTGGCCCTTTTTCTTCCTTTTTCCAAAATATGTAAATATAAATGGATTATGAGAGATTTTAGAGTTGGTTACGAAATCAGGGTTATATTCCTTTTTCAAAATTTTTTTAAATATTTGTGTATGCAATATTCTGAATTAGGAAGAATTTTAAAGTTGAATTCAAAATTTGTATAACTCTTTACAAAATATTTATATATATATATGCACATGTGCGATTCTGAATTAAAAAGGTTTTAGAGGTGGATTTAAAATCAGAGTTATACGCTTTTTCCAAAATATGTATGTATATGTATGCTCAAGATTCTGAATTAGAAGGGTTTTAGAGGTGGAATCAAAATTAGGGTGATCGCCTTTTACAGAATATTTATATGATATTAATATGCGATATTCTGAATTAGGAAGGATTTTAGAGTGGGTTACAAAATCATGGTTGTACTGCTTTTCCGGAATATGTATATATATAATATATATATATATATACCAATATATACCTATATATAATTTGTCTATATGGCATATTTTGATTTTTGTTGGCAAAATTATTTTCAATGGGAATTTTCACTGACTTTAATGAGACAAGAGTCCCATTAAAAAAAGGTCAGAAGTCTCATTGGGACTTCTATTCTTAGCACTGAGACAAAATTCCTAATGGGACTTCTGACCATGGAACTTTTGATCTTGCACCATTACATGAAATTTAAAGATTTGTTTATTTGTATCATTCTGTCCGTGTACAAAATTGTACACCGTTAAAGATAGAATAAAGAAATTTTAACCATGTATGATTCTTAAAAAAATTAATTATTGAAAATAATTCTATTACAGAGCTACAGACCCCTCAAAGTTGGAAAAAGAACCCTATTTTAAAATGTGTATATTATGCTTTATATTTTCTCAATCTAAAAACGCCAAACTACTAGACTTTTTTTTTAGATTTTATGAAAATAACACAATTTTTCGGCAATTGTATTTAAATTTACTATTATGTGAAAAGAAAATTTGTAATATTTTCCTTCCTTCAGATTTCTGCAACGCTTTTTGATAGAATCATCAAATTTTAAACATTGAAAATTTGCTATTTTTTCACGCCTGGTATTTGAGTACCTGTACACTTTTTTTCAAAGTAAAACGCTAAAATGTAAGCTTCAACATTATATTTTTCACATGTGACTGTTTCTAATTATATATAGTTTCTCTAAAATTGCAGAAAGTGTCTGTTTTTGCTGTGAAAGAATTTTTACAATAATTTTATAAATTATAAAATGCTAGGAAAATTACAAATTTTGATGGAGGTCATATTCTAAACTATTTTTATTATCTTTTTAAAAATGTGCGCTTTTAAAGACATTTGATTTTATATTCTTCCTTGTTAAATATTATAAATAAAGGATTTTTTTTTAAATAAAATTAATTGATTTTAAATGTTTACATTTGTAAATTGTTACCAAATAATTTTTTTCTAAAACTAACGACCATTCGAAAAAAAGAACAAAACTTTCGAAAGAGAAGCACTTGTATATTAAATATATAAGAAAAAAATTAAGTATTTAAACTTTGTTGTTTACTTACCTGAAAGTGGGTTGAGCAGTCAGAACAACCAAAAAAATATTTAACGTAGCCATGTATAGCTTGTAAAACTTCTAGTGGATCTGAACTTTGTTCATTTTCTGAAGCTTGTACGGTAAGAAAGTGAAACAATTTCCATAAACCGCATGTGAATCCACGTCGTGTTGATTTTGAACCAAGACATCCAATCCACAGTTTAGTCGATGTAAATAAAGGTACTACGCTTTCTTGTTCTAACTTTCTAAGATATTCTTCCAAATCACTTCCATTAACATATTGATTATTGGATATGATATATTCCTGAATTTGTCTTATAAATTCTTCACCATTCTTTCCTAATGGGTTAAAATGACTTATGACGTTTATGAAACGTTGTAAAGCTAATAAACGTTCACCACTTATGTTATTATATTTCGGAATTTCATGTAATATTGCATAATGTAAAGCGTGATCTAAATCAGCTTTATAAACAACATGAACGCCGTGTTTTTTAACGTATTCTGTAATTTCACTATTATTTTTATTATTTTTTAAATTTTGATGTACATGAATTATGTTTCGCTCGGTACTTGCTTTTGTATGTAAATTATTTTCTTCTAAAAATTTAATTATAACATTTTTAAATGATGCCTCTTCCATATCTACGGAATGTATTTGTTTTAAATTAGAATTTCTGTTAATTAAAGCAATTGTAGTTGAAGTTAAAATGTTAAATGCAACTGCAACATCAGGGTTCGTTGTACGTCTTATTCGTATTGAATCATATAAAGAAAAGTCTAATATTAAATTTGATGCTAAAGTTGAATTTTCAGTTTCATATATTACTAAAACATATTTTACTTTTTCCGAAAGATTTGAAATCAAGTTTCCCACATTTTTATCTAACAAATCTGTAAAATCTGGCCAATAATCATTATGTGATTCATTCATAGATTTTTTTATTAGAATCTGTAAATAAAAAGTAAATTAAGATAAATAGATTAATTTTTTTCTTCGATACAATCGGTTATACAAAATTGTAAAACCTTTATTTTTCAATACATACATATATAAATTAAATTTTATTGGTTTATTATAGGTATATTTATTAAAATGAGATGAATTAATTATTAGTATACATATTAAACAATCGAAGCAAATTATATAAATTATACAACTACGTAAAATACAAATAAGAAATTAAACACAAGTTTTTTCAATGATTTAAGAGCATATGTTTGAATAAAAAAAACGAACACCTACAAAAAAATAAAGAAAGTTTCAATATAATTATTAAGCAATTTACATTTTGTTAACCCGCAAAATGCAAATTTATTTCGCTATTCTATGTATTTTAAAATGATAGAAACTTATAATTAAGCTATTTAAAGAAAATAATCTGTTCTGAACAAAAAGTGCCACGTCTTAATCGCAATATTGTAAGAAACAAGTAATTATATTATATGGTATAAATATTTTGCACTGATTTAAAATGAATCACAACAATATATTACCCGATTAAGTATAACAAATATATTTTAAATTGTTGTTAAAATAGTACAAACAGATTTAATATTAACATAAAGTTATATATTATTATGATTGAAATAGCAGTTTTTTGTTAATCTTATTGCCTGGCATTGATTGCTTTCTAACTATCTTTTTGATTACAAATTATTGAAAATATAAAAAGTGCTAAGTATATATTTATTTTTAAATTTCTAAAATAAAATTTATTTTAAGTAAATAAAATAATAATACTAAATTGAGTATAATCAGATAACTTAACTTTATTATGTCACTAATATTAGTTTTATAATTATATTTTGATGAAATAAAATATGAATTGTTTGTTAATTGATCAAACCATCCTTTCGTAGATACCCGTATAGTTTTTAATAACATGTATCATATGTAAAGTTAATTTTAGAAATGCTTTAAATATATAAATATACTACAAACCTTTTTTATTTCATCAATTTTTTGTGTTTGCACCGCTTTTCCAATATTAGTTGGATCATCTCCCTTTAAATAGTAAGGTGGAAAATATCTTAAACTTGGATAAGCCATTACTTCGTATTCTCTACATATATCATTATTGCCGTCATCTGCACAATCTATAGCACATATTTTTATTAATTTTCTCCAAGAATAAACTTCTTCTGCTAGTTCTTTATACTTGGGTGCAAATCTTCTACAATGGCCACAAAATGAATTATAAAATTCTAACAATGTTCCATATTTTTGATTTGATATAAATAATTTCATGCTATCTCTATTTAAAGATATTACTTTGTCTGAAGAATTATATAACCCAAGATTTTGTTCAACTTCTTCATTACGACTGAAGGGGACACCCGTGAATCCACCTTTTAAAGGTGAACCAATAAATATAAATATTATTGGAAATACAAAATATGTATACACTTTGCACATTGTGGTTAATAGTTAATTAAACAAGTAAATTCAATAACATATAATTTCAAATAACATCAAATGTGAAATATAATTTGTTTTTTTTTTCTTAAAATTTCGGTTAAAATCAGATCACTGTTTTTCTTTTAATTCAGGCACTATTTTTTCTTAGGTGAAGTAAAGTAAGGAGACGTATTATTTCTTAAACTAGATAGAAAGTTTTTTAATTAAGTAGCTTTTATTTGTAACGTGATTTTCTGTTATAATTAAAAAACATTGTTTATTTATTTCAATCGTATTGGCCACTATTCTTTTTGTTTTTATTAGAATAAATGAAATATTATTTTTAAAATATAAGACTCTACACTTTCTTTTATTTTTCGAAGGTTAAAAAATTTAATTACCGGATTTATAAACAATCTTATTTAGAAAGCAAACAAACTAAATGAGAATGAAGTATATAAAGTTTTTCTGAAAAAAAAAATCTTAAAAAAACATTGATTTATAGGGATGGGACTTTAACATACTAAATCGATTTTAAAATTAAATTTTTTGTTAACAAAAAATGTCATTGTGAACCTTAGATATATTAAGGTGAATTCATTTCTTGAAAAAAAATTCTGCATTTAAAATGCAACATTTTTCCAGTTTTGCATTCAAATTGTAGAATTCTGCATTTTTTTCATTTTACAAACGAACAGAAAAATTTCTACATTATTTTTTAATGTTTCCTACATACAACACTACGTTTTCATTGGACTTTGTTTTTATTGAAATATTTTAAAATAAAAACAGCAAAATGTCAACTGCCATGCAATAATCAACTATGTATATTTCAATTTTTAGATTTCGAATTTTTAGAGGAAAATGAATATAATATAGGATAAGATAAAAATACTATTCTAACAATGAATACCCTCTAAAGAGTTTTATGTTAACGTAACATAAAACTGCTAACGAACACATTTCTTCATTGGTTCTTAGCTAAAAGTTCGCTAAAAGTACTCAAAGCTGTACGTTTACATAACACGAAAAGCGAATCGTTTCTGTATCAATAAAAGAGTTATATTTGTGAATGGCATAATATGTTTACAAAAATTAAAGGCGTTTATTAGGAAATAAAAGATGTTTAACACATAAGAGATGAAATAAGAGTGTGCCAACAATATATATAATATTAACACTCTCAGGAGTGTGCTTCGTTTCTTACTTCGAGGAGAGTTTATGCTTTTATATGATTAACTACCACACTCACATCTAGAGTTAACTTTACTCTGCCATTTCGAAACGACCAGAGTTAAATATGAATTTGAGCTGTCAAAATTATATTGGAACATTTACTTATTTCAAACAAATAATGAAGTTTTTCAAAAAAAAATTAATATTAAAAAGTATTATAAGTTATGATTTCGCTCACAATTATTTTAACATGTAAGTTTTTAATATTAAAATTTTAAATCAAAAAACAATAATGACACTTCATAAGACTTTGACATTTGTAACACTCCTTAATCCTCCTCACGAGTAGGATTAAAAAAATTAACTCTATTAACTCGATTCTGGTGTTTCGAAACGATATTTGTGACGTCAGAGTGTTTATTTTACTCTACTCCGGCATTTCGAAACGACTTTTATCTATCATAGTGTTAAATAAACACCAGAGAGTTAGAAACGATTATCGAAACGCACTCCAGAGAGTTAGAAACGAAACGCTCTCCTGTACGCTGAAAAAAATTTCAATTTAAAATCGTACAAATGTCATACGAAAATGTCTAACAAAATTTCACATGTGTAGCTGTCAGACAAAAAGACTGACAAATATTCTTTTATAAAAATAGCTCTATTTTGCAATTTTTTTGAAATCAACAAAAAAACCTATTTTAGTATATTAACAAACTCCGAAATCGAGTTATTGGGCCTTTCCACACGAGTAGTGTCCTCTTTCGTCATTTTTTACTTTTACCTTCGTTTCATTCCCTCTTGCCTATAAACTAAATTTGTGGAGGGGATTTTTAGGAGTAATTTTTTAAACCAAAATTTTAGAGTTTAAAAATTTAGTCCAATTAAAAAAAAAAAAAAAATTCAAATAAAAATTTTTATGAGGGTCAAAAAAAATTTATGTGTACATACGTTTCATTCTCGTTCGGAAAATTAAAGAAAAATATTATTTTATAAAAAATATCCAATTCCCACTAATAAAATCCAAAAAAATATAGTCCATTAATTCGAAAATTTATTAAAATATATCCTATTGACAAAACGAAATTATGTTCACAGTACAGATTATTCTGTTTCTAGGTATATAATAAATATTATTTACAAATTACAGGCAAAAAAATCGTATGTTACTTAAACACAAAAAAATTTTTTTATTTGTTTTATGAGTGTTTTTTTTTTATATTTATTATCTACCTCTCGCAACAAATTTTGTTTTAAAATGAAATATTTACACTCATATATAAAAGTAACGACTATCGAGAGGAACAGTGTGGAAATAAAAAAAAGAGGAAAGTAGTCACGAAACGAAAGAGGACACTACTCGTGTGGAAAGGCGCATTTACAAAATCAAGTAAAATATCAAGCGTTCACAAACCGTTTTTGAAAATCAAGAACGTAATTTGACATATTTTTGTTTATATTATTGTTTCAAGTAAATAAAAAGTTATTGTTAAAAGTAAATAAATACAATAAAATTTGAAAAAATTTAAAATAAATTTGCAAATTAACAATTTAATGGAATTCTCATTCCAATTAAATTTTTTTTTATTTCTTTTTTCCATTTTTATTTTTCCGTCCACACAATAGAAAATATTTCCTTTTTGAATCTGCTGCTATCAACAAAATTTTTGTTTTGATTTTTGATAACAAATTCAAAAAAGCAAGGGTTATGGAAAGTTTTTTAAAATAATCTAAATCGAAAAAAAAATCGAAAATTCATGGACGAACAACGTGATTTTGAGGTGATTTTCAGAAAATCAAGTAACGAGCTGATTTTCTTTGACAGATAAATTTTTGAAAAATATGTGAAATCAAAAAAAAAAAGAACGAAATCAACTTAATAGTAGAGTTGATTTTCTCCTTTTTTTTCTTGATTTCCCTACATTTTTCAAAAATTTTTCTGCCAAAGAAAATCAGCTCGCTACTTGATTTTCTGAAAATCACCTCAAAATCACGTCGTTCGTCCATGAAATTTCGATTTTTGTATTGATTATTTAAATTTTTTTTCCATAACCCTTGTTTTTTTTTAATTTGTCAAAATGAATATTCAAAATTATAACAAACAAACTAAAATTTTCTATTTTATTTTTGAAATTATGTTTATTTATGTTTTGTTGTTGTTTATTTAAAAAACAAAAATAAATTTATTTATTTACTTTGGATTATTTTTTATTGTCTCAAAACAATAATTAAATATGCCAAAATATACATTCTTGATTTTAAAAAACGGTTGGTGAACACTTGACATTTTACTTGATTTTGTACATGTACATGATCAACTCGATTTCGGAGTTTGTGAACATACTATAATTTTGGAAATCATCTCGATTTCTCAAAATCGAGTGTTTGTGAACGTAATGTTTGTGAAAAGAATGAATAAGTTATAAGACATTTATTCCAATTATTTAAAAAAAAATATACATATATATTTATAGAATGAACACTTCATAGGACTTCATAAAATTTTTTAATTGATTGTTGTACTCTATTTTATAAATTTACTTTCAATATTCGAGCTATTGGCTATTGTGAATTGATTATTGGATATCATATCCAATATCAATTCACTGTTTGGAAATTTATGTTTTAGTAGTTTATATACGAAACCATCAATCCAAACGCTGAAACGCCTTTTCTAAATCAATGAGGCAAGCGCCTACACTTTTATTAGAACATTCTTATTAATGTACCAGCAATGCTGGTTCAGTATACATACATATGTATTATGTACATCAGATGTGAGTTTTGTTATAGTGTGAATTGTGCTATGCCTATGTCTGAAACCGAATTGGTTTTCGAATTGTGCTATGCCTATGTTTGAAACCAAATTGATTTTCACTAGGTAAGGTAGTAACTGGTTAATGGAATGGTTATTGCTAACGAATCTTATTATTTTGTCATTTATTTTATTATAGTTTCATAAAAATTTTATTTGGAAGTAAGCTTATTGGTCTACAATTGTTAATAATTGTGGGGTCTTAATCCGGTTGTTTTAGCATAATAACTTTCGCTATTTTCCAATTTTTTGGGAAGTAACAGTAGTTTAATGTTTATTGAATAAAATAACATAATTTTTTATTATCTATTAGATAAATATTTTAGCACTATCTTTGGAATTCTATCTATGTCAGTTGATGTTTTTGCTTTTAGTTGTTTAAATTTTAAGTAAAGTTCGTCAAAGTTGGTGGAATAAAATTGTTTTTGCTTACGTTTAAAGTTGTTAAGAGGTAGTAAATCAAAATAGATAAACGTTATTTTGTTGTTGGTTGTTACATTGTTGTCTTAATACCTGTATTCTGTCGTGCATTTTTTTGTGGAAAGAACTTTGTTTGGTGTGGTATTAGATTTGTGTAGCTTTTTTCTACGTGTGATCTCCAAATACTTTGCAAATACGTTCTTCATTTTCTAATATGAAATTATTGGTATTTGTTTTGTTGAGTTTAGTATAGTCAATATTGTTCTTTGTTAATAAGTTAATGTCATTTTGGTTGGTATGTTTTTTTGCATTAGCGGCTGGTCTTTTCCTGAACAGTTTATTAATATCATGGATCAAACATGTTTCTATTGTCGGTCAGTGTTATGTGTTTTAATTGTGCCAATATTTATTTGTTTATGTGTTTATTTCTTACCTGATTAGTGTGTTTATGTTATGTAAAAAACTTTTTAAAAGAATTAGTTCCTGAGGGGTAAAACTGAAATTTCTTTTATGTATTTTGTGTATCTACATACATACATATGTATGTATGTCATTTAGTATATTGCTTTTGTGTTTTTGTACATTTTTCAGTTTGGTCGAATAATACCTATTCATGTGATTTAGTTTATGTTCTTTTAGGATTATTTCTTCCATTGTTTGTCTGTGATATTTTTATTTATTTTTTTTTTATTTTATTTACATAATATAAATTTAATAATAAAAAAAAACATATTATGCTTAAAAGAATTAAGAGCACTAACTGCATGGTTTTTGGCTCGTATTTTGTTCTGTTATCAGAAGGTTAATAATAAAAAAATTTTTTCTATTTTTTTTGAATAATATTCTATATACAAATAATATTAACAAAAGAAAAAAAATTACAAAAATAAAATTAAAAATACGAATTTTCTAGAATATAAATAAAAAATATGCATATTATTTTATGCTTTGTTAATTTGTTACATTTTTTATGTTACAATTGAATTATTTTTAACGAAGTGCAGCTGGAAAGTTTACAAACATTTTTAATTAGTATACAAAATAATTAAAGCATGTGAAATAGATTTGTTAGTTTTAAAAATTTGTTTATTAGAATAATATTTTCTGTAGTTGTAGCTTTGAGAAGTTCTGTAGGGTCATTTGAAAAAAGTTTTTTCCTGTGATTATCGAAATATCGACAACTATTAAGAAAGTGTTCTATTGTTATAGGTGTTTTGCAAAGTTGACAAGTTGGTTTAATTATTGGTTTTGAGAACAGGTAATCTTTGGTTAGTTTTGTGTGGCCTAGTCGAAGACGAATAAAGTTTGTAATTTCTTTTTTGCTTAGCTGCGTGGGAAAGTTAGCCTTGATTTTATTTGGGTTTATTGAATTGTAGTGTTGATTGCAGTTTACATAGTTTATATTACTGAACTGTTGTTTAAGAAACCTTTTCATATCTTGTTTATTTAGGGACCAATCTGCTGTAATTATTGGGGCTATAGTTGAATATTTTGCTTCCTTGTCAGCTGTGTTATTGCCAAGAATATTAGCATGGCCAGGAATCCAAAGAAGTTGAAGTTTTGTACGATTTTTGATTAGAATATCTCTGATGGAATTAATTATTGGAGTGTGATTCTTGAGATTTGTTATGGCTTTTAGTACTGAAAGGCTCCCAGAGCAAACACAAAATTTGCCCTTAAATTTTGATGTTACCAGTAGGGCTGACAAAATGCCATGACTTTCAGCGTGGAATATAGATGCGTCTGGGTGTAATCTACCAAGCGTTGTTACTTGGTTTTTGTCATTTATGACTGCGTATCCGGTTGCATTTTTTGTTTTTGACCCATCAGTGTAGTAAATTTTCCATCCTTTGTTGTGTAGGTTAAGCGAAATTTCTAGGAATACTTGTCTGAATATTGAATTGTCGGTTGATTCTTTTGGATAATTGGCAAGTGTAAGATTAACTGCAGTAAGAACACAAGTTCCATGGAGGATAGATAGAAACTGATTTTTTGGGAATATTTAGTGGAACTTGTTGCTTCTTAGCTAGATCCGTGGCAAGTGAGATTGCAGATTCAATTTTTGAGCATTTTTTGCTTTTCAGAATATTCTTTAATTCATTTTGTATGGGAGAGTTATAAGAATACAATAATTTAGGTATAATTCTCATTGTGAGTATTCTGTAACGATTTTTTAAGGATGGAAGTCCCGTTTCAATTAACATATTGGCCACAGGTGTTGTACGGAAAGCACCAGTAGCTATACGAATTGCTGCGTGGTAGACCGCATTTAGTTGCTGCAAATGTGTTTTGGATATGCCCTTTCCGTATATTGGTAAGCCGTAGTCGATTTTTGATAATATTAGGTTCTGTATTATGTTGATTTTGGCGTTGATATGTGCTAAGCTTTTATTGTTAGGAAAAAATTTTACAATGTTTAGCCTAATTAATATTGATTTTTTTAAATTTTCAATGTGACTTTTCCAGCTGTACTTTATCGAATAATAGACCTAAAATTTTTAGTTCTGATACGTTAGGTATTAAATGGTTTTCTATATAAAATTTTACATCATTGCATTTTTGTTTTTTTGCAAATATGAAGATGTTTGCATTTGCTTAAGGAGATAGTCGCACCTGAGTTATTGGACCAATCAGAAATTTTATTTAAAATATTAAGTAAAATAGATTTTATATTATCAATAACATTTATCTTGAAAATTAAATAGAGATCGTCCGAATACAGCGTATGTTTAATTGTTGAGTTATATTGGGAAATAATTTCGCTTAGTTTGTTAAGTGCAATAAGAAATAGAATCACCGACAAAGATGAGCCTTGGGGAATGCCGTTATTTAAGGAAAATATATTTGAATAGTTGTTGTGAATTTTTACTCTAAATTTCCGGCTGCTTAAATAGGATTTTACAAGTTTAATAATTTTACTGCCCATTCCCCAAATTTTTAGTTGATTGCAAACGACGTGTATACCGATACAATCAAAAGCTTTTTTGAAATCTATAGATAAAATTGAAATATGGTTTTTTGTTGATAGAGAGTTTGTTACTAGGTGATCGATATATAAGAGGGAGTCCATTGTACCTTTTGAGGGTTTGAAGGCCACTTGGTTATCTTTTATTAGTTTTTTTTTCTCAAGATACCACAGTATCCGAGTAGAAACAATTTTTTCAAGAACTTTACTTAGACAGGGCAGTAGTGAAATTGGTCTGTAACTTTCTAATTGGTCTATTGGTTTGTTTGGTTTAGGAATGGGGATGATTGTGGCTACTTTCCAGTCTTGAGGGATATAACCGGTGCTGAAGATTTTATTGTATAAAGTACATAGGAAAGTACATTCTCCTCGGGTGGCACATTTTTAATCATTGGATATGATATACGGTCAAAACCTGGCGTATCACCTTTTAATGTGTTAAGCGTAGATTCCAATTCTAACATATCAATTTTGTTTTCTATCCTCCCTGAGAATGTTTCGACATAAATGTCGGATAATTCTACTGATAAGCATTCAGATTTTTCATTAACAAAGGCACTAGAGAAATTGTCATATTCAGAGGCGGAGGACCATTCTTGACCAAAGAGATTTGCAATATCCATAGAGTTGGTAGTTTTAATGTTGTTATTGTTTATTATTCTAATTATTTTACTTTTGAAATTACCAGTTAGGCATTGCATGTTTTTCCAGTTGTTTGAAATAGGTGTGGAAATAGGTGGATAAAATTAGGTAATTGGTTTGATTGATTGAGTATTTTAATTGAAATTGGGAAATGATCACTGCCATGAAGATCTTCGATTATATTCCAGGTGCATTTTGGCGCCAAAATACTTGGACAAATTGATAAATCAACGTGTGTGAAGGAGTTGTGGGTAGAAAAATGTGTTGGATTGCCGTTGTTTAGAATTAAGAGATCAGAAGCTAATATGAAATTTTCTATTATTGTTTCTCTTTGATTAGTAATTTCTGAACCCCAAAGCGGGTTCCAACCGTTAAAGTCACCTGTGATTAAATGTGGACCAGGAATAGTGTGAATGATTTGTTCAAGATCATATGATGAAATCTTGATGCTAGGTGGGTAATATGCTGAGACTATTTTAAAATTTGTGTTTGAACGAATTTCTGCTGTTATGGTATATTGGGTAGTGGATATTATTTTGTAAGGAATTGTTTTTTTGATCAGTAGACCAACTCCATGTTTAGAGCTTGTATTGTTTTGAGAATTTGTGAATGAATGGATATGTGTCTCTTGTAATGTTAAGATATCTGGTTGATACTTATTAATTAAAATTTGAAGATTATTGTAATTGTTCTGAAAACCATTGATATTCCGTTGTAAAATTATTAAATTCATATTTAGAAAAAAAAAAAAATAATGAAATTAAAGAAAAATTATTAATTACTGTGAGAAATTACTTGGTATTTTAAATCTTAATTAAATTTCATATGGAAAGAATCGTTTTTAATATTTAGAAGATTTGTATTACTTGCTGCGTTTAAAGGAATTTGGAAATTGGAAATTGGAAGTTAAAGTTGTATTTATATTTGATTCTGATGTTGTTTTATATTGAATATTTTTTAGAATTAAAGTGGAGTTGTTTTGATTATTCTGAGATGTGGTGCTAGGAGATATAAGTTTTTCATTTGAAATATTATTGACTGAGTAATTTTTTTGAGTGTTTGTTTGTTGGGTGTTGTTTTAATTAACTGAGTTTTGTGGATTAATTTGTTTATTTTCATTATTGGCTAAGTATTTTTTTTGTAAATTTTGTTTTTCTTTTACTAAATTTATAGGAGTAGAAAGTTCTTCTTTAGGAGTATAGAAATTAGGAAATTGATATTGATTTTTGTTTACGTATTCTATGGCAGTTTTATAGGAACATTTGTTTATAGTTTTCTGTTTTAAAATTGCGTTTTTTTTTTGAAAAGCTGGACATTTTATGTTGGTAGATCTATGTTCGTTTTTGCAATTGCTACAAGAAACTTTTTCACAGTTTTCAGGTTCATGATAACTTGATCCACAAATTTCACACTTTTTATCATTTGTGCATCTTTTAGTTGTATGATTTAACATAAAACAATTTTTACACTGAATTGGTTTAGGTATGTAATGTTCAACAGAAAATATCATGAAACCAATTTTAGCTTTTTTAGGAAGTTCATATGAGTCGAAAGTAAGTATGTGTAAAGGTGTATTTACAACTGAACCGTTTGCCAATTTGGTTAGTTTCTTACAAGCTACAACTCCTTGATCTACCATACCTTCTACAATTTCATTCTCAGACAAATATGTAATTATAGGGGCATATATAACACCTTTACATGAATTTAGTGTAGGATATAGGACTGCTTCAATTTCACATAAATTGGCCAATACTTTTGTTTTTATAAATTTGCTTGCTTGATATTCGTTTTTACAAAGTACTAGCAAGTGACCTTCTTTAGTGAAAGACATGCTTTCTATGTTTTCTACCACATCTTGAATGGCTTTTGTTAAGGCAAAAGTGTTTAGGTTTTTTAATGGTTTTGATGGATCTTTGTTTTTAATTAAAATAAACTTTGATTCTTACTATTGTTTGTAAAATTAATTTTTATATCTGATTTTTTTAACACTGGAAAGTTGATTACTCAGTCTAAATTGAGTGATTCTGAAAGTTTTTTTTGTTTTCTTTTAGGTTTATCTATAGGATCCAGAATGTTGAAGTAGTTTGAACTACCCCCTGGGTCTTCACCCAGTACCCCCATTTTCGGAAGACGACAATTACTTAAGTTTTAACGCTTACCTGTTTATAGTCAAATATGTACGAATCCAAAAATAAAAAGAAGAGAAAACAAAATAAAAATATGATCAAAGCAATAAGGTTAAAAATATATTTCAAATAATAAAACAACAACTATAAAACTTAGATTGAAGGAGATAAAAAAATAAAACAAAGCGAAATAGAATGAATATGTCTGCACTCTATGAGAATTAAAGAGCAACCTATCTGTGATATAACTTCACTTATCTTGTTAAAGTGGGAGGATTTTTTTTTCAATAGTAATGTTTGTTGTACTAGTGATATTGTCCGTTTCGTTTTCGCATTCTTTGTCAAAATTGTGATCCAATTTTCTTTTAAATTTATTCCAGTTGATTTTCTGTTATAAATATTTTTGATTGGATAATGTTTGAGTTTCGGTAACTACATACATACATATGTTATCTTTACGTACCGAGAGACTTACTGGAGTAATGTTAAGAGACCGCTATGGTCAGATTTTACTCTTGAATCAACTAATACTAGGTCTAAATATGAATTACATCTAGGATATGTTGGTAAAACTGGTATTAACAAATTACATTTGTATGTACTGTATTTTGTTATTACCCAACCATTTATATAAGGCAGTCCCTCGATTGTTATTATTATTGCGACGCCAGTGGATGTGCTTAGCATTAAAATCACCTGCGATAACATAATAATGGTTTTTGTTAGCCAAATCTAAAATTCGAATCTTTTTTAAAATTCTTTAACAAATTTACTTGGGTTTCTGTGGGAAGCATACTGATATTAGGTATAAATAATTTATCTAACCTTTTCAAATTTAATTTAATGACACATAATCCAATTTTATTACAATTATATTCTTACAATATTATATTCATCTAATTGTAAGTGAAATACATATGTATATGTATCTACCTTTGTTTTTTCTGCGAAATGCATTAACGCAAACCTTTTATTATATGAGACTAAGGAGTTAACATTAATTGCAATTATTTCTAAATTAATGTCGTTTAAAATACATATGTATGTACATATGTTCATTCATAGTAAATTAATTGGTGATGAATGATGATACATTTAACATATTATACATACATACATACATCTGTTTTATATTATTTGTATTCTTGTTAAGTTTAATTTCTATTGTGTTAATTTTATTTAAAATTAAATTCATATTTTTATTTAATTCTTCTAAAATATTTGTATTAGTATTTAATTGATTATTAGTAATACATATTATTTCTATTGTTAGTAGTGTCTACAACTTTTTCATAGGAGAAACTAGGGGTAACGATATTATTAAACATACCTATTTTTATTTTTTTTTGTTCTTCTGACATTTTTTTACTTTTTCTTTGTACACTGGCAACACCGGGCAGCTACGGTCATGGGCAATTTGTTTACATAATATACATGTTAAAACATCTTTTCTGTCTGTTGGTGTGTGGCTTTCTCTGCATTTCACACATCTATACTCCATGTTGCAGTTAGATGCTGTGTGAAAAAAGCGTTGATATCTTGTAGATTGTAGTATTTTCTGTTTTTTTATATCTTACCAATGAATTATTGTATTGTCAATTGCACTAATTTTTTTTATCTCTTTTATTGAACTACCTGCTGCAGCTTTAATTATAAAGTGCGAGAGAGTTATTTGTTTGCAGCTGATTTTTTGGTTTTAAATCTATACGCAGAGATTTTATCATTATTGTAATTCTTTAGTACTTTAAAGACTTCGGAATCTGTATAATCTATGTCTAAGCCTTTCATAATAAACGTGATTTTTTTCACATTTTGGCGTATATGTGAAATAATTTGTGTTTGTGTTTTTTAATATTTCATTTATTATATTATAGTTTTTTGCGTTGCAAATGGGTGTAAATGGGGTAGTATAGCGAAATATAGAGAGTTTGTTTTCAGCTAAACTCTCCTAGCTTCTGCTACCCAACTCCAAACCTCAGCCTGCACGTGGCGCATCCTGCTAAGCTGAGCAACTCTATAGGAGATCGGCTGTCCAAACCCGGTGGAATATAGAGTCAGCGAGCAAATGAGTTGGAGGTTTTGATAAGTCTACTTCAACATATTTGATTTAAAGGCTTATCAAAGTTTATAAAACAGGTGGGGTTTTTTAATAGGAATGGCGGCGAAGGAGTACTAAAATTACCAACGGCAATATTCTGCAGCTCTTTTTAGAGTTACTACCTTGGCGTAAGGTGACAACCGGCCGTAAAAATATAAGAGAAAAATCAAAAACTCCAAAGATGAAAAGGCTAAAAAGAAAAAGAGATAAAGCTAGAGCGTTTCCCATAAGCGACAAACCAAGAAAATTGAAAAACACAAGCAAAAAGAAAATTAAAAATAAAGTAAAAACTAGAATCGGAACGTGGAATATGGGCACTCTTATTGGACGAAGCAAGGAGCTTGCTAAAATTCTTAAAAGAAGAAATATCTATGTTGTAATTAGGAATGAAGTGGAAGAGTGCAAAAGCATATTAAATTGATGAAGGTTATAAAGTATTATATAACGGTCTCGACGCAAAAAATGATATTGGAATAGTAGTGAGCGAGAAAATCTGTGACCGAATAATACATGTAGAACGCGTAAATTTTAGACTTATATACGTCAAAATTGCCTTCTAAATTATTGTTAGCTATGGATAGTCCAACTAAAATATAATTTTTTGAATCACTAGAAGAAATCTTACAATCACTACCATTAAATGAAACAACAATCTTGTGTTGTGGATTAAATGGGCATATAGGTAAAGTAAATAACCCTAGAAATCCTTGCAATGGTGGATTTGGCTACGGAGAAATTAACGAGCAAGGTGAATGGATTCCCGATATAGCTAACGCGTATGATCTGAAAATTATTAACAGTTGTTTCCAAGAGAAAGAAGAACATCTAATTTTGTACAAGAGTGGGAGCTTATGCTCGAAAATAGATTATGTGTTACACGTCGGAGGCACAGTATTTTCTGGATTGCGAAATCATACCATGTGAATCTCTAACTACCCAGCATAGACTCTTGCTTGCCAGTTTCGAGGTAGAAGCAAGTAACACAAAGGTAGTAAATTAACATCCAAAGAAAACCAAATAGCGCAATATTCACAAAAATGAAGGTATTTCTTTTATTCAACAAGTCAACCAAAATTGTGATATGCTAGTCGAAGCACATGGAACAAATTATGTATCAATTAACTCATTGCAGAATAGCTGGAAGAAACTGCATAACACTGTAAACAGTTTGGCAAATGAATACCTTGGTATAACGAAAGGGAGATCATATGATGGCAAGAAAGAAACTTGGTGGTAGAACAATGATGTGCAAGAGGCACTTAAACAAAAGAAGATTGCATTTAAAACAGTGCAAAGTACAAAACTGTCAGGAGACCATGCAATTTATAAAGAAAAGTGCAAAACCGCAAAGCGAATCATTGCAGTCGCTAAAAACAATGCATACGAACGGTTTTATGATAATCTTGAAATACCTGAAGGGCAAAAATAAATCTATAAAATTGCCAAAACCGGAAATTTTGAAGGGAAACATCCGATATCTACTAAGTATATTTGCAGTAAGAATCAAGAGCTATTAACAACTAATGAGGCTGCCAATAAAAGATGGAAACAATACTAAAACGAGCGGATGAACGAGGAATTCGAGCATGATGTCCCCGAAAATTTACCAACTACATACGGACCTATGGTAAATATGGTATATGGTATCTATCGAAGAAATCGAGGTTGCTCTTAGGGGCATGAAAAATAATAAGTCTGTAGGTCCAGACAATATTTCAGTCGATTTTTGGAAGAGAATGGGCTCTCGGGGGAAAGTGTTACTTCAAAATGTTCAGCAAATTAATTGAAAATCTAATAAATCTAAATTAATTGAAGGTGATAAAACACCAACAGATTGGAGAAACAGCTATCTTGTACCTACAATTATAGGGGCATCCAAATGAGGTCTCATAGATTGAAAATCTGGGAAAGAGTAATTGAACAAATGTTAAGAACAATAATACAAATTAGCAAAAACCAATTTGGTTTTGTTAAAGAAAGCTCAAAATTTTTATTCTAATCTAAAAATTTATAAATTCATTTTCAATAATTTTAATTTTGGTTGTCAACAATTATTATAACTTGTAAACTCATTTTCAATCATTTTATTAAACGTTCAGAAACTTTAATGTTCATTGTCATTAAATATAAATCATGTAGATCTGGCTTTAAAACTTTAATAACATTTAAATGACAATATTGGTAGCATTGGGCGTCTGTCACTAGCGCTACTCACAAGTTACAGTAGTTTTAAGTTAACAAAAAAAAAATAAAGAAAAACACTTGTTTTGTTTTTTGAAATAGAAGGTTGGTGTTCATTTTTTAATTTGTGAAACAAGGATAGAAAAGAATTCTACATTTATGTTTATGTATTGTTATAATACAAAGTATAGGAATATTTAAAATTGAATCGCAATGTATTTTTAAAGGCGCAACTTTGTTTAATTTTATTCATTTAAGTACATAGTGAAAAAAGCAATAATCGAAAGTATTTTATGTAAATTGTTTATTGAAATTTGAATATGAAAAATCTATTTTAATCAGGCCACCTGAAAATTTTATGTAGATATTATTTAGATAGTTTAAAAAATAAATTTATTAAATATTTTAGTGAAATTAGTACAGAAAAAGATTTAGAATATAATTATATGAAAAAAATGATTTTAATTATGACTGTTGTAATAAATATGAAAAATCTTATTTTATAAAATTATATACTTTAGAGTCAGAATTTATAATTTAGTAAAAAAACCTTTAATAAAAATGTTAAAGAATTTGATATAAGACAAAATGTTACGTGTTCAATATTTGTAAAAAATAAATATAATATATTTTAAAATCCTATTTTGATTCTTATATGTACTTTTCTTTGCAGCTTCAAATTATTTGCTGTCGTCAGAGTGTTTATTTTACTCTACTCCGGCATTTCGAAACGACTTTTATCTGTCATAGTGTTAAATAAACACCAGATAGTTAGAAACGAAACGCAATCCTGATGATTAGTACATTGTGTCAAAGTAAGCTGTTGTGAATATGACAATAATAGATTAATAATGTAATTGCTCTCTTTATATCACTCTCTTTTTACAAGAAAGAAAAGTTACCTTATTCCATCATAAGAGATTGGAGTTTATACTTTGATAGACACGAATTAAACTATTGTTCATGCTAGCTATGAACAACAACTAACAATTGTTTGTTAGTTGTTAAGATTAACAATACGCCTTTTTTCCGTATTATGAACAACAATTGTTAATAAGAATAACAATTGACAACTGTGGTGAATTAAAGAAACAACTGTCAATTAAAATTTTTTTTTTAAAAAACTCGGTTTGATGTTTATTTCTAAAAATTTTTCGTAAATTAAATAATTGTTTTTGAAGTGTTTATTAATAGATAAAATTATAAAGCGAAAAAATATTTTAAGAAGAGAATGAAAGCAAAAGTTATTCCTTAAGTATTTTGCAAAGGAATTTAAGAAATACAAATAACTCTTTGGAAATTGAATACCAAGTGTAAATTATTTCCAGTTATAATAAAAAAATATTTCCAATATTTAAATTTATTTTAGATTTATAAAAAACTTTAGATTATCCAAATATGCATTCCAAGGTTTATAAAAGATATCGAAAACAAAGTAAACATAGAAAAATCTATAAGATCTATTCCACCAATAATACTGAACTGGATTGCAATTTTTTGCTCAAGGAAGCTACCAGTTAGCTAGATGTAGGAAACGATTTTAATGTTGGTCTTCCACAGTCTACAGTGTCAGTTATATTCAAAGAAATATTCCCTGTTTTAGAAAATTGTATATGCTTTAAATGGATAAATTTGAATATAACTCTGAAGAGGAAAGAATGGCTAAAATGTATTTTTTCGAGATAAGTAACATTACAAAGGTTGTTATTATGAATTCCATTCCCACATTAAAATTAAAAATTTAAGGCATTTGTATTACAATAGGAAAAGTTTTGACAAATTAAGTGATATAATTGTAAGTAATTTAATATAAAACTTCTTGATCAATTAAAAATAATAGTATGTTCTGTGATCATAACATGGTAATTAAATAAATTTGTGCAAAATATCGAGGAGGATAATATGATGCGAATATTTGGAACCTGTATTAGCTGAAAATAAAAACTGAGGAAGATTATCATCATAAGGATATTCGAATTTTAGGTAAATTTAAATAACCTAACTAATTAAGAATTTTTAAATTAAAGTTTCTTTAAGGAGACGGAGGATATCCACTAGCACCTTTCCTGTTGACATCATACAGAAATGCATAAGAAGGACCCGGAGAGTCTATGTTTAACAGAAGCATGCGCAAGGCAGAAATATTGTAGAAAGAGTAATTGGGATATTAAAAAAAAGATTCCGGTATCTCTTAGGAGAAAATTTTGCGGGCATCTTTTAAGAAAAACGAACAAAAAACGGATAATTACTATTTTCTAGTTGTCAAATTATTGCCTAAATGAAAATTAAAATTATTTTCATAATACTGATTTTAGTTGTTCATTTCTAAAAAAATTCACCACAACAATTTTAACAATTGTCAGTTGTTAATTGTTGTTCATAATACAATTATGACAATTTATTGTTGTAACAATTTGTTAGTTGTTGTTCATAATTGAAGTGATAAATAAATTTAAGTTTTTACTTTTTACATTATTTTTATTCAAATCTCTAATGTTATAAGTTCAATTAATATGTCTTTTTATTTGGTACATTACATATGCCTTTTGGCTGCTTCTGCTATTACTCTCAGTACCGTCAGATGTATTTGATTTCAGAAGGAAGAAACTGTTCTATATGCTTTATCGCATAAATTGTTCAAAATCAAAACAGCTGACTTTGCATTAGACCAAAACATATGTTAATTTTTGGCTGAAAATGATTGAATAAGAAACACATTAGAGAGAAAGAGAATCCGCCAATCTATATTTTATTATATCTATGACTGATACCGAGTTCTAAAAAAGTTCTAAATCAGCCCTGAAAAGAAATACATCCATTCAGTTCTGAAAAGGTACTATACTCTCCTGGAATAGTCCTGAAAAAAAGTGAAAAAGTAATGAAAAAGTTCTGAAAGGAAGAAGAAAAACTTTCAATGTATTAGTGCAAAAGTGCTGAATTTTGCTTCCACCTCTTCTATTAATTTCAGTAGAAAAGGTATTTCCATTCAGTGATGAACTATTTTAATAGTACCTATTAATAAGTTTATTTTTATTAAAAATAAGTCTAAATACATTATATATACATATATTTATTATTAATAAGTAGTATTAATAACTTTATGTATATTTCAGCATCCCTGTCATCATCAGGGCGAATACAATTTAATAGATACTCAAAAAAAAAATAAAAAAATTTAATATGGTTTTTATTTGTTTATCTTTTGAAGCATCATTTCTGCGTAATACAGAAATTAAAGTTGAGTACTTAGTATAGTTTAAAGGTGAGTACTTAGTACATCATCATAACAGAGACCAATTACTAATCGAAACGCCTATTCATATTGCTATACTAAATTGAATAATTGATATAATGATATAGTTCGGACACAAACCATAAAATGAATAAGAAGATGAATATCTTAACAAAATGAATTTTGTGGCATGAAAATTATACTTCATTTTGCTTTATTTATGTACTGATAATTAAATTATATAATGATAGTGTCTGATATTGTATAATTTTAAAAACAATATTAGAAAAGCAACATACCTTATATTTAAAAATTAAATAATTTTTCTATTTATTTATTTAAATTTGAATCAAATTCAAAAATATAAATTTAGAAATTAAAAAAATTGCATATGTTTAGGATTATAAAATTAAAAATTGTAGTATTGATATTTATATTACATTATAGTACACTTTAACAGTTTTTTTTAATTCATAAAAATCTTTTGTAATAAAATAAAAAAGAATAAGAAATAATATTAATTATTTATGCTAACTTTAAACTTATTATATTGTTTATTTTAGAATGAAATAATGGTATAGTTTTATTTTAGAGATGAATAAAAATAGTAGTTAAATGTTTTTTGACAAATTAAATATAAAATATAATATGTATTATTTATAAGTACAATAGACATAACATTTATGATTATTTTTTCAAATAACGATTTCTTAAAATTAAATGTTGCCAGGTTGCCTAATAATGCCTAAAATTGCCAAAAATTTCATATGTAAATTCAAAAATTTCCTGTATGTAGGTATATATTTATTTCTTTTATTTTAACACAAAAATTTTAAATGAAAAATAAAAAGTATTTTTAAAATACATAATATTGATGTCCTTTGTGTAAAACAAATTTTACTTGCAATTTAACCAGCAGTTATATTTCTATCTGCTTATTCTGTACATTATATGTATGTAATATGTATATAGTTTTTTTTTTTCTTTATAATCTTTTCATAATATGTATATATATATATAAATATATATTTATACAGATAAATTTATATATTAACTTAAAATTTAGTTGTAAGCAGTGTTGTCGTTGCAATAAATTTATATTTGTTGGGTTTCGTATAAATAAGTAATTTTTAAAATAAAATAACTCCCATCTTTTTGTTTATTGAAATAAAACAACAATAAATTATTTTTTATAAAATAAAAAATTTATTATAACTATAATAAAAACGAATTTGTATTTAATTTTAATACATTAGTTTTTATAATAAATGTTTAAAACTAATTTAAATATAATATTTTTTTGTGATTAATTTGAGTCCTAAATTCCTAAGTAAAACAAACAACATGATAAATATGTATATGAATCACAGAAAAAAAAAACCGTATGTGAAATGAACTCCAAATAACATTACAACAGCAGCTCTGTTCATAATCACAAATCACAATACAATACTATTCAATACAACGTTTATTGTTAGTTGTCGTTTATCAACTTTTTAGTCTTATTTCATTTGCAGTTTGTATGTTCCGGCAAACGGTTGAGAAATTAAGTGCACATAAAACACAAAATACGATTTTGTTTGAGAAATTTTTATTGTTTGTTTCTTTTATTTTATATATATGTATATACATAGATATTTTGTTTTTTAACTGATCAAAATAATAATTAAATTAATTGAATAAAAATAAATACATATACGTATAAATTATATTGTAAGATTATCTAATAAATTTAATGAAGTATAAAGTGATAAGAGAAATAAAATAAAAGTTAAAAAATGAAGTAGTTTTTATAAATATAAAAAATAAAATAAAAGAAATATTAATAGTTGCAATAAGTTGATATGATATAAAAAAAAATATATCTACATACGTTTTAACTTTTAATTATAAAGTTTAAACTAAAATTTGGTTGCTAATTATATTATATTATTCAATATTTAATAATAATTATTTATTTTTAATCTTTGATTAACATTATAAGTAGCATTATTATATTTTCTTTCTAAAATATTTTAAAAATAAATATAAAATACAACTACTGCTTTGAGTGTTTGTGGAATCCTATAAATTTCTACGGTAAGAATTTTTATTAAAATTAAAAATAACAATTTTAATGGTTACCTTTAAGTGCAAAAAAGAAATTACTATTATAATCATTTAGTGAAAATATTCATCTATTTCATAGTTAGATATATGTACGTATTAGTGTACATAGTTTATAACTATTTATAAATTATAAGTGCATATAATAATTAAAAAATACTTACAAGATTTGATAATTATCGTTGAATGCTAAAAAAGTTTTTTTTTTTATTATCATTGTGCATTTAAATTTGAATTTAGTTTTTATATGAAGTAATTTTCAGTCTTTCTTTTTATCAATATAACAAGAGTTAACATGATAATTATTATAATGTAGATGATGTTATAGTTGTAATATTCTTGCGTGAATTTGTACTTATAAAACTTATAAAGATTGCGAATTATTTATTATTTTTCGTCCGATTTATTTAATATGTACTTTTTGAATTTTATATCATTGTTAGATAATTCTTGATACTCTAAGATGTTTAATATAACTAGATATTTTTTAAATATTTTAGGAACTCAAATAAAAATTTTAAGTTATGATGCTTACTTGGGTATATTAAGTATATATTTTTAGGCTAATTCAATTATTTATATGTAGTTTCCTTCCATCTATCTTAAAATACTTATGTTTATGCAAAAATATTAAAAATTAAATAACATTATAACAAAATTTATGTTCATGTGTTAATTTTATATACCTATTAAATATGTATGTAAACTAATATTTTTAGTTATATCTTATGTACTTTATAGTATGTAGTTATATTATTTTAGATATACACATATGCTTAATTTTTATGAACATTTATAAATATAAGAGCTTATCAGAAGCAAATATCAAAAAAAAAATGAAACCATGTCCAAAAGCATTTTAAAAACCAAAATCACATGAGTTAAAAAAGAAAGAATGATAAAAAATGCATAATATATGTATATACATATATATGTATATATATATATATATATATAAACCATCAAATAAATAAAAAAGAACTGGTTCCATTAGCGAAATGGTTCCTTTAAAGAAATTTCTGATTATACAAAAAAAAAAAATTTCAATATAAATATAATCATTTTTTTTTTAAGTTTTTAGTGTCCAGATTATGTTGTTTAAAATAGCAAACTAAAATAGCAGCATGACAACACATTATTAAAATTAAAGTTGCTTTTTGATATAAAAAAAATGGGTTAAATTGCATTTATTTTAAAAATATTTAATTTCAATAAATTATTAAAAGTGATTTGATTTATCATTAAATAAAAATTCTTCAATATTTTAAATAGAGACACTTAAAATTAGTTCGTTATTATGGCCTGATATTGAAAAAAAAAAACAATAACAAAATTTTGAAAACTGCACCATTTTAAAATCTGTTATAAGTGTTAGATTTAAAAAAATCATTAAACAATTTTGCAATTTTTTTGAAAAATATTTTTTAATTTTATAAAAATTCTGTTATTTTAAAATAAAAAATAATATATGTAATGAATTAAATATATATATACTAATAATATACGAGTACGTACTTATGTATAAAACCAGATGAAATACTAGTAGTTCTAGACTAATAAGTTTTATATTTGGTTTTATATTCGAAAATATGTATATATATATACATTATTAATGATAAGTATTAGTTATTCAATTTTAAAACTTATGAAAGTATTTATATGGTATAATTTTTTATTGGTTATACCTTTTTAAAAAACTGAAATGTATTCATATTGTGAATAAGAATTTACATATGTTTGTGTGAATTTATGTATTAATTAAATTACAAATAAGTAAATACAAAAAAAAATTATTATTAAGGATTCAACTTAACTTGTCTTTGCAACTTGTCTTAAATTTTTTTTATAAGCATTTTTATGTTAATATATTCAAGAAAAGAGAAAAAGGAACCGACAGTTTTTTTTTTTTTAATTTCATAAAAATGTCTTCAATTTTTACCACAATATTATTATAGACAAAGAATTCAAAATTTTAAATGAATTTTGATGTTGCATTAAAATTATTAAAACTCGCTCTTACCTTTTGTATATTACATATATACCTAATACCTATACCTAAAAACATTTGCACATACTCAAGTAAATTATTATAAAAAGAAAAGAAAGAAATAAAAGACCATTATAAAAGTTAAAAAAAAAATATTTAACTTGCCGGTTTTTTTGGCGTCAGAATGTCTGGGTTGGTCTTTTCTTTTTCCTTTTGTGGTATTTGAATCTGTTGGATTGTTTTTTTCTTAAAACTGAAAAAAAAACAAGAGAATTATAAAAAGAAAAAGAACAATTTAAAGTGCCATTAAAGAATGAACAAATTTTTTGTTTTTAACTATATGTAATATACTAATAAACAAAATTATAACAATATAATAAAAAATACGATAAAGCAACAAAAAACCTAAAGAATTGTCTATATATATTATATGTTCATTCAAAATGTTTATAGCCTTTTTGCTCTTTGTTTATTGATTTGATCTATGTGTTATTTATTTTTTGTTTTGTTTATGTAATGCATACCTGCATGTTTTTATAGATGAATGCATATACATATTATGTACATACAGTCAAATTTAAATAAAAGTAATTTATAAGGCCAAGATTTTCCAAAATCCAAATAGACTTTGATCTCTCCTATCTAGTGTGGAAATTACCTTTTATGTACATTTATACATATATGTGTCGAAAATTACTGTTAAAAAAGCAATTAAAAAGATTTCTCAAACTTCTTACGTTAAAGTTATTTAAAGTTATACTTAAAATTGTTGTCAAAGATTTTACAAAAGTATCTAAAATGAAATAATTAAAATTCAGATATAAAGATAATTTGTGTTGTATCAATTTGTTTGCCGTTGTTACTTGTTATTTTGGCTACAAAGTTTTTGGAATTTGTCTTCAAAATTCCTATTTTTGTTTAATTTCAAAGTTTCGATAAAAGAAATAATATATGTATAATTAAAAGTAACTCTTTCTAATTCATATTATGTATGTATTCATATTTTATTATATTATTTTCATATATTAATACAAGGGTTGTGTGCATGCCTTATTTCTTTACAGATTTCGATTATAATTTGATACTTTAACATAGATTTTACAGTTTTATTTAATGCATGCAAATGATGTTTTTAAGTATATATTGTACCAGAGTGGTGTAATAACTGCGAAGATTCGTTCATGTACATTACTTTTTTATAAGAAACTTCGTAATTGCATAATTTTTCATTTGATAAAAAAGAGCTTTTGAATTCTTATTAATTTAATTTTTTAGGGTTCTACATATTCTTGTTCTTCTGTATATGTTTAAATATGATACATATTATATAGATAAACTGCAGAACAAAAATAATAACAAATACAAAGGTACAAATATCTGAAAATAAAAAAAAAATTTTTGAAGGTGTGAAGTAAATTACAAAAAAAATAAAAATTACGAACCACCTATACATAAAGATGTGTAGTTGTTATTGAAGTACTTAATTTAGAAAATACCTTTTAATTTAGAATAATTACCTTAAAATATTTTATTTGATAAATTTCAATGCTTACGCCTGAGTTAAAGTGGAACTTATTAGTAGAAATATAATATACTTGGGCCGGACATGTAAATTTATTCACATCTTTTGGTCACAGTAAATGTGATATATTTGTCGATCGCGTTAAATTAAAAACAAACCTAAAGATGTTTTATATTATTAATTTCTCTTTTCTCAACAAAATCTTTCCATTAAAATTAGGTTATTCGATCATTTTTATACCACTCAATCTCATTTTGGATTTAGTAATTTGGTTTGCTTATTTTTTTTTTTGAGTTATATTCAAGCGGTTGTTTACAAACTTGGAACATTTTTATATTGATTTTTAAATAGCATAAACTTTAGATGTTTTTTAACTTTAAGATTTCACTTGTATTCGTCCAAATTTCAAAATATGGTACAGTTTGTGTTGGCAATGGCATTGTCTAATATATCATCGAGTATATTAAAATTAATTACAGAAAGATAGGATTGGTTCCAGAAAATAACCCTGCCGAACTTTTCAATCAGTATTTATCGGACGAGGGCCTTAACTTGTGATCCATCTTTCCAATATCAAATCTGATAAGTCACATTAACTTCATTAGTACTTTTCTAATTTTAATAAAGAATTAGTTTTAATATGAATTGCCAATTATTTGGCTATTCTAAAATTATTCGGAGTTTGCGCAGGATTCGTTGATTTGAGCAGGATTTTCGAGAAAACGTTTGATCTATTTAATAGAATTGCTATCCCGCTATAGTTATTGCAAATCGATAGGTTACGTTTTTTAGGAATTTTAATTAAAATTTTTTTGGGCCAATATTTAGGTACCTAACGTAGCCTGAATTGCTATAATTCATTTAACTAATTTCGCTTGGCTTTTATTGACATATTTACTATATATTTACTATAGAATTTTTATATCTTCTTGTTTCGAAATAGTTTTTTTATTTTTTTGGTCTATTTCCTAAATTTTTTAAATTCAACATTTTATTACCTTAATGTTGTATGTATATATTTATGTGTATATTTAGTATAGACAGAAATAATGCGCAGTCTGGTTTTTGTTTATTTTCTTGATGTAGGTCTAATGCGATCTTGAAAAATTCTATAAAAGACAAGCCAAATTAAATTTAAAAAATAAAATGAAATAACCGAAATTAAACAAAAAGAATGATGAATCACCTTCAGAAGATATGATAGAGTAAAAGCCCAGAAAACTCTAAAACATTTAATAAAGAAAAATATAGGCATATATCATAATTATATCATAATTAAAAATAAATAAGCATCAACATATAATTAAAAAGCATATTATACAGTCGAATGTTGATGGCTTCTATAAACATTTGGAAGACTTTAAATTATTGAAAAATAAATATATATATATATATATAATCCATTTATTTTTTGTATACATAAGTTTAAGTTTGATCATAATTCTAATTTAAGCAATAACAATACTTATACTAAAAATTTGAATATAAATTTAGTAAGTACATTATAATAGAGTTGCAATTTTGGTAAAAACAAATTTTGATTCAGAAGAGTTTTGATTTGTAGGCAGTTGAAATTAAACTGTTCAATCTGCCAAAATATATAATTTGTAATGCATGTCTACCTATGGACTATGAGTATAATCTAAAATATGAAGGCTTAAAAAATCTTTATAATAAATTTGACTGTCCATATCTTATTGGGAGACTTCAACTATTTATAACATTTTGTGGGCTGATAAAAAACAGACAATAGGGTAAAAATAGTAGAAAAACTAAAAAATGACAAAACCTTATACTTACTAAATAATGGAGATAACACTTTTTTTAGCAAGGCAATGAACGGTCTCGGGTTCGATTCCCGGCTGGGTACAGTAATTATAATATAAAAAAAAAATATATTCATATATCGCAATATGTAAATACTTTATATATCATTATATCACGTACACCCCACATTCCATAAATATATTCCCATAATTCCTTTAGTAGTATTGATCTAACTATAGTTTCGTTTATATCTCATATTTATTTGATTCGTATGAGTGCAATGATCTACATAAAAGAGATCATTAACATTTAATCATAACTATATTAAATTCGCAAATAAATTGTGCCCTAAATCAATCAACAAAAAAGCAGATTGGAATAATAACCCATAAAGTGCCGATTTTATGATATATCCAAGAAATTTTCCGAATGTACTTAAATCTCAAAAATATATTCATAATACATTATATACTTTTAAAACCTAAACCAAAAAAACAAATTAAAAATTCCAGATAATCCTGACTCTAACCTTAACAAACCTTATATCATGTTAGAATTAGAGGCTGCCGTTCAAACATGTAAAGGAAGATGGTCCAGACAATATAAATTTTGAAAAGATAAAAAAATCTAAGCTTTTCAAATATTTAATTTAGTTTTTCAACAATATATTGGGCTCCGTATCTTTTCCTGAAAATTGGAGAAGAGCTATTCTTATTTTCATCTTAAGAATCCAAAAAAATGTTGGTAGTCATTTTCTTTGAGATAGAAAAGCCATTCGATATTGTTTGGAGACGAAAGATAATAAAAACTTTATTAAAAAAACATAAAACATTACGAAATTTATCCGAAATTTCTTAAAATATAGAAAATATGGTAATTCACAAAACTGGTGTTATACTGCAGGTTTTAAAAGCAATGCTTTTTATCTTCTATTATTTTCAACAGGTTTTTGACATTACTCTAAAGTGGCAAGAACATATTAAGATAAGTAAAGTTTTAAGAAACCTAAATATCTTTAAAAATATTATCAAACTGTAGATATGGTTCAGATATAATACTTGATAGAACTCTTAAGAATACTGGATCCGGTTATATTACCAGTTCTAGATTACGGTTGTATAATCTATGACTCAGCCAAAAAAGGAATATTAAACTTAAAATTACCCCGAGATCAAGCAATGGAATAAAATAAGTAGTAACTGATAACTAATTGAGAGAAATAAAACATAATTGAAATCAATGGTCAAATATTTTAACACGCAGAGTCTGTTGTTCTTACACGATCAAAAATAAGGCATACAAATTTAGCACACCAATTAATGTTTTATAGGAAAATACCACCAATACAGCTTTGTTCTTGCAACTTGACTTGTATGCTGCGTTTTGTTTCTCCAATGTAAACCTGTAATCGGAAATGTCACACTAAGATCAAATGCAAAAGCATTTGATCATCTACTACATGTAGTTTGACAAAAATGTGTTTGTCGTATTGCTGTTAAACGTTTGCAGCAAATATCATTTGACGTTTATCATTTGACTTGATTAAATATAAAAATAAAAATTTGTGAATTTGTGAAAATTTTGAAAAACAAAATGGAATTTAACATTGTTGGTGAATTATTTAAGCACAAACATCAAAAAATTGATTCTACTGAAAATGGAAATTCGACATTTAGCTTAATTATTTTTATGTACTTTTTCCCACACTGTTACTTTGGCTTTTTTACCATGTTGAAACGCTGGTTCGAATTCCAACCTAACGCTTATCAAAAGCCATACAAAATCAGTGCTCCAGTGTTCTTCGAAGTCATCACTTCAACAAATTATAACATTTTGTTTCGAAAATTTAATTAAAATTATATCTAATTATTAAAATTTTTTATTTACTTTTCAGTATTCATTGTGTGCACGTATAAAAATTTTTTGACTAAATTGCAACTTCAAAACATGCAATTGATGTAAAAATGACATTTCCATTTAGGTGATTTGTGTCTCACTAATTACATAATCGATTATACTGCAAAAGTAGTAATGGAAGTGTGATATTAAAAATTACGATACTTAAGTCGAAACTACTTTTTCGATTAAACTACAAATGCAGTTTACCTTGCGCGACATTTCCGAATACACCTTAACATTTCATCTCAGTCGCAAGTAAAATGGTATACACCCGGTTTAGATAATGGAATTGCATCTTTCGGTTATCCTAAAAGTTGACGAATTTTTGATAGTGGGCAAAATATGGGTTTTATACCGTATTTAGACAATTTTATCTTAATAAGATTTTTATCTAATTTAAATTTGCAATCTAATAAAATTTGTAGTGAACTTTTAGTTTCAAGCGGTTAAAAGTTTACCTATAATTGCAAAAAAAATTGAGGATTATTAATTAAACATATTTATCTTTATTATTAAAGATGGATTATAATTAAAAATCCGAATTTCAAACAAAAATGAAAAATCAAATTATTATTTGTTACATAAAATTGTGATTTAAAAACACTTTAATATTGTTTTTAAAGGAAGTTACAATTTGGATTTAATTAGTAAATATATATCTATATAGATTTCTATATATGTATATGTATCTATATAATTTAATTATAATACTTGCTAATAAATTATAAATTATTATAGAGATTAGTAAGATAAGAGGATTAATTGAATAACTTTATAATATAACTTTCCTGTAATTCTGTCTTGGTTGGATTTATTTTAAAGTAAGTAACAAAAACTAAATATAAATTATTATTTCTTCTTTAAAGTTTCAATTTCTTGAAGCAATTCGATTAATTCACTGAAACCTAAAACAATTCTATCTAAAAGACCTTCTAATTTATTAATTCTTTCATTGAGATTCTTTATATTTTCTAAATTATTAACATCTTCTATTTCTTTAATATTAACATCTTCTATTTCTTTAATTTCTACGAATTCAAAATATTTTTCAAGTTTATTTTTTTTATCAATTTGCAGTGAAGATGTTCCAGGAATATTTTTATCCTTTTTATCAAAATTTTCTGAATTGAAGTTAGCATTAGTGTTATTGTCAACAGTGACAATATTTTCTTTAATTTTTTTTTTATTATTATTATTAAAATTATTACAACAACAAATAAGTTTCAATATTTTATTCAGTTTTAGTTTTAAAAATGTACTTAAATCAATGTCACTTTTAGTTATTTCTGATTTAACTGCTGAATAAGAATCATTTATAATTGCTAAAAACATATTTAGCAGTATGAAAAATACTAGAAATATATAAGTTAGGAAAAATATTGGCCCTAAAATACGATGAGTATCCTCTAGAGCCGGATAATCAAAATCACCTAAAATCATTCGAATCATTGTTACAGATGATGTTGAAAAATTATGGAACTCTTCTAGTTCTGTTCCAAATAAAAGTAAACCAAGTTGAACAAACGCTATAAATATTATAAAGAACATTAATCCGAATCCTAGTATATCTTTAGCACATGTTTTTAATGTTACACTAAATTGTATCATGGTTATATTAAAACTAATATATTTGAAAATTTTAATCCATACCAAAAAAATACATATTCCCATCATGTTATTGTAATGGAAATTATAAAAACCAATAATATCCAAATTAATAAAATCTGAATTTTGAAAATCAATTTTTTCAATATAATTCTTTAAATAATATGCTTTCCACACGTTATAAATTAGAGAAAGAATTCCAATAGTTATAATTATTAAATCTAATGCATTCCATATAGAAAGGAAATATTTAACTTTTAATTGTTTAAATTCCAAATATTCAATTGCAAGATAATAAAATGTCATAATGTAAAAAACAGTCATTGAAATAATTAAAATCCAATCAAAACCAGCTCTTAAATTAATAAATTTTAAGACTTGAATATGATCCCATGGAATAATTCCACCAGTTGGTGATATTTCAAATAAAAATTTTACTAAACAGAACATATTTACATTGGGATTAAATAAGTTAAATTCAATTGCAATTAATCGACTAGCTTGATCAATCCATAACTCATCTTTTAATTTTTTTAATATTTTCGCACTTTCATCTCGAGTTAATTTTAAATTTTTAATGTAGCATGTTGTCGTATAATATTCTAGTTTTCCCCAAATTTTATATGAATTTAAATCAACTAATTCGGTTCCTTTATATTCGTTTTGAAGTTCTTGATTTGTTGTACTAAATCTACCATAACATGTTCTAAACTGATTTTTAAAAGCATCATGTATATTACAAGTATTATTTTTTACGCGATATTGTCGTAAACGTGGTGCTCCGAGTAATATGTTTTCTTCGGATAAAGGTTGTTTCTGATTTTTTAAATTACTCACAGATATAATTCCATAAATACCATCTAACAGTGTATCCTCCATAAATAACCATAAATCATCAGCTGTCACGATTTCATGGAACACAATTTCAAGCTCATTTTCATTAATCATTAAACGTTTAATAAATAACCGCTGAACAAGATCATTAAAATAAAATTCATAAAAATTTTGATCACCAAATGTTATAATTGTGGCTGCTGTTAAAAATATCATAAAAATTCCTAATTCACATAACGTTTGTTTAATGGCTGAATTACTTTCGTATCCTGTTAAAGCCGATTGATTTTTTTGATTCAAAATTTTATTCATCCTTTCAAATTTATTTCAATATTGTCTTTGTTTTGAATATTTTTATAAAAATAATACAAATAAGTATTTTTATTGGTTTTATTCAAAAAATTAATGAAAAGACTACTTAAAAATTTGATGTTTGCACTTTTAATTATTTTCTAAATACATATGTATGTAAATGTAATCATAATTTTTTTTTTTTTTTTATTGAGTAATACAAATTTTTGTATATTTTCCAGTTTAAAAACCATGAGAGTGAAAAATAAAAAACTTTGAATATTTTTAATTTATACGCATGCACTTAATTTGTTCTAATTTGAAAGCTAGCTAACCAGCTGCAAAAAGTACAATAGATAATTAAAACTTTTCAACAAATCTTTAAAAAATGTTGATAAATCTGTCGGGTTGTCGATCTGTTTAGAAAACCGTTTGGTAAAAATTATTCGAATTTCAATCTAATAGGTATATTTCATAAAAAAATAATCTTCTACAAGCTCTTTTATATAATTTAGATATTATGTAGTTTATTTTAGTCAGTAACGGATTTTTAATTAAATGATTATAAAATGAGTTCAACTGATAACTTTTATTTAAATCTGAAAACGTCCAAACTTCGACTTTATTTTAATCGGTTTTATTTTAGCAGCAACTTAAAATTTATCAAAGACTTTTAAAAATGATACAACTAAGAAAAGAACAATTTCAACCAGACTTTTAATTATGACAGTTTAAAGAGATAAACGTTGTAAATATTAAATTTGGCGCTGTAAAAATATTGTTGTATTTAAACATTATTGTTGAATTTAGTCTCCTAATTCGAAAACAAACAATGAAATGAATTATAAACCTCCATATTTACGAAAAAATTTGAATATATACCGAATCAAATCGCCATGGAAAAGAAAAAAATAACCCCTGAAAAAACTGAGAAACTAGAGAGCGAAAAAAAAAGAACTTGACTAAAAATTTCTAAGTTTTTTAATGAAAAATTTAATTTTTCTTTAACTACATATATATTTACCGATATCTTTATGGTAACACCGTTTGGCAAGATATCTTGTGGTCATTCATCACCATTATTTTCGGCGAAATAATGGGTCAAACAGGATCGTTTCTTATTTCGTCGTTATAATTAAAAAAAAATCAAATACATAGATTATGTTATTGATTATGTTATACACAAACCTTTTTTGGTCAATTTTAAAAAACTCCGATTTTAAGTCGTTAATAGCAGAAATTATATAATGTATATAGCAACTTAAAAGCAGCTACAAACAAAATTAAAATTTAAGTTACTGCGAAAATAAAGTAGATTTTAAAAATGTTATTAGTAAGCAATTTTAAATAAACATAACATATGAAGAAAAATAATAAGGTTAAAAAATATAAAATCTTTCAGACATAATAATATTGTATTAATTACAAAAAATTTCTTTTAACTTACATCTTAACAAAGAAAATTTTTAAAATTATTAATTGAGGATTTTGTATTATATCTAATCTATTTTTTTTTAATTATTTTTTGTCGTCGGTATGTCTGCTGTGGTTTTATTCAAAATTATAACAAAAAGAAAAAAAAACAACTCTTAGAAATACAAATAAGATCTTTTTACATTTTTATTTATTTACTGCTGCCTCATTTGATTGTGTTAAAAAAACACAATATTTTTGTGTTAAAAAATAAAATCAAACTTATGATTAATTTTAAAGTTCCCTGAAGCCGGAAATATATTTTTTAAAATTATATAGTTTATGTAAAATATATAATATTAATTAATAATAAATTAATAATAATACTTATATTTTTTTATTAAATATAGTAGAACCGTTTATTTATTATTTGCTATTATATCTTGCAAAAAGGTTTAGTCAAATTGTGAAATTAAAAACTGGAAGGTGCATTTTAGATATTTTAGTTAATTTAAATTGCCTTTTTTTTTAAGTTTTTAGTTTTATTTCTTTTAATAAAAATTATTTTGATCGCTTTTCTTTTAGTAATTAACATTTACGTTTTATACTTAGTATAAGTAATTAACATTTACGTTTTATACTTAGTTTTATACTTTGACTTATAAGTCAAATGAAAAATACTTTCAGTTTAGTTTTATTATAATTCAAAATAATAAAAATTTTAAAATGAAGGAGAAAAAACTGATATTATTATTTTTTTTAACCACCGTGGTATTAATAAGAATGTAAAGAATTTCATGTACAAAAAGAGTTTAATATATGCGAATTAAAATAGCGCAACAAATAATCTCTCCACCAAATAAATTTATTTAATAGTATATATATGTATCTTATTTAAAATATTTTTTTTTTATGGTAGTGATTGACAAACTTGTGACTTTGTGAGTCGTTATCTATTGGTGAACTTTAATAATTAATTTTTTAGTATACTGTCATTATTGTCGTTGTAACAGTGCAATAATGGTCTGTCATTTCTTCGCTTAAAGAAAATAATTAAATTAAAGGTAAAATTTGTATTTGCGTTGCTACATTCTAAATACGGCATGTTCGTAATTTTTAAGAATATTTTTATAATAATTAATTAGTCTGGTTTTAATTGAACTGTAAATGAGACTAGTTTATATAAGTACATTTAAGTGGCACTGAAATAATTGTTTGATATGTTATCATGATATATTATAAACTTGTATAATGACATAAATATTTTAAATGTTTGGTGCTTATATATAATTAATTATCTTTCGAGACATCCTATCACGTTTTATCGTTTACTCACGGTAAATTTTCGGTTTCGACGTCGCTTAAAGATTTTTTTCATTTTTCGCAACGGTATTTGCTTAAGAAATTGTCTAATCTTTCCATCAATTTGCAGTTGTGTTTTGCCAGGACAGATAAAAATTGAGAAAAAAAAATCCACGCGAAATGTATTAAATAAAATAATATATTGATAAAATTGTAAAACCGAAAATAATTTAGAATATTTTTCATTCACGAAAACGAATACGACCCCTGCTAAAAAAATATAATTATAGAAAAATTCTATAAATCCAGAAATAAAGAATTTTATGCAAGAGGTTTATGAGTTCGATTTATATGTAGATTTTAAGAATATGGTGTATAGTTATCGATATTTGAAAATAGCCCTGAAGACGACTAGGTTAATGATATTAAGCGCATTGTATCATTGATTTCTATTGACTCATATATGTAAAAATTTTTAAATATTACCCATTTAACTAAATTCATTATATCAAATCAAAAAGCAACTAAACATATATTATAGTTGCTTTTTGTATACTTTGGGATAGTTTTTTTCTAAATTGATTAAAAAAATTTTAATAATTGTAATTAGAATTAGTTTATAAAACAAAAACAATTTATATAAATGAAAGGAACTTGTTTCTCTTATTTAAAATTTATTTTCACGCAATAATGTTACATGTGTCATATGATCTTGTTGGAACGCCTACATTATATTTAAAATTTTAGATCGAATTACTTAAATTAATGTCGAGACAAGATTAAATTTTAAAGTTAAATTTTTTGTTAAGTTGTTGTTTTACATAATATAACATTACTGTTTATTAACCAGATGTTTTTTTTTTTTTATAAAATTCGTGCTTAATTAAAGGATTAATAATTTTTCATCAAACCATATTGCAAGTTAATAAATTCTTTGAATAGTTTAATAATAATTAATTTGACCTATGTTTGAGAAGTTTAAACTATTTTTTAATCAAATGATGAAATTAAAAAAAATTATGGCTAAGATTCGGAAAAGGATTCCCGCGCCATTTTTAACTTGGATAAAAAATACCTTAGATCATGTGATGAATTTCCGTAAGGGTTTAATGAGCGTTAACGACATTAAGAGTTTAAAATTTTAAACCTTTGAAAATTTAGCTACCTATAGGCAATATACTTAAATAGCTGGAGTAACTTAATTTGAGAAGATATGAAGGGTTAGGTACATTATTCCAAAAAAAAATTTCAATAACATAATTCCAAAAAAATTGCGAAAAATCCCACTTAAATTCCAAAAAACAAAATTTAATGGCCAGCACTTTAAATAGTAAGGCTTGCTGCCCACAAATCCCTGCTAATTATTTAAATTCAGATTTTGTGGTTGGTGAGTATAAAATTTTTTTTGTTGTCTCTATATTTTAACTGCCCTGTATTTTGATCAAAAGTAGGCTTTTCAATTTTGTGGAATTTTTTTTAAATATTATATATATTAGGTATTAAGTAGTTTTTTAATCGCTTTATTTTATGTACCATTGTGGTTTAGCTGATGTAAATAAAAAGACTATTTTATTACTTTTTATTTAATAAACTGAATGCATTTCGGCATTCCTAACATACCATCTTCAGCATTTAAATATATTTGCGAATGCTGAGGATAGTATGTTGAGCATTCTAAAAATTATAATAATTTTAAGTATTATATAATATCTATATACTATATAATATAGGATAGAACATTTCCTTATGGCATTTGTTTTCTGGAATTTTTTTTTTGAAATTATTTTTGTTTTGGGAATTCTTTCATTCATTATTTGGAATTTTGTATCTTTGGATTTTTTTTAGGAATTATGACATTATCATGGAAAAACCGGATCAGTTTGTACCATACTGCGAGATCACTAAATAATTGAAAATTTTCGAAGTTTTCATGTGTTGCGAAATATTCATATCCCTACAAATGAAGATTTTATATTTTGTTAAGTAAGATGTCCGCTAAATTTTCAGATGTTATTTAAAGCCCTTAATTAATCGCTAAATAGAATACTTATAGTGTTCCATCACGGAATCTAAGGTATTTTTCAGCAAAGTTAGAAAAGAATCATGCTTGACCGTTTTTTCGCTTTTATTTTAATTTTTAAACTTTCCTCCGACCATCGTAAAATTTAATGTTGATAAAAATATACGTAAAAGCATTTTACGGTGACGTGTCATAGCTTCGCAAGTTATAAACTTCTTAGGCGTTATTTCTCACCAAATATTGGGTCAAAATCTTCATATATTGTTTGCGAATTATATTCCAAGAGCGGTGTTCTATCGCAAAAAAAAAAATAGAAGGGATTATTTGGGGATTATGATTCCAAGCAAGCGAAACAATACATCCTAAAAACTAAATTGCTAATAATGTTTTACAAATTAAAAATTTGTTTTTGAAAGCAAAAATTTAAGTGTTATAACATTAGCTGCACAAGAGAGCACTATTTTTTCGAGCACTTTTTCCACTAAATCAAGGCGTAAGTCATGAATAGCACGTTCAATAATGACTTCTAAAACTTGAAGAGAGTCTGGTTTATTGCTAAAGACCAATAACTTCAAATAACCCCACAAGAAAAAGTCGAATGGTGTTAAATCACAACTTCTTGGAGGCCATTCAATGTGACAATTTCTTGAAATAATAAAATCTCGAAACTTTTCTCGCAATAATTCGGTTGTGTGGCACGTAGCCCCGTCTTGTTGGAACCAGATGTTGTCAACATCAACTTCTTCTAATTTCGGCCATAAAAAGTTGGTTATCATCGATCTATACCGCTCTTCATTGACAGTAACGGTGTTACCAGCTTCATTTCGAAAGAAGTACGGACAGATGATTCCACCAGACCAAAAACCACACCAAACTGTCAATTTAGGTGAATGTAATGGTTGTTCATGAATAATTTGTGGATTTTCTTCGCACCAAAATCGACAGTTTTGTTTATTTACCGCATGATATACGACTTGATTTAGTGGAAAAAGTGCTCGAAAATTGGGTTCATTGAATTCATTCCTGCAAAAAAAGTCGTGGAGGCCATCTGAATGACGTTTTATTCAGAACTTAATTGTATCGATTGTACTTCACATTAAATAAAAAACATTTGAATTTCCTTAACAATTAGTGTGTTTTTTTTGAAAATAAATCATATCACTCAAATTGGAAAACCCTTTATATGAATTTGAATATTGTTTTGGTTTGATATCAGTAGTGTTTCTGAGGCTGAACTCTGATTTTGGAACTATAAAATTCATTTTAATTATTTTTTTTACATATACATACTTCAATATTATAGCATTTAAAAAAGTTAAGGATGATGCTTCAAACTCCTTCTAAACAAAATATTGACACCCTGATTTTGTAACAAACTATAAAATCTCTTCTAATTATATTTTTTTTCAACAATAAAGCACAGCAATAGTTGGGCGAGTGAATTACATACGAGGCATATATGACGAACTTTTCTAACTTTTTTGAAAGAATATAAGTATGTTATAAATATAATATGTATATAAATTTTAATTGTCTTATTGACAAATTCTGTATTCTGTAATATACCATAATTTTATTTCGCAGGAAGTAATGTATTTTATATACATATTTTTTTTATTTATGTTTTTTAGGTGGGCTGTACTCCCACCTAAAAAACATAAATAAATTGGAGATATCTTAAACACACTTACTTGCGGTTGGGTTTAACAACCTATTTTGTTCAAATAAATTCCAAAAAAAAAATATTAATTTACATTTACATTATCTTATCTTAAAATCTCGTTTTTCTAAAACTCTCGCTAAATCTTGTTTTTTTTAATAATAAAATTAATAAAGAAAATATAAATTAACTCATTATACTTAGATAATATACTGTACTTTTTAAATTTTTTCTCAATTTTTGAGTATTTTTCGGATGTATTACCGAATTTATACATTCGGATTATGACAAGTAAGAGTGCCTTAAAACGCCCTTTTTTTGTTCAAATTTAAATAAAAAAATAAAAGAAACGAATTTTGCAAAAACCAAATTGTAAATTAGCATTTCTGGTTAAGCAACTAAGTTCAACTTTAATAGACTAAACTAATTTTTTTACATTAGAAGAATATTTTTCAATGTAGATACTCGTATACAAAAAAAAATTTAAATTTTTAATTTAAAGTTTTATATCACAATAGTTTATCTGAGATAGATAGTAATGTTTATACATATATATATGTATGTATTATAAGTAAATACATAAATTTATATAAAATTTAAGGTACTTAGTGAAGAACTTTGAAAATAAATTATGTATATTAGATGGACATGACTGAATAAGAAATTTTTTCATAAAAATAGATGACTTTCATGATAGTCAAAGTTTATTTATATACTTACATAATAATATATCATATTATTTATATATAATATGTAAATAATATATTATGTACCTATATAATATTTTTTATAGGTGTTCATAAATATTTTCAAGAACATTCAAAAAATGAACTTTTTGAAAAAAGAAAAACCAAGTTTTTAATTTATTTTATAGTTTTTTTTTTTTTAATGTTTTCGTTCTTTAGACTTTTTCTTTCACTTTGCTTTCCATTTTTTAAATTGGCGAAAAAACGAAAAATAACATTTTTGTATATTAAATAAAAATAGAGTGAAATAACTAAGGAACTGAAAATAATATAAAAGTTGATATAGGTAAAAGAGAAGGTCAAGGATAAAATTCAATTGGGAATTTTCAAGTAAAATTCTTTTTATAAGAGAATTTAAAAAAAAAAAAAACGAAAAGTAAAAACTAAGGAAAACTTAAATTATATAAAGTGTACCTACAGTGATAGGTGATGGTGTTATAATCTATTTACATTTTTATTTTTAAATTTTTTGAGCATACATATATAGAAACTTTGTTATAAATATTTTTTTGACTATTTTCAATACTATTTTTTGTTTTTATAAGAATTAGAGGATTAATAACATAATTAAATTTTGTTTTTGAAATTTTTCATTATCAGTACGTTTGAAAATATGAAACGAAATTAATATTGGAATAAAGTCAACATTATCATTTTTTTTTAACAAAAAAGCTTTTGGTCTAGAAAAAATATTTTTCAAATTTTGTATTTGTTCAAATATAAGAAAGAGGATTGGATTTTATTTTTTCAAATGATTGAAAATCTTAGTCGACTGCTTTGAGTGCTGCTCATCTTTCAAATTTTAAATATTTCGTGTCCAGGTATCATCTGTCCATACTTTTTTTTGTATTTTTCTCTTAAATATAATATTGTATTCAGTTTTTTAAGAGTTAAGATTGAAATTTTTTTTTTTTGTATTTTGCATAATCCAAGCATCAGTTATGTTGTTTATTTAGTGAACTATCACAATTAACTGAAAAGTTTGTAAATGATAACTTAGTTATCTTAGTTATACTAACGAGTTAATATGTTAGTAAATGATGTTACATGTTAGAAAAAAAGTTTATATTGCTTAAAGTAAATAGTCCTGATTTAAATTTATTCAATTTAGTCCTCTATTTGAAGTTTTTTCATTAAAGCAGCGTAAAACCATACTTTTAGTTTTTCAACTGCATTTTTCCCATTAAAGGAGCGTAAAATTGAATAATCTTTTATTAAGTTATGTTTTCTTTGTAGGACATGCAATTCTTACATTTTTACAAATTGTTTTAAGCTTGTATGTTTTAAACTTATTGGAGTTCATAAAATTTTAAACTAAACTTTATTGTACTCGTATATATATGTTTTTATTTTATTTTAAATATTATTATTAATTTCATTAATTACAAATTCTTAGTTTTGTAAAATTTTGATATTTTTTTAAATTGATAATAAATATAATCAACAAAATTTTGATTATCATAATAATAATTATTTTAATTTTTTTTTTTTCAGATTTTTTAACAACAATTTATTCACTAAAAGTTTTCAATTTTAATACAATAAGGTTAAATAAAAAAAAAAGGAGAAAAATAAGGTTAAATAAAAAAAAAGGAGAAAAATCAATTTTACAGAATATATAAAAAAGTATTATTTAGGATAAATTAAATAAATTATTTAAGAAAGGCATTTAAATTTGTTTAAATAAAAAAGGTATAAAATATAAATAACAAACAAAATGATTATTAGAAGTTGTATATTATTATATCTGTTAATTAATATTGGTATAACAGCAACACCAGATAATAAGGATAAGAAAGAAACTGCCGTAAGTTAAATATAATTAAGTCATATATTATTTTTAATTATGCGTTTTATTTTATTATTTTTATACCGATTTCAAAAAAATTATCTGTTTTTATTTAAAGGTCAAAACCTTTTTAGACAGTACTATATTGTAATTCTTCAATATTTGAATATATAGTGTAAACGAATGGGAAAAAATTTAATTTAATTTTTTTGTTTTTATTTAAAAAAAAAAATTGTGATAATAAATTCGAATATGAAATTACTTAATTTTTTTTTTTTTGTTGGGCAAATTATGATAATTGCCAATGTCACACGTTTAATAATATTTATGGAAAATGATGTCAAATTATATATTATTATAATTTTTATTAATCGATACATTTTTTTAGTTTGTAATACAATTTATATATTTATAAGGGTTAAAATGGTGAAAAAAAAATTTTAATTTTTGTTTTTTTTTTCCGTTATTAGAGTAAGTGCACGTACTAAGTATAGTATATAATTATAAGTAGATCATGCATTTAATATAACAACGGCAAATTAAAATAATCGGGAATATATAGAATAATTATAATTAAGACTGAAAACGAAGATGTAGAGAAAGGTCTTATGATAAAAATAGGAACATGGAATAAGGAATAAGAGATTTTTATATTACACTATTTTTATAATAAAATATAAACTTATGATTTATGTGTTGAAAATCTATGTGGTGGTGGTGTACTAAATTTTAAATTTTGGCTAAAACTCAAATATTTTTTCAAATTTTGGAAATTTTAGTAAATTTATTTTTAATTAATTGTTAGGTATATAGCTAAATAAAAAGAAAAGGATTTTTTTCTATAATATATTTTTAGCATATACTGTTCAAAAAATATTTTGAACAATTTGCTTTTGAACAAGTTTCTTTCAGCCGTACAGTTGATGTACGTAAAGCTCAAAAGCTGTTAACGTAAGACTTTTAAAATAAAGCATTGCAAACTTGTTTAAAAAAATATAATAAAGCTTCAATTTAATATTTTTAGTCATAATTTTAAACTATTCTTATTGCGTTTTTGAAAAAGTGCACCTTTAAAAATTTGTGGCTTTACATACTGCTTTGTTTATAGTATCCATTTAAATTTTAGATTATTTATTTAAGCATATACTTTGACGTATAGCGGTATAACTAAATTGAGTAAACGACTCTTATTATATTAATTTTCAATAGCAAAATTAATTTAAATTTTTATGTTTTATGTTGATGTTTAATAATTTCTAATGTTACATATTACAAAAAGTTCATATATTCAATATTTAAGAAACAAATTATTTTAGATGCATATTATGCATAGATGCATATTATGTATATGGTATGTTGGTATAATTTTTTATTTTTGAAAAATTATAAAAAATATGTTTCATTTTTACACATAACACAATATGCTGCTATTTTTTGAGAGACTAAATATCATTGCGTTTTTTTAGCATTGAAGTATTTTGTGGTGGGTCTGTAATAGTGAAATTTATTATGTAAGTTTTTATATTACTATGGTGCAGTTTATCTTTATATAAAGCAGAAAACAGTCTCCGTAAACACTTCGTAGAAAACACATTGTAAGCGATCGTAACGGTACATAATAGGTCGAAAACGAACGCGCCATTTTTTGTATGATGCTGATACAGCAAAAATAATGCCTAAAATTAAAAAAAAAAAAATTTTTTTTAACCTGATCTGGGCAAACCAAATCAAAACCTCAATCAAAATTATTATGTATAATTGATGCAACTTAATATTTCTAATGTTATGGAAAGTGAAGTTATAAATAATTCAGGTATAACTAATAAATTTGTAGATAGTAAAACTATATCACCAGTAACCTATTTCTCTTGGAATTGCTCTTGACATTATTCACTATTGAGACACTGAAAGAAAAAAATTGTGAATTTTTCTTGCATGATTTTAAGAACAGTAAATCATTTAAAGCTATTATAACTGGTCTAGAACTTATAGTTAATTCAAGAAATTACTAATTGAACTTGAATTAAAATGCATTGAAATAACAAAAAACTCATTATATGTACATATATATAATAAACAAATATTTCTTTATTTAGTCTATTTTGAAAACAAAAGTATTATTCAAAGTATAAATTCATGATTTAAAAACCAAATACTGCTACAATATTAATTAGTAATTACTAATTACACTAAAATTAAATGGGATTATAAAATTAAAAATCCCAGCAAAATTACTCAATGCCACAATTGTAAAAGTGGTTATGGAACCAAAAACTTCCATATTAAATCCGATTGTTCTTATTGTGCTGGAGGTCACACTTCAATAAACTGTCCTAAAAAAGATAAACCAAAGTGTGCTAATTGTAAAGGCGAACATTTTTCAACCAATAACATGTGTCCTAATCGTAAAGCGTACATCAACATGAGAAGCATAAATAATACTGGAAACACTAGTAGGTTACAAGAAACTAAAAAATACTAATGAAGGAATTTCAAGCAAGCTCAAAATTATAATAATAATCTTACTAACACTAAGCTCTAACACTAACACTAAGTAAATGTAAGTAGCTCATATAATAAAAACGATTTATTTACTGTGGATGAAATAATAAATCCTACAAATGAAATTCTTTCAAAACTTAGTAACTGTACAAACAAACAACAACAATTTTCTGTTATCACCGAGTTAGCAACAAAATACTTATATAATAACCATGTGTAATAAGAAAGATTTAATTTATTTTATATTATCGATTGTTTATTGCATTCAAATACACTCATGTCATATGTTCTCCATTGTATAGGTATCTCTTTTTACTCTATATTATCGAATGTTTATTGCATTCAAATACTCTTATGTTATAATATGTTCTCCAATATATGTTTCTTTTTTATTTTAATATATTATGTTTGTTTTTAATCATATAAATTTTGCTTAAATTTTATCGCATTCAAATAATTAACAGTTTGTTTAATAATTGTTATTGTTTAATAATGATTAATTTACAAACCAAATGTTGTAACCAAACCAGCATAATTTATTGGTACAAGGTCAAAAGTCCCACAGCCAAAAGTCCCATTAGGATTTTTGACTTATCTCTGTGAGACAACAAAAGTCCCATGGGACTGTTGACTTACCACTATAAGACAAAAGTCCAAAAAAAATGTCAAAAATCCCATGGGACTTCTGATTCATCGAAGTGAGTCAAAAAACCCAATTTTGTTTTTATAATGATAATAATTGATAATGTAATAACATCGTTTAGACTAAACTTTATGCCCCGGCCAACTATAAAATAAGATACCAAAACTAAGCCCTTAGCCGCACCTATCTTAGACCTAATAACTAAAAGAAATAATATCAGAAGAAAATGGATAAAATACAGACAAATTATCTTTAAAGCTAAACTCCAGCATATTAATGTAGTGATTAAATCTAAAATATTGGAATTTAGAAATTTCAAATGGAATATGACCCTCAAGTCGTTAAATACTGTTAGTAAACCTATGTGGAATTTATGTTAAAAACAAAAATCTGATAATTCCTGCATTAAAAGTCAACGATAAGAAATATATAATCGCAGAAGAGAAGATTAATATTTTAGCTGAAACTTTTTACTCTAAACATCAAAAAACACTAAACTTTAATAATACCACCAATTTCGATACAATCAATTTGACGTTACAGAACATAGTAAACCATAGGAATATGACCCTCAAATCGTTAAATACTGTTAGTAAACCTATGTGGAATTTATGTTAAAAACAAAAATCTGATAATTCCTGCATTAAAAGTCAACGATAAGAAATATATAATCGCAGAAGAGAAGATTAATATTTTAGCTGAAACTTTTTACTCTAAACATCAAAAAACACTAAACTTTAACAATACCACCAATTTCGATACAATCAATTTGATGTTACAGAACATAGTAAACCTTGATAACATTTCTATTTCAGAAAACTTAGTATTTACTGGAGAAGTAAATGAAATCATAAAAAAATTAAAAACCTGAAAAGCTCCAGGTATCCCATAGAAAAAAAAAGAAAAGGAAAGCCATAGTATTTTTGACAAAAATTATATTATATTTGTCCAGAAAAATGATGTGTAACAAAGGCGTGCATTTTAAGGTGTTGTGTTGGATGTGTTCTATTATAGAAAAAAAATAAAATATACATAGCTACACTGTATACAGTATAGATATAATTTCTAATTGAAAATATTTTTAATTTTTGAAACTATGACATTACGTTCGGGCGACGGTAAAGGGAAAGAAAAAAGTCTAAAAAAAAGAAAAAAAATCTTTTTCATTCATTAATTTTTTTCGAATTGATTTCTTTTTTTTTTAAATTGATTTTATTTTGTATTGACATACATACATACCCATATGTGCATATACAAAGAAAATGTTCTTAGATAATTATTTTAAAATGTCATTTTATAGATTTTAAAATAAAGAAACAGGGCCAAACAAATATGTTATTATAGGAAGCAGGAATATTTTATTATAATTGTTTACGAATATTTTAAATTGTAATGGGTAAAATCTATCTTGTTTTGATTTATTTTTTTGTTAAAAAGAATTTTTTTTTTTCAAATTTCATTGTAATCAAATTTAATAGTTATACGAGGTAGTTTCACTCTTTTTTACAAACATAATGCATTTTTCATATAACAAAAAAGTTTATTTTGAAAAGTAGGTGCAACATTTTTTTCTATTTTTCATATTCACTGTATCTGTGCGCCTTTGCATCTGTATATCTGTGTCACTGTGGTTGAACTACACATATAAAAAGAAGAACAACACCATATATTTTTATAATATAATTTTATTACGGGAACCGAAATGAATTTATTGGTGTGCGAGTATAATATGTATTAGGTATAGGGATAACTGAAATTAGAATTGTGTGTATATATTCGGGTAGTGGGTACCCAAATGAATATTTTATTCTTTTTGATTTCAATTTCAAATCGTTTTTTTTATTCAGCCTTTTTCGTTAAGTTTTCGCCTTTTACATTAAGTTAGCTTAATTTACTTAGGAAATATTTTTATAGTGTTTTTTCATTTCTTCTTATTAGTACATATTTAGTGTATCTGACTCTGATACGGTAGTGTGCATGTACGATTCCGGATGGAAACATAATATTGTTTTTGTATATAAATTACAAATCCATATCGCTTCTTTTTTTATTTACTGCATTATTTGGCAAAGTACAAATTATACATTATTACGAAATTGCAAAAACAAATATGTAGGTACATAAAAATGAAATCTACCATAATTAACTCCGTCATTATATGACGGGCCAATAGCTAGTTTTAAATTATTGTTTAAGACTAGGTTATTTCCCTACTAACTGGAAAGTAGCCAAAGCTATTCCTTATCCCAAACCTAACAAACCACCTGATAATCCGCTAAGTTATAGACCTATTAATTTATATTTAGCGGATTGTATAGACTAATAGGTATTCATTTTATAGACAAAGTAAGGACAGACTAATCAAGTTTCTTAATGAAAACCATATTCTTCCTAATGAGCAATTTGGATTTCGCACAGAATATTCCACAATACATCCGCTTTTAAGAGTTAAAAGATTTATTAAAGACAATCTCAGGAATAAAAGATTTGTTGGAATATTAGTATTAGATATTGATTCCGCATTTGACACTGTATGGTATAATGGCTTAATCTATAAGTTAAAAACTATTGGAATTGTCGATTACCTAATTAGAACTGTTCAAAGCTTTCTAAAAGGAAGGGAATTTAAAGTACACATTAACAAAACCACCTCCAAATTCTTTGCAATATCTGCGGATTGGCACCAGGTTTCCGTTTTAGAGCCACTATTGTATAACACCTATACCCACGATATTCTTATTATTGAAAACGTTAACATGTCAAACTTTGCAGATGACACTACATTTTATACATCTGGTGCATATAGTAATCCGATCATAAATAATTTACAAAATGCCTTAAACACAATTTCTGCTTATTTCTATAAATGGAAAATATTGATTTACGTACAAAAGATTAGTGCAATATTCTTTACGAATAAAAGAAAATCATGTTATATTCCTATACCACCAACTTAAATCTAAACAAAACTGATTTAGCTTGGGTAGACAATGTCAAATATCTTGTCGTCTATTTCGACAAAAACTAACATTTAAGTAACATATCAACAAAACAATTGACAAAGTCCATAAATTAACACTTACATTGAACCCTTTCATTAACATAGGATAGGATCTTTACTCTCCCAGCAAAGTAAACTGATAATTATGAAAGTAATATTTTTAAGCGGTAAATTGGTAACTTTTATTGGTAACTCAAAATGCCTTACAAAAATCATATTATATACACAAATAATTAAATTCAATAGCGGAATACAATATAATTTCAGTTATTAATACAATAATACTTCAGTTAATTAACGGAATACAATAATATTTCAATTAATTAACGTAAAAACAAAGGTACCAACCAAACCCACCAAAATACTCCGGGCACAATATTAAACTGACCAAAATATTGCGGGCAACACCGGGATCCCTGTTAGTTAACAAATTTAGAACGACTAAAATTTTTCACTTTTCTAATACTGAATACAGCATCAAGATGTAATACTATTTGGTAAATTAGAATCGTAAAAATAAATTATAAATCGTATAATCAATAAATTAAAATTGCAAAACGTGGAAAATGTTTTGGAATATACACAAATATAAATATGCGAGTATAGATGGAAATATGTAAATAAAATTCAGCCTACATATTTTGTGTCAACAATTTGAAAATACAAAGTCAAACTTATTTTTTTGAAATAACATTTTAGGGGGGGTCAGTTGATTATTGGGTTGAAATTAATTGCAGATTAATAAATAATTCTTTATAAATTAAAAAGAAATATAAATATATAACATAAGAAATTTAGAATATTAACAAACAATTTTATACCTTATACCTTATAAAACATAAGTACCCAAATACAGGGTGGGCCAATTTGGACTGACTGATTTAAAATGCTTATCATTTTTTAATGTTTTTTATTTTATTATTTTTTTTAAATGAAAGTATAAGTTATTAAATTTTTTTAAGCTAAGTGTGAAAAATGATATGCTTTAAATGGATTCTATTTTCCTGTTGGTAGTTAATGGCTGTTTTTAAGACATTTTGCATTACGTTGCGCAATTTCTGTGCGAATATTTTGCTTTAGTTCCTGAATGTTTTGTCAATTTCTGAATGTTTTTGTCAATTTTTGTCAATTCCTGAATGTTCTTTTCAGGAACGTTTCTGAAGAAATCCCACAAAAAACAGTCAGGGACCATGAAATCTGGGGAACGAGGTGGCCACGCGAAATTCGGTCATTGAAAAGTTCTCGAAGAGTTGCTATTGTCTCTCTCCCGGTATGAGCCGGAACCATATGTCACGATTATTGAGAACTACCGCACGTAAAAAAATTTCCAACATGGTGCGGTATACCACCCCAGAGACGGTTTGAGGATGCTCAGTTTCATTTTAGAAAAAATATGGACCGATAACTCTATCAGCCATAATTCCACATCAAACAGGGCATCTGAGAGTCTATAATAATATTCAACAATTTTTACACGTTCTTGCACTGGGTATGATTACATTATAAAATTTTATAAAATTCTTTATAATATACAAAAAAAAAATAGAATAAAAACTTTAAAAACAAAAAAATTATAAGCAATTCTAATCAGTCAGTCCAAGTTGGTCCACCCTGTACCATAATGCAAACAGACAAATATACAAATATATCTCATAGTTCAAATATAAAATGATTTTTAAAAATATAAACAAATATAATTGTGTCTAAATTGCAATTTAATGTTGCAATTGCTATTCTTATATTGTGAATAGACTAAAATATTATCTCATATAGTAATTGAGTGCAAATTAACTGAGACCAATGTCAATAATAAGAATATGCTCACAGGACTAGCTCAAGGTCATCTAATTCCCAAAATTAGAAACGCTTTTCTTTAGAGAAGAATCTCCCAGGCGTCTCCATGGTATATATTATTTATATAAAATAAAAAAATGAGTTTGATTACAGTATGTTCGATTCAGCCAATAATGTAGTGGTTAAGACACCGGCCTTTTATACGAAAGGTCTCGGATTCAAACCCCGGCTGTGTCATTTAGATTAATAAACAATAATATAGATATATGTAATATATAATTAGTAGCATATAATTAAATTAAAAATAATTATATATGTTCTATAAATTATAATTAATATCATATTGTAATACCTCATACGAGTGGCAAGGAAAAAAAAAAATGTTCGATATAGAGAAACCATGTACAAATCTTGAATTTTAGAATTCTGAAACAACACTGAAACAAAGATATTTGAAATGTTATGCTAAGGGTCTTAGGATTCGAAAAATAAAAATCATTTGCTTTCGTTTATATAAATATTATATATTTGTGTATTACGATATTTTAATTTATTTCAATTGATTTTTGTTTTTTGGTAACGCTTTTATTAATAATAATAATCATCATTTCTACTTATAAAAAAAAAATTTTGTATATAATTAATAATTATTATCAATTCTAAAAAAAAATATATCATTTGGAGAATAATGTGGAGATTTTTAAGTTTTTAGTTGTTAAAATAATAAAAATTATACATTATTTCAATTATTAGTTAATTCATTGAAAAGAGATAGCTTCAATGAAATCAATTTGTAATAAAATTTACTGAACTGATTGTCGGCTGTACATTTTGAGGGCCTTTAAACTATGCCTAATCTACCAACAACTAGAGTCGACCCTGAATCTTCCAACATACTTATTTCCACTTCTTTATACATTATGCATTAGATTCCCATTTTCCTAGCATACCTTACCACTTTTTTCGCATATTTTGAAGACAGAAAAAAGAAAAAACAACAATGAATAATTTCAACTACGTCAAACCTCTTTAAGTCAAAGTTACTATTGCCACCAAAATCAATTCCAGAAAATTTTATTTTATTTTCTCCACTGTAATTTAAAGAAAAAAATTAGAAAAGTTTGAAAAAATAGAAAATATTATAATACAAATATTGAATTCTAGTTACATATATAATAACCGGCAGCTAGTGCTAAAAAAAAAAATCCCACAAATTGTAAAATTTTTATATATAGAATTAATAAAAATAATAATAATATAAAATAAAATAGTTACATATAATTTTTTATAACGGTAAAAAAATTAGTAATTTTTGTTTGGTTTGAATTAATACTTTTTATTTTCAAATTGAAAAAATGGTTTATGTTATTGGACACTTGAAACTTATCGTAAAATTTTAATAGCTATTTCCACTTCATTATTTGTTGGTACTTTTCGGATGTTTTCTTCGATATCTGGTATTTCATCATCATTTAAAGATGAAATTTCAATACTATCTTCTTAAAAAATAGGGTTTGTTAACTACACATTTTCAACAACTTGAATATAACTTTCCAATTGCAATTGCCGGTATTATAATCCTTTTCAATCAGAATTTTCCACATTTCTTCTAACTCCTATTCAACATTAGATTCTATAAATGAAACGAGTGGCAATTCATCCTTTTCTTCCTAATGCAATTCTGCAGTTTTGAAACCACAGCAGTTTCTTAGAATATAGAAGATTTGACATCTTGAATCCAAGCTTTTGAGATTTTCCTTACACAATCTAACAAAGTTATTGTATAGTTTTTCTTTTTATTTTCCCAGTGACTCAAAAGTTTTTTTAAAATTATTCTGCTATTTTATGCTGTTTTAAATTTTGAGTAATTCCCAAATCAATAGGTTGTACTTTGCTGGTCATATTTGGTAGGGAATATTGCAATCTAATTGCTTTTTGATTTAGGAGCAATTTCTTTAGGATGAGCTGGGCAATTATCTACGAAAAACGTATTACGTTTCAGCACTTTGCTTTGCAGCATATTCTACCGGAAGTGTTTTGATTTGACGAAAGCAACGAGGATTGGTGCTTTTCCCAATTATAAAAACTTTTAATTTTTCAGTACCGCTATATTTGCAACAACTAAACATGTTACTCTTTCTTTAATATTACTTTCTTTTTATCACCGAAACTCTTTTCACCTTTCAATGTTAATGTTCGATTTGGTAAAAATTTGTAAAAAATTCCAGTTTCGTCAACATTGAATATATCATTCGAATTGTAATAGAAGTTACAAGAGTTTTACATTTATCCATTCATCGCTTAATCCTTCATTTACACAAAGCACTTTTCCCACAATACTCGGCCTCAGCTTGAATCTGAAGAGCCAGCCTTCACTAGCTTTAAAGTCCTGATCATTT